>CM040120.1:323016089-323512131 GCA_022559845.1 Amorphophallus konjac | reverse complement strand
AAAAAAAATAGTGTACACTCACGACGTGCAATAACTTTAGACGCGTAACAAATCAAACATAAAAAAAATAGGAGAAAGTATTGCTACCCACGGAAGACATTTACACACCTTGGGTTTAGCATTTTTTTTTATCCTTTAAAAAATATAGTGAGTTGGGGGCCCACTTCAAGTATCCGTCCACACAATCCAAACTTTCTTGGCCCCAAAAATTAAAAAGTAAAGGGCAAACATTTCTTTATTGGGTCCATATAATTTTTTTGAGTTGTTCTTTATTTTATTTTATTTTTTCAAGATATCCGATGGAGAGTTGAGTTGTACGGATGGATAGACGATGTGAGTTCTCGTCTCCTTATATTTTTAAAAATAAAAAATAAAAAAAATTACAGCACACATAAAGTATGTAACTGACTTGAACGTGTAGCCAGTCAAACTCACCCTAAAAGAGATTGGGTCCATAAATGATAAATGATGACGCATAATATATTTTTGAGTAAATCTTGCTGCGCACATCCAGTCTTATCGTACAACGTGGGTGTGCACCAAATTTTCTTTTTATTTTTTTTGAAAATATTGAGAGAGAGGGGGGGGCGCACCTCTCCATCCATTTGTACACCTCGTTCCTTCGTTAGGCAGTTCAAAAAATTTAAAAAAAAGATATTAATTTTTTAAAAAAAAATAAGTTCACATAATCCGTTGTTTCTGTTCAGATTTTTGGGGACTTGTCCAATAAGAGGACCGGCTGGCCACACGGGATGGGGGAGGTGGCCCGCCACCTTCCCTATATTTTCATATAAAAAAAGAGAAATAAAATTTATTGCACACCAAAGTTAAGCACGATTAGTTTGGTCGTGGATATGGCTGTAATATTTTGGCAAAGCCTGCAACTACTAAATATGAGGAATCCTTTACACATCGCCGTACGTGTCTTCTTCTCTCTCCATGTATTATTTTATTCTGTCAAAAAAGAAAAGGTATATAAACCGGCATCGGAAGAATCTAGGGACACGCGATGCTAATTAATGCATACAGCCCCTTCGCTGACATGGTTACGCCGCGTTTAGCTGCAGTTCAGGTTTTCTGTAAGTAATAACAATTAACTTTTGTGAGTGTACGTGCTGCATCCAAATTGCGCACGTGCGTAAACCCTCAGAGAAACTTCCACGGACGACATGTGAGATTTGAGCAGCTGGCCGGGGAGTCCCATTTGCTTCTGCACTCGCCCCCAGCGCCGTCGCAGCATCCGCACATCATCCCAAGAGACGCGAACGCCTTCACGTACCCTGCAACCAAATCTTAATTCCCGTTAAGAGAGAAACCCACCCAACCCACCTGTTGGCTATATATACATAAAAAAAGCCTATATATATATATATATATATCTGGACTAATCGCAGGACGCGGGTACACTTTTGTATCACCATTGCCATGCAAGTCTCATCTCATCTGTCCAGAACATGTCAACAATAACTTGAACACAATTCTTAATTTTCAGCTGGCCGGAGGATCTTAACATGCATGATGCCAGTTCCATATTAGTCATATCAAAATCTCAACATGTCCAAGTTGCATGTGTAAGAAGGAGAGAGAGAGAGAGAGAGAGATTTACTTGCTTGCCCCGGAACGGTGATTTGCCGGGCACCTGCACCCTCAGGGATGTAATTTTGGAAGGAGAGCAGAAGCAGCAGGAAAAGGGGGAAGAACTTCTGTGAATAACCCATCAGGATATTCTCTGGACTCTACTAATAACTTCGAGAATAGTGCACCTTATTACTGAAAAAGGATCGACCGAGCTACGAGAGGGATCAGATACGAGCCCAGACGCGACCAGATTCTATATATATATGTATATATATGAGCACAAGAGATCAACCAGAAACCTTCAGAAAAACCTCAGAGGATGGAGGGGTTTTATAGTGAACCGCCACGCGCGGTTCGCTGCTTCCATGGACGTTGCTACCAATAATTCATCTCGGTTTTGAGCCAGGGCTCCTTTGTCTCTTCCGTGGAACTTTGAAGACGCGCAAAGAGGGAGGTGGCATATGACCCCTTCCAATCTCTCGTCTCTCCTGCTTGTTACAGAAAACCCTACGGGTACGCTTGCACAGCTGTAGGGTTGGTTTTGTTTGGAGTTTCTCAACAGGTTCACCTTTTGAGCTCGTGTGAACACCGATAATTTTGACCATCTTTACCCGGGACATGATTCGCCGACTCGGCGCGACTTACATTGACTCGAGTGTACCGTTTCGGATAAGGGAGAAATCGGTTCCAGATCTATCTTGGATCGATCAAGTCGGGACGAGTCATCACTATAGTAGTTGGTCGACAGGGATCAGGTTGATTTTCAACGTGTTTGTACAGTAAAGACGTGGATCCATCGTTAGAGACATTTGAGGAGGCGAGTTTGGTTGGATTCGAGATATTTGAAAGTCGATTTGAACTGGGGGAGGGGCACTGCTGACCGGGTGAGGGGCTGCCGGCATGGGGGAGGTAACTACCGGGGTTGGGGGAGATCTACAAATAGGGGGGCTGTTAGAGTGGGGGAATAAAGAGGTTACCCAGGTGAGGGTGGAGTGGACGCACACGACTTGGATGTATCGTACTGGATCAACGCAGGGCGATCCTAATCCGATACGGATCATCGAGTCGGTGAACCTTGTTCGAGAAAAATGTGGGTTGACGTAAGGAAGAAAAAGGTTCTGGAAACTTAATTTGATGGCCAGGTAATTAATAATCAGTCATCTTGACTTGGAAAAGAATTATAAGTTTATACTAGAACAGCTAGCAAATGGGTGCCAATCGACTTGTACTCCGCTGGTGTTTCCTCCCGCGTTTCTTTTATGTTATTCTCTCTAGACGATGACTCGTGACAGAACTCTTGCGAGTCTAGCTAGCTAGATGATCTGCGTCTCCTTGGTGGACAAGTGCGAAATGGGACCACATCATCCATCCTCCTTGGCAGGCCTCTATTGGGCTTTGGTGGAGCCTTCAAGAGTGGCCATATATACATATAAAGGAGAATATGGGACTCCGTTATCAGCTAGTCAAGTCCATGGCGTACCGCACGGTGTCGCTGACCAATGTTTTTAAGTCCAGCCTGTCTTTTGCACCCTCGGGCGTTTTTGCAGGGCAAACACACTCGTGCGTAGAAACTGTACGCACATGTTTATTATTATTATTATTATTATTATTATTATTATTATTATGAAAATAGGACTCATTGATCTCGAATCGAGAGACAACTAGCTAGTGAGGGGACGAGAGGTCGGGAGTTCAAAACGAGGCGGATGCTCCGCGCGTTTTAAGTACCTCCTTTGCCCCTGCGTGGGAGGCGCCTACATGTGTAGCATACGCGGGCGGCTGAGGGAGTGCCCCGATGAGAGATCCCGCACCTCACGATGAAGGCGCGGGACTGAACCTGCACTCCCCCCATCACGAGAGAGGGGGTAAACCACTACAGCAAAACCGCAGATTCCATAAGTATATAGCTTGTTTGGATGTTCGCAGAAGAAAAGTTACTGTGATGGAAACTGGAAAGCAACGACGCGAAGTACAGATATGTACGTAGATGCACTATCTCCTTCGTTTCGTGGGTGCCAATGTGCATGTGTGTGATATTGACAAGAAGAGGCCTTCTGGCTAGCTAGAGAAGCCAAGTTCAAGCAGAGATCGAGGAAGAAAAACGGGGCATTATCTAATCAGTGCTTAGATTCTGACATCCTGTACGTACTGAGGGAGTAGCTAGGGCTGTAATCTTCGTATTTCTTTTCAATTCCTCATAATATTCCAAAAGAAGTAAGCTCAACATGCAAAGTTCGAGTGCCATTAATTCAGCATAAGATCCAAACAGCTAAGCTTGATTGTGAGATTGACGTTACTGATCTATACGTACGTACAACAACCCACTTTAAAATGGACACAGATGAACCTAGCTAGGGGCATCCACCTTCATAGTTAATGAGCTGCAGGAGTACTCCACTCTCATGAAGGAGTAATTAATTAGTTATCCTATATGGATTACACTAGGATCACTTATGTTGGAATGAGAGGGTTTTTTTTTCTCATATATTTCGATCATCACAATCCTATTCTAATTAGAATGAGAAAAATGATTCAAGTACGTACAACAGATAAAAATAGAATAGAAGAAGTCAGTTATAACCGGATGTTATGTTCCAGCTAGAATGAACAATTCAAAATTTCGGGTCAAATTAGATATTCTGTTTTGTTTTGGAATAAATTATTCTCACAGATAACCGGATAGATGTACTTAATAGAATAATTAAGTTGCCCAAGTTATTCACTTTGGTGGCACAAATTTACTATCCCGGGTGAGAATGACATGTGATCACACGCATGTCTATATGATGGGAAAATTTTAGACCAAATGAAATGTATCAATTTGAAATGGAAAATATATAGATCATAAAATGAAATATTTATGCTAGTTTAGAATGGAATTATATATGTACTTTCAGTAAAAAAAGTTTTAAAAATGAAATACGTCTTATAGAAAAATATGCATGGCAGAGATGAAAAATACATGTTTAGGATATATTCAAGTGAGACAATTGACTATGAATAAGAGAGACCTACTCTTGTGTGCCAATCAAGTTCACATGATAAAGGGCACGGAACCACCGATGTAACACCTTAAGACTAGGGGTGTCAACAGATCGATATGAGTCGAACCTCTTAAGATCCAAATCTTGATCCGATATATTAGGATTTGGATCCAAAATGAATCACCATTTCGGATCTGAATCTACACCGAATCCGTTATTATTTTTTCGGATGTGAATCTTACCCGAAATATTAATAAATATATTTTTCATAAGTAATGAGATATATAGGAAAATCCAAATTTACAAAAACCAGATCCAGTTTCGGATCCACATAGTAGATGCAACATTAGGCTTACACCCATTTTTTTTTGTTTAATTCGGGTCCACAAAAAAAGACATTACATTAAAATTCAGAAGTTTCAGGATACTTTGTATCTGTTTCTGGATCCATATAGTACTAGACACAAAGTTACACTTAAATCCATAAATTTTTGGGTTGATTTGGATCTATTTACATTACACATCTTCTTTGAAAATTTTCAAAAAAAATCATCCAATCCTAAACCTAGTCTTAACTGGGAACATTGTTGTTTCAAGGAGAAACTTTAGTACTTTGCCAGTAGCTGGGAGTAAATCTGTTCTTTGAGAGAGAGTCTCTGTTTCCGGTGCTAATCAAGGGGTTTATCACCAGATTCATCACACCAGATCATGGTCTCTCCATCATATTCCACCATTATTTGGACAGGAGAAGATCACAGTTAAGCTTTTATAATTCATGATGATGATTATTATTATAATTCTCACCTGAACAGAGTCTCTTGCAATGTCTGCAGATCCTGGCCTGGGTTCTGGTCAGAGGTGCATGATTTGCTTCGAGCACTTTGGGAAAACAAAGAAAAAAAAATTTACGATGCTGATGATGACAAGGAAGCCTTCCCATTGAAACGCAACATGCAACTTCTCCTTAGTTCAAGGTGCTATTCATACTTTGTTAACTTACAATGAGAATAATACTTGAGCTGCATCCATGCTGTCACGATGGAATTGGCAAATTTTCCCCGAAGCAGAAACAAACATTGTCATATGCCATCATTGAAACAAGCACAATCAAAAACTCACCTCCTATGAGAGGTCTGGAAACTGGCCCGCCAAACTCACCGCCAAACAGACATCCAAGGGGCAAGTCAGTTTCTGATAATGACTGGACAAAGTTTTATACATAAAACATAGAATAATACACTAAATTACATTTGACGGGGAAGAACTTAATGAATATCTTTTTCAAATGGCCTTCATTAGCATTCCTCATGCACTGATCAATGTGAAGTATAGCAGACTCAGGGACTGGAGATGCCTTCCTGGTAAGAACTGAGAGACACTCACATGAATCCATGTGCCTACAATTCATAACATGTAAATGATATGTGGAGGCAAAGAATAAAGTTATACCATTCAAAAAGCTAGCTAGTGCGAAATCACTTGAAAATCTAAGTCACTTGGAGTGACTGGTTGATTAGCTGAAATTTGATCAAAATCAACTAGGTTGTGGTTCCGGGAATAACCACCATAAGAGATCTGCTGAGTCATGTGAGGATCCGCTGGGAGCTGGCCCTGGAAAATAATTTGTTTGACGAAAGGTTAATGAATACCCCATCCTAGTTGTAGGGGGATTGGACGTAGGGAAGTTAAGGAGGCTGACCAAACCAGTGTAAAATTTTTTGTCTTCTGTGATTGATTGTGTTCTCTCGTTCTACATTCCGTTGTGTAACCATAGCTTAAATTTTAATATGCTATTATTCTTAACAACACACCTATTCAGTCTCCTCTAGGGTGTGCCCGGCTATTAATAGTCAAAACACCCCTACGACTGAATGTGGTCGAAGCAATCAACTAAGCCAACACAGTCTGAAACTTGCAACTAAATATTGCTCGTCTGCCCTATTTATCTAATATTGCTTCAACTAAATCACCAAGATTAAAGGCTTTCAACTTAACAACTCTGCCCTTTAACTAAAACATTGCCTGGATATGTTATGATCTACCACTGCAACAGAAAGAACTTTCATGATCACATCTGAATGTTGTCCAACAGATTATTTGACTAATTCAACTGCTTCACATCTGAATGTGCTCTCTCTTAAATTCAACTACTTCTTGTTGATCAACTCTTCACCTGAAACTTTACTCATTCATATTCTCAGGCAACACACTTCAACAAAACATTCTAAGTCACCTATGTTAATTGTTGAGCTATGACCATCGTAAATCAGCTATACTTTGTTGATCCATCTTTTTAGTTGATACATTTTGTAATCCAGGCTGTAAACATTTAGATCCAGAATGCAATCACACTTCAAAGTAAAACCCTTTGAATTGAACTCTACTCGATAAATTTAGTTATGCCTTATATATCCATTCTTTACCGGAAACACTCTTTAAAGTGCTCAGACCTAGATAGCAGTTGCACTCTAATGAAATATCTTGGAATCACTCATAATTCAGCTAAACTGCTTGATCGATACACTTCATTCACTTTTACATTCAGTCGAATATAATTATCTCTTCCATAGCAATTGATTGATATAGTCAAATGAATATTAATGGTAATCATTTTACCTGACTATTGCACCCACTTATTTTCTCAAAATAATCAAGATAAAAGCAAAAAGAGTTAATCCTGAACGTGAAGGCTAGAAAAAGGCACAAAGCTGAGGCCGCTCCAATACTCAAGTCAAATATGGGTCCCAAGCGTCTCACCGTAGTGATGACATAAAGCAACAACGTCTCACAGCAAGTAGACTGTCACGAAGATATTTCGAGACACTTACAGAGTAGTCACATGAGGAGTGGAAGCAATCCAGCAAGAGTGGCGCGAGAAACGAAGCACAAAGCAACCTTAGAGATGTCAAAAGCATCATTTTCTTCCTCCCCACATGGCTAACACGCAGAAAAAAAGTAAAAGAAATAAAAAATGGGGGGTTATAGGCCCCACCCCTCCCTCCTCTCCCCCGATCGCATGGGACTTGGGTAGATCCCCCCCAATGGGTCTACCCGATCTGGGTGGACCCCCCATCCTAAACCCTATAAAATCCCACCCAAGCCCCCCCCCCCAAAAAAAAAATGATAGCAAGGAGAACAAAAAGAATGGGAGAACAATAGAAAGAGGAATAAGGCGTTAGACGTTCAACTCTGAAAGTTGTTGACTTGTGATCCCGTGTTAAGGGTATGTTACAAAAACCCCCTTACAACGGCACTTAGGTAAAATTCACCCTCGGGTCATGCCAATGTCCCGTTTTCATGGAGAAAATCTTGTAATGGTTAAAATTATGAAAATACCCTCAATTTTGAGAAAGCTTGGGGACTAGTGTAATTGTGAAAATGTCTCGTGAATCATTGATGTTACGTAATTAAGCTCATCCAGCCTTCATCAAGCCATATAAAGTTGTTATGAGTATTACTAAAATACCCTGAGTTTTTGACTAGGTGCAAAATCATCCTTAATCTAGTCTCAAGTTTCGTAATGGAGCCAAGTCCTGCGCCATCCAGTTGGGACACGGTCTGATGTCCACGACCAAAATCAAAACCCGAACTACTACCAAACTGCCTTAAAACTCAAGCCAGTACTAAACTACATCCCAAACCCAAGTCAGTACCAAACTATGACTAAAACCATAACCAATATTAAAATGCGTTGAAAACCTATCCAGTGTCAAATTGGGGCCCCCACTACAGTCAACATAAAGCTTTAAATAAACCCCAACCCATTTTCAAGTGTGTCTGCTAGCATCTTCGCAAATACATTCTCAGCATCGTGACCAGTATTAGAGATCGATAACTTTTTCGACATTTAATCAAGGGTATTCAAATTTTGCTCTAATGTAAAATAAACAACGACTGCGGTTGGTGGAGAAGTATTCTGCACTCGAATCCTAAATCGTTTGATAAACCTAAACTCTTGGAATTAATAATGTGCACATTGTAGACACGTCAAAATTGACGCTACACTGAGTAAATCTCATGTCACAATACAATGCCCCAAAGTGGATTTCACTATGAGCTCAATAGGAAGATTTTCCTATTTTCAAATTCATTTTAAAGTTCGCGTCCAATATGTTGGACGCCAATTTTTATGGGCGACTGCCGATTAAGACGCCAATTTCTGGTCTATTTGTCGATTTTTCGAAAGCCAATTTCTGGTCCAGAAATGGCGACTTGCCACATAGACATTAATTCTTTAATTATTTCCAATACTTGGTCAATCATTTGTGGAAAGTCTGAATTACTAAAATTAATCTAAGGAATGAGCATCTAATATGGTAGACGCATATTAAATTGGTGACGGCTATTATGGACGCCCATTTTTCTTGCATCTCCGCTTCGACCTGAGCTCCTTTCCCTAGTTGTTTCCTACCCGTTTTGATCTCCCCGCTTCTTGGGGAAGTCTATCTCCTTCCTTGGTTGGAATCCTTTCTGAGTTAGGACTCTTCTCCTATAAATCGGGCTTCTTTATGCCCGTGCGAGGGGGGGGGGGGGGGGGCGACTGACGAAGAGAGAACAGAGTGCAGGCTGACGGTCACTCTATTGTTTCGCTGAGATTCTTGCTCGGTCGTTTCTCTGTTTGGTCCAGTGGGAAAGGCTACCCTTTGCCCTTCTTCTTTGCAGTGGCAACCGAGTGGAGGACCTCCTTCGTTTCTTCCCTAATCTCTTTTCTTCCATTTATTTAGCTTGCATATTGCACCAACTTCATTGCTCACACACTTTAGATCTAGCCTTCGCTAGATCCTTATTCACTTCACTGCACAGCATTCATACTCCCACCCTTTACACTTAAGGGGTTTAAAAACACACAAGGTGTGTTCGCATCCCATTCTGCATATGTTCATTATCATTGAGAGTTGATACTGCACGACATGTCTCTAATTCGGTGGTCTTCTGTTGTCTTTGTTTGTCTCAGGGTAATCAAGAGAAAAGACCCTAAAGATGTACAAATTTGGGGTGTCTCCTTTAAGGTATTGTCCCCGCCCGGAGGCGGCTAGGGTTTTGTCCTTTTTTGGTGATAAAAGGGCCCTCAAAGGAGAAGACTTGGGTATTGCTTATAAGCACATGCCCATCTTTGTAGTTTCCAATATGGGATCTTTTGAGCCCCCTTATTAGGCCTCTACACTAGCCCCCCCCCCCCAGCAAAGGTGGGCTTTTGTGCTTATTGGGCCGGGGTTCCCACAGACGGCGCTAATGAATGTGTACAAATTTGGGGTGTCTCCTTTGAGGTATTGTCCCCGCTACGCTCGGAGGCGGCTAGGGTTTTGTCCTTTTTTACTGGTAAAAGGGCCCTCAAAAGAGAAGACTTGGGTCTTGCTTATAAGCACATGCCCATCTTTATAGTTTCCAATATGGGATCTTTTGAGCCCCCTTATTAGGCCTCTACAGACCCCCCCTTAGCCGACCGGCTGGTTGAGGGCGGAAGCAGAATCTGTAAGGTCCGCACAGCACTACCGGGCAACACAGCGGATAACAAAAATTTCATTTGCCCGAACCCAGTTGCATGGAATCCCAGATCCATGCTCTGATCGACGTTTTAATCGCCCCAAACCCCTAATTACGGGTTGCGTATTTCACCTTGCGCGGAACGACGCTGTCCGCTAAGCCCGATGCAGAATACCGAGCCGCACAGATGCATGGCCTCTAGAGCAGATCCACACAGACCCTTGCGCAGTGACGGTATCCCCCGGCACGACCTTCCCCGACCCTTTCACCTTCTGGAGAGAGAGAGAGAGCAAGAGGGAGGAAGGGGGGAGGAGCTAATCCTCCTTCTTTAGCCTAATGCTTGATTAGCCAAAGAAGAGTTAGAATGAGCTCACGTAGGATGCCATATATATAGAGTTTTGGCCATTTCTAAAAGAGCTTCAAAGGACCAAAACTGTATATATGACCTTTCTATTATTATACATATATATTAAGCCTATTTTATATGCCTTTCTAAAAGGAATTAAAGGAAATTAATATATGCAATTGTACAATAATAATTCGTCACCCAAGAATCCATTGTGTGTGATCCTCTAGGCCCTTAGTCACTCTAGTTTAAGGTCCAATAATTTCTAATTCCCAATTAGAAGTAAATTAAACTTATTATTCGCTTCTACTAGAGCCGAATAATAGTTTAATTTATTTCGAACCTTTGATCACGTTGGGTCAAGCAAATCCGCGTGATCCTAGAGGACACCGGGTTTAAATCAGCCTGTCTGGTACCTGTAAGTCCACAGTTATCGCATCGATATAATCCCTCGCTCCTTCTATGAGTCTGATACGATCGAGGGTATGGTTTCTGTCAAATCCCATGATCGTGCCATTTGACTATGATCTCCTTAAAGTGTATGACGTCCGTTCTAAACGAACTCACACGTCCCTAGCTAGGGATTTAATGGAGCGTCAATGTCATGACCCATTAACTGTCTGATATATACCCGACAGTGAGCGATCCCCTCTTGACCATTGATGATCTTCACACGTATCCTGGAGTGGTTAATGACTCGACAACTCATGACTTATGGTTAAAGTCACTTAGTCAAGTAATTAAACCATTCCAGTCCTCGTATAAGATCCGATCAATGTCTCAGGTCAAAGGACGAACGATGCTACTGAGACAGTTGGATCTTTAGTTGACATTAGGTATAATCAACCATCTGAAGATCCAATAGCGGATCAGTTCAGTGTACATCCTCCAAGGACATACACCTACACATATGTGTTGGTGCCCCGCACCAATGACCATGAGACTGGTCACTGACACATCATGTGTACTGGTTTAATAGGTAATCAAAGTCCTCGAGTGATTACCCTCCAACCATGAGCAGTTTAAGGTATGTGTACATGTAAAGTCAGTCTCATGTTCGAGATCCCATCTCGAGCTGACTTTACAACCACATATCCTAGGGACAACGTAAAGTGACACACAATCACATATTTACACTCAAATACCACTTTATTAATAATGAACAAGATCGTACAACTATTGGGCCTACCCGACCCGAAATTGGCCTGTAGCACACCAACACTAACAGAATCCACGTCCCCGCTTCATCAGGTATTTCTCGCGATCACTCCTTTCCAATATCTATTGAGGATATTCCTCTGGCGATCATGTTCCACTGGGCACCACGTGCTCTTCCTTATTTCATTTGTGCTGTCTTTTTCTTCATCGAGATTTTCACTAGTTAGTTTTCTTTACTATTATTTCAATCACTCTAGATGACACGTTCTCAAATTGGAGATCACGGTGGGACACTATTATCTTTTGTTTTGATCACCCTTTTCTTTTGGCACCCACGTGTGCCCCTCCTTTGGTGCTCCACGTAGCACATTACTTCTTATTGTCCCCTTTGTGCACCACGTGGACACGCCCACTTGATTATCAGTTGATGAACTGTTGCTTAGGTGTTGAGATTGGTAAGGAATTCTTTGGTTTCTGGCTATTTGAGAATTGGCATAGAAGTTTCTGGACGCCCATACATGATCTCATTTAATTATTTGCTATTTTCTAAAATCTGCTGTAATTTTATGGAATTTGCGTCTATCCACAGAGGCACCATTTCTTGTTTTAATTATTTATCTTCTAGAATCTGCGTCTCTCCACAGGGACTCTATTTTTGTTTTAATTATTAGCATGAGAATCTGCGTCTGTTTATGCAGTCACCCATTTGCTTGATTGTGCGTCCAATCCTCTGGACGTTGTTTGTTTGTGCGTCTGCTCTCCTGGACGCTATTTCTTTCTGATTGATTTCTTGATACTGTCTGCATCACTCTGCATCATATAGGCATCTTGGCTGAGGGACCTCCTCCCTCTACACTTCTAGGATCCACAACCCCTTCTTAGACTTAGAAAGACCCTCCAATTGAGTATTTTGTCTCATTGGATTAGAATTTCTTTGTCCAAGACCTCCATAGGTCCTCGCATGTAATGCCCTATTATTTTATAGCATTTTATTTGACTATAAAAAAAAGTCTGTATACTAATGTTTAAACTATTAGTTTTACTATATTTATTTTAATCAAAAAAAGTTAAAAAAGATAAAAGAAAGTAAAGAAAAAATATAAACAGAGTTTAAAATAAATTTTATATAAGGCTATTTATTTTATAAAAATATAAGGAATGGTTTAAAATAAATATAGAAAAGGTTTAAAAAAATTAGAAAAGTATAATTATAAATAAAAATAGTAAAAGGTTAAAACATAAAAATTAAAAAATTAAAAAAACAAACCCCCACGCCAGCGCGTGCACGCGTTGGCGGGGGTGCGCAGGAGGCGGGCGCCGCCCCCCCCCCCCTTCGGCCGCATATTGCGACAGTGCATTTATAAAAAAAAAAATTATTAGTTTATTCTAATCAAAACCTTAAGTTCTTCTTAAAGTTAAAAATCACATGTGCCATGCATATAAAAAAAAAAGAAAAAACGTGGGGTAGTCAGAGAAGGAGGCTTAGTGGTTGGGGAGAATCTTGTAAAGTCTTATCTCAATTAAATAATGTTAAAATAATAAATTAATCTCCACCATTGATTTAAACCAATGGTTAAGATGGATTAGGGGAAAACCCCTATAAATAGCCCTAAGGGGGGTTTCATTTATTCTTCTTGGGAGCTGAGTACGTGAGGAGAAGAAGGAGAAGACTGGAAAGTTGATTAGGGAGTTGTTAATAGGTCATTAAGGTAAGTGATTAAGTTTTTATTCCCTTAATTAGTATGAATTAGCATGTTTAAGCTGATTTAGGGTGTGTTATGAGCATCTAAAATGATGGTCAAGTCCAGAGATCGTATTTCACCATGGGTGATCATAGATTAGTCGAATTTATATGATATCATTAAGTTAAAGTATGTGATTAATGGTATAATTATGTGATTAATATCTTAAAATTAGCAACAATGTATGTTAAATTTTAAAAACTTCTAGAATCATGAGATCTGATGTTATGAGCCCTCTGTAAAAATTTTCATGTTTGATTCAATTTATTTTTACGCTTATGAATATTTTAATAGTATCTTAAAGGTGATCAATTATACTAAAATGATAAAGGGATGATAATAAATCACCTCAAATTGCAAGAATACATCTTACTGTGAATTCCATGTGTAAAAAATTTTTCATGATTTCTGAATCAATGTATTTATTTTAATGAATTTTAATACATGATAAATATATATATATATATATATAATTATATATAAATTACAGAAATTAGAGATCGTGTTCACAAAAGTCTTAGAATTTCACAGAAAGGTTCTTATGTTGAGTTTGTTGTATTCTGAAAATATAAATAATTATTGATGTCTGCAAGTGATATTACATAATTTTTGATATTTTATTAGAGGTATAAAATTATAAGATAAATAGAAATACTATATTAAAATTCTTGAAACTTTACCATAAGACTAAATGTATGTTAGAACTGAGTGATGAAAATTTAATGTCAGTCTGATAACAGAATTTTTACTGGTATAATTAACGATGTTTAAACAAATAATTAGAAAATTAAATAAATATAAATATTCTGTGAAAAATTCTGAGAAAATTTCAGAATTGACATATGATATTAATAAGTTAATTCTCAATATATTTTAGTAATTGTAAGCATTCTGGATAATTTTATCTATTTAAAAGCTACCATTGTAAATTATTGTAAATTTTATAAATTGATATAAAATTTTAAAAATTAGACATACTGAATGAAAAATGATGAAAACTTTTATATATGACAAGTATGCCTGGAAGAACGTTCTGTAAAATTTTAGTAATTTCCTGATCATTTTGGTTATATTTAGTTAATTTATCACTCATGTTGTATTTTTGTTATTCTATTAAAATATTACAAATAAAGTATTAAAAATAATTAAGAGTTTTAAAAAATGAAGTTTCTGTTATGAATGATTGTTTGCTGCTATGAATGAAGGTTTGAATAAGTATGGTTATTTTTAGTGTACTTTGGATAAATTTCGTTAATTTTCCATGCATAGGAAAATTTATACAATTCTAGAAAAATTCAAATTTCTGTATGAAAATTTGTGAAAACTTTTATGTGTAATGTTATATGTAAATGTGAAATACAGTAAACATTTTATGAATTTCAAAACATAGTAACTAAATTTAGTCAATTTATGATATATTTTGAAATACATGTAATTCTAGGAAAATTCAAATTACTGCATGAAAATTTATGAAAAATTTTCTGTGTAATGTTACATGTAAATGTGATATGTAGTAAAAAGTTAATGATCTCCAGAACATAGTAGATAAATTTAGTCAATTTCTGATTCGTATGGTAGTATAAGCAATTCTGAAAAAAATATAATTACTGACTAAAATAAGTAATTCTGGAAAAAAATATAATTACTGACTAAAAAGTGATGAAAATTTTCTGCATTGATAATTTCTATAAATGTATTATTTTTCTAAAATTTCAAAGGACTCTTAGTTTTGAGAACATAATTATAAATTTTTGATATATAAATGGAGAATAAATAATCTCAAAAAATTATATATAATGTCTAAAAAATGATGACAAATTTCTGTTTTTATCATTCCTATAAATGTGTTGATTCTCTGAAATTTCACTGCATTATGATGTCTGTAAACAGAATTAGTAAATTTTTGGATATATATATGTTATTATATTTAAATAAGTTGAGAATTTTAAAAAAAGAAAAAGATTTTCAGTATTTGTATATTAATATTCATAGCATGAATTTTGAGTGGCATGTATCCATTTCATATAAGTTATATATATATATATATATTTACCATACCGTTAGTATTGCCAAATGGACACTGCCACTATAGGGGGAGACTAGAACCAAGCCATAGAAATGCCCCTATGGGGAGGTTCATACTGTACTGGCCCCGAGGGTAACGGGGATTAAAATCCTGGAGGTGGACAAGTACCATTGGTTAAGGTGGAGAGGACTTCTCCCGGTTCTGCACAGTAAGCAAGACTCATCACTATTTTTACCTAGGTGATCGAATACCGACTGACTGTCCTTCTATGAGTGGTTTGGGCACTGTGTCTGGCTAGTTATATCACTGTTATTAATTACAGAATTAAAATTGAAACTACTATTTACTGAACTGAAATTGAAATGACTGTTAATGTTTACTGAGTCATTATTCAAATGACTATTACTGCTTACTGAGTCATTATTGAAATAACTACTACTGTTTACTGAACTGAAACTGAAACGACTGATACTGTTTACTGAGTCATTATTGAAATGACTACTACTGCTCACTGAATTAAAATTGAAATTACTGTTACTGTTTATTGAGTCATTATTATAATGGATATTACTACTCACTGAACTGAAACCGAAACTATTATTACTGCTTATTGAACTGATATTGAAACTATTATTACTGTGCACTGAATTGATATTGAAATGACTGTTACTACCTATTGTTACTGCTCATTGAACTGATAGTGAAATTAGTATTACTGTCTACTGAATTGTTATTACATTTTACTGTTATTACACTGTAATTGTTTATATTTGCAAATGATGAACTATCATTTACTTTGTCGTTGATAGAATAAAATTTTAATGAACATGTTGTATTTGTAAATTGTTAATAGCATGACTTATGATCAAAGAAATTGATATTGTGTTAAATGTATTAACCTCATGTGTTATCTAATTGACATTATGCCTAATAATAAATTATGAAATGAAATACCGTAAATCAATTTGTATGTGTTTATACATGTTATGATTGTGGACTATGTTTAGTCTCTTACTAGGTCTATTCGTAGACTCACACCGTTGAACATTTTCAGGAGAAGCGGTAGAAGAAAGTGAGGAGTCGCAGTAGTCTGATCGAGGCTTGGAGTTACTACGAGTATTAGCTTAGGTAGTTATATCTGTCAGTTAGAAAAAAAAATATGTGTGAAATTTTGGTTATGTAGTAAATGACTTATTAAATTATTAATCTATATTTCGATCTATGTTGATGAAGTCATTTGTATGTAAGCTGATGATTCGAGTAATATTATTTCCGCTGCAATGATATCTCTGTGTTTATGTGAAATTCTCAACCATAATGTACCGTTTGGGTTGTCCCACTGTGACGTCTCGACCGGGATCCGACGTGAGTCTTTACGACTGGACCGGGTCTACGAGTCTGGGCGTCACAGAGAATGGTATCAGAGCCCACGGTTGAGAAATTACATAAATAGTCATCAGCTTAATCCACATTCCTAAAAGACATGAAATAGTATGTTATTGTGACGAAAACTTAGTCGTATAATTACATTTTTAGACCATAGTAGGAGGGGTGACCATAATGGAGAGATTTCAGATGATATCTCCATCTTCTTTTAAGGGGGAGAGTCAGCTAATTATGGCTGGAAACTGGCTCCGCGAGATCGAAAAGATTTTCCGGGTCATCCGGTGTGCGAATGAGGTCAGGACTAGTCTGGCGGCGTATATGCTACAAGAGAGAGCGGACGTATGGTGGGCATCTGTTCTAAGAAATCAACCTGACAGACTAGAGGATGATATTACTTGGAGAGAATTCAGGCGGCTTTTCACGGTAAAGTACATACCGGAGCATGTGCAAGACAAGATGGAGCAAGATTTTCTGGCCCTAACTCAAGGGTCGTTGACCGTGCTCGAGTATGAGGCCAAGTTCGCGAAATTATCAATGTATGCACCGCACATTGTTACAGATGAAAGAAGGAAGGTGAAGAAGTTTGTGGTGGGACTACGACCGTCGCTTCGGACCCGTTTAGTTGCACTAGGTCTTACTACGATGGAGGTGGCCCTTGGCGCGACATGTCGTCAAGAGAGCGACATGGAATTATATCAAGAGGAGAAGAAGACTTCGACAAAGAGACTATCGGCACCATTTCCTCTAAATGACAAAGGCAAAAGAGTGATGGAGAATCCGTCGCGATCGTTCGTGACAGGGAAGATCACGCCACCGGCAAGAGACAACAATAAACCAGAATGTAAACATTGCGGCAAGCAACATGGCGGGGAAGTTTGCTGGATTGCCACCGAAAGGTCTCTTCGTTGTGGCGAGAAGGGCCACATGATCCGAGATTGTCCGAAGATGATGCAGCCTGTAGCAGCTCGGCCAGTAGCAGCGGTAGCGGCTCCAGTAGTAGCCAGACCAGCAGTAGCGGGATCCGTAGGGAGATTCCGAGCTCCAGCTCGGGTGTTTGTGTTAGCTAGAGAGGATGCTGAGCATGCGGAAAACCTCGCAGAGGATACTATGAAAAAACTTCTCGCATGAGGGGCCCATATGGGAACCAGAGGTAGAGATGAAGAAGAAGTACCCTCGATTGCTCGGAATGTGATCTAACCCCAAACTTCGATGATGTAATTTTTCTTAAGGGGGAGTGGGTGTAATGCCCTACTATTTTATAGCATTTTATTTGACTATAAAAAAAATTGTGTATACTAATGTTTAAACTATTAGTTTTACTATATTTATTTTAATCAAAAAAAAGTTTAAAAGATAAAAGAAAGTAAAGAAAAAAATATAAACAGAGTTTAAAATAAATTTTATATAAGGCTATTTGTTTTATAAAAATATAAGGAATTGTTTAAAATAAATATAGAAAAGGTTTTAAAAAAATAAGAAAAGTATAATTATAAATAAAAATTATAAAAGGTTAAAACATTAAAAAATAATAAATAAACAAACCCCCACGCCAGCGCGTGCGCGCGCGCGCTGGCGGGGGTAAAGTCCAAAATCACATGTGCCATGCATATAAAAAAAAGAAAAAATGTGGGATAGTCAAAGAAGGAGGTTTAGTGGTCGGGGAGAATCTTTGAAAGTCATATCTCAATTAAATAATGTTAAAATAATAAATTAATCTCCACCATTGATTTAAACCAATGGTTAAGATGGATTAGGGGAAAACCCCCATAAATAGCTCTAAGGGGGGTTTCATTTGTTCTTCTTGGGAGCTGAGTATGTGAGGAGCAGAAGGAGAAGGCTGGAAAGTTGATTAGGAAGTTGTTAATACGTCATTAAGGTAAGTGATTAAGCTTTTATTCCCTTAATTGGTATGAATTAGCATGTTTAAGCTGATTTAGGGTGTTTTATGAGCATCTAAAATGATGGTCAAGTCTAGAGATCGTATTTCACCATGGGTGATCATAGATTAGTCGAATTTCCATGACATCATTAAGTTAAAGCATGTGATTAATGGTATAATTAAGTGATTAATATCTTAAAATTAGCAACAATATATATTAAATTTAGAAAACTTCCAGAATCATGAGATCTGATGTTATGAGCCCTCTGTAAAAATTTTCATGTCCGATTCAATTTATTTTTTACGTTTATGAATATTTTAATATTATCTTAAAGGTGATCAATTATAATAAAATATTAAAGGGATGATATTAAATCACCTCAAATTACAGGAATGCATCTTACTGTGAATCCCATGTTTATAAAAATTTTCATGATTTCTGGATCACGGTATTTATTTTAATTAATTTTCATACATGATAATATATATATATATAATTATATATAAATTACATAAATTAGAGATCATGTTCACAAAAATCTTAGAATTTCACAGAAAGGTTCTTACGTTGAGTTTGTTGTATTCTAAAAATATAAATAATTATTGATCTCTGTAAGTGATATTACATAATTTTTGATATTTTATTAGAGGTATACAATTATGGGATAAATAGAAATACTATATTAAAATTCTTGAAACTTTACCATAAGACTAAAATTCATGTTAGAACCGAGTGATGAAAATTTCATCTTAGTCTGATAACATAATATTTACTAGTATAATTACCGATGTTTAAATAAATAATTAGAAAATTAAATAAATATAAATATTTTATGAAAAAATCTGAGAAAATTTCAGAACTGACATATGATATTCATAAGTTAATTCTCAGTATATTTTAGTCATTGTAAGTATTCTGGATAATTTTATCTATTTAAAAGTTATCATTATAAATTATTGTAAATTTTAGAAATTGATATAAAATTTTAGAAATTAGACATACTGAATGAAAAATGATGAAAACTTTTATATATGACACTTATGCTTGGAAAAACGTTCTGTAAAATTTTAGTAATTTCCTGATCATTTTGGTTATATTTAGTTGATTTATCACTCACGTTGTATTTTTGTTATTCTATTAAAATATTACAAATAAAGTATGAAAATGATTAAGAGTTTTTAAAAATAAATTTTCTGTTATAAATGATTGTTTGCTGCTATGAATGATGGTTTGAATAAGTATGGTTATTTTTAGTGTACTTTGGATAAATTTCGTTAATTTTTTATGCATAGGAAAATTTATACAATTCTATAAAAATTCAAATTTCTTCATGAAAATTAATGAAAACTTTTATGTGTAATGTTATATGTAAATGTGATATACAGTAAAAATTTGATGAATTTCAGAACATAGTAACTAAATTTAGTCAATTTATGATATATATTGAAATACATGTAATTCTAGGAAAATTCAAATTACTTTATGAAAATTTATGAAACATTTTCTGTATAATATTACATGTAAATGTGATATGCAGTAAAAATTTAATGATCTCTAGAACATGATAGATAAATTTAGTCAATTTATGATTCATGTGATAGTATAAGTAATTCTGAAAAAAATATAATTACTGACTAAAATAAGCAATTATAAAAAAAAATATAATTACTGACTAAAAAGTGATGAAAATTTTCTGCATTGATAATTTTTGTAAATGTGTTATTTTTTCAAAATTTCAATGGACTCTTAGTTTTGAGAACATAATTATAAATTTTTGATATATAAATGGAGAATAAATAATCTTAGAAAATTATATATACTGTCTGAAAAATTATGACAAATTTCTATTTTGATTATTCCCATAAATGTGTTGATTCCCTGAAATTTCACTGCATTATGATGTCTGTAAACAGAATTAGTAAATCTTTGGATATATATATGTCATTATATTTAAATAAGTTGAGAATTTCAGAAAAAGAAAAATGATCTTCAGTATTGGTATATTAATATTCATAGCATGACTTTTGAGTGGCATGTGTCTATTTCATATAAGTTATATATATATATATATATATATATATATATATTTTACCATACCGTTAGTATTGTCAAATGGACACTGCCGCCATAGGGAGAGACTGGAACCAAGCTATAGAAATGCCCCTATGGGGAGGTTCATACTGTACTGGCCCCGAGGGCAATAGGGATTGAAATCCTGGAGGTGGACAAGTACCACTGGTTAAGGTGGAGAGGACTTCTCCCGGTTCTAAGCAGTAACCAAGACTCATCACTATTTTTATCTAGGTGATCGAGTACCGACTGACTGTCCTTCTATGAGTGGTTTGGGCACTGTGTCTGGCTAGTTATATCATTGTTATTAATTACAGAATTAAAATTGAAGCTACTATTTACTGAACTGAAATTGAAATGACTGTTACTATTTACTGAGTCATTATTCAAATGACTATTACTGCTTACTGAGTCATTATTGAAATGACTACTACTGTTTACTGAACTGAAACTGAAACGACTGATACTGTTTACTGAGTCATTATTAAAATGACTACTACTGCTCACTGAATTAAAATTGAAATTAATGTTACTGTTTATTGAGTCATTATTATAATGGCTATTACTGCTCACTGAACTGAAACCGAAACTATTATTATTGCTTATTGAACTGATATTGAAACTGTTATTACTGTGCACTGAATTGATATTGAAATGACTGTTACTGCCTATTGTTACTGCTCATTAAACTGATAGTGAAATTAGTATTACTGTCTACTGAATTGTTATTGTATTTTACTGTTATTACACTGTAATTGTTTATATTTGTAAATGATAAATTATCATTTACTTTGTCATTGATAGAATAACGTTTTAATGAACATGTTGTATTTGTAAAATGTTAATAGCATGACTTATGATCATAGAAATTGAGATTGTGTTAAATGTATTAACTTCATGTGTTATCTAATTGACATTATGCCTAAGAATAAATTATGAAATGAAATACCGTAAATCACTTTGGATGTGTTTATACATGTTATGATTGGAGACTATACTTAGTCTCTTACTTGGTCTATTCGTAGATGTTGTGCTATGATTTTGATGATAACTAACTTAATGTTTGATTGTTTGATGATAACTAAACTTAATGGTTGATTGCACATATTCTTGATGACCGTATGCATTCATGTTATTGTTCACAGATGATTGAGATAAGAAATGAATTCTGAGGCTCAAACACTTTGGTCAAATGCTTGGCTATATGGTCTTGATACATATTGATGGTTTGGAGATGAGGATGTAATTCATGCACTTTGTATATAGTGCTTTTGGGCTTGCAACTTATGATGAGGCAAGAGTCGGCCTCTGCTGAGTTTGGTTTTGGGAAACCATGTTATTAAGCTAGCAATTGTTTATGTAAAGATTGATACAAATTGGTCTTTGTAGTTCTCACACCTTCTTCATATTCATTGTCATATGTTGCTCATGCTAGGTGTGTCAACTTTGCATTCAAAGAGATTTCTTGCAGTCTATTTATGGGGTTTGTAAAGATGAAAATCTTGTTTAAGGTTTTGAAAGAAACATTGGTTGTGTTTTGCCATCACATTGAGCATTCATGTTAATCAAACTTTAGGTTTAAAAAATGAAGGTTTGAAAGCTTTTCAATATAGTAATACACTCCTTGTCATGCAGGTTTGGAAAGCACTGCCAATCTAATATGCAAAGGTATCAAGGTTCATGGTGAGAACTTGGCACTTTGCATGTGTATGCTTTTGTGAGAGAAAAGGCAAGTTTCCATTTTGGGTTTTTGATCTTGATGGAAGTGGTTGGTATATGTTTTGCATTATTTTATACCAAGGAACACTTGATTGTTAGTCATTTATCATCTAACCATTTCAATCTTTCACTGGGTTTTATCTCTTCGGACTGAAATTCTGTAAATCTGGAACACTATTCATTTATGGAACACTGTTCATTCCGGTCGACCGACCCACATGTTCCGGTCGACTGAAATTCCCAAAGAGGGCTGGTTTTAGCTCTGTAACATTCTGGTCGACCGACCCACATGTTCTGGTCGACTGAAATTCCCAGAGAGGGCTGGTCTTGGCTCTGTAACATTCCGGTCGACCGACGAAGGTGTTTCGGTCGACCGACAGCCCCGATGCCCCTTTTGTTGACTTTCGATTTCAAGCTCGTGGAGAGGAATCTTCACCCATTTGGTTAATCCCAATGCTCCCAATCACCCCAAAAATTATGGATCTGGTCTGGGGCTTGTCTCTGGACCATTCAAGGGCTATAAAACATATCATTTGGAGTCATAAACCCTAAGGAACTAAAAGGGCTTCAAGGGAGATCAAGAGGAGGCTGCCCAAGTGAAGAAGAAGGAGGAGAACTGTAGCCATGAACAGTACCTCGTGCAGCAACATCTTCATCCAACTTCAAGCCATTCAAGGTAGATCTGAAGCCAACATCCTCCAAGAAAAAGAAGCAAGCAAGGATTCCAAGAAGAGTGCCTAAGGGAGAAAGAAGAGAAGCCTAGCAAGCAAGAAAGGAGAAAAGCCAAGCAAGCACGAATTGAAGCTCCGGTCAAGTGAAGATTGAAGATATGTTCAAGATCCGTAGCATGCATTCAAAGGGAACCCAAATCAGGAGTTTTCTAAACTAAGCCTCATCATCTTTATGTTTTGGGTGTTGTAATTGTGTTCATCATAAACTGCAAGAACTTGTGTGTGTGTGGATCGGTGTTGGATCCGTTGTCGTGTGTGTGTCTGTGTGTCGTATTTGATTCGTGTGTGTGCGTGGATCTTCCTAGATCTGCGTTTGTGTGTGTGGGGGTCTAATTAGATCCATTCTGTCTCGTGTGTGTGGATTGCTGCACTTGTGGCAGCCGGTGTTTGTGTTGGTGATCCGATTGTTGGATCGTGTTGGAGACTTCGTCTCCATATGTGTGTATTGGGGCGCGTCCCCGTGTGTGTGTGCAGGCGTCGTCCTGTGTTTGTGGTTGGAGAGTCATCTCCGTTTGGGGATTTATCCCCGAGTGAAGCCTCACTGGGTTTGGTGAGGGGTGGACGTAGGATTGCCGTCGTTGCATCCGAACCACCTTAAAAATCGTTGTGCATTGTGGTTTGTTTTGTGTGATTTGGTCCATTTCCTCTACCTCCATTCTACATGAATGTTAGTGTAAATTGTCGTTCTGGATTTATCTATGTATATCTTGCATAATCTATATCATCATCTAATTAAGTTTGATAAATCTGATTTGTGATCATATAGTTTTGTATCTCTTAACTAGCATTATATCACATATTTCAAAAAGGCCAAAACTTTTCATAAAAGTTGGAAAACACCCAATTCAGCCCCCTCTTGGGTGTCATTGATCATGGGACTTCAGTAGACTCACACCGTTGAACATTTTTAGGAGAAGCGGTAGAAGAAAGCGAGGAGTGATCTCGCAGTAGTCTGATCGAGGCTTGGAGTTACTACGAGTATTGTCTTAGGTAGTTATGTCTGTCAGTTAGAAAAAAAAATATGTGTGAAATTTTGGTTATATAGTAAATGATTTATTAAATTGTTAATCTATATTTCGATCTATGTGGATGAAGTCATTTGTATGTAAGCTGATGAATCGAGTAATATTATTTCCGCTGCAATGATATCTCAGTGTTTATGTGAAATTCTCAACCATAATGTACCGTTTGGGTTGTCCCACTGTGACGTCTCGACCGGGATCCGACGTGAGTCTTTATGACTGGACCGGGTCTACGAGTCGGGGCGTCACATCGCACCCGTGGATTCCCTCACGGAAGCTAGGCAGGTTGTACCTTGAAGTACCCAGAAGGTTAGTTGACCTAAGCACAATTGAGAGAGAGAAAATTTAGCCTACCCAGCGTACATTCAAACTGAAACTTAGATTCTATCATTGAGAGTTAAAACCCCACTGTTCCAGTAACAAATCATATGTAATTTTGACAGAACCTGTTAAAGTGGGCGTAACTCATTGCAACTTGTCTGCAACCTTTGAGTGATTTCCTTTCAATTGCTGTCATTGAATATTTGATTGCTTCTGTAAGTCACTAGAGTCATGATGCTCAGGTCGGGTAAGGTTGTTAAGATGTCCAATCTGGAGCACGTTCAAGAAGAGGGCAAGACTGGCCACTTTGATCAGGCCAGTGAGGTTTCCTAGCAATACTTCCAACCTGAGGAAGGTTATGCCCCTACCCAGTATCTCCCTTCTCAATCTCAAGCGTTTCAACATGAGGGAGACTAAGCTCCCACCTATTATTTCAACCCCCAACACCAAACTTCCCAGGTCTATATGGTTGACACTAATCAAGGGGGGGACCCTTCATCTCAAGTGCAACCTGCAACTCAGTCCACATCCGAGGAAGCTTCCCCTTCGCTTAATGTTGACGATCTTATCAATGTTCTCTCTCAATTGGATGAGGCCCAGCGTCAAAAGATCCAAGCTGCTCTCAAAGGGAAATCTATCCCTTCTTCCTCTTCGAACCCCCCACGGGCCACGGGTGGCCTTCAAGCTAATTCTTATAATGACCAGGCAGTCCACCAAGAGAGTCCATCCGCTCCTCATTCTCGTCCGATAACCCATGTCCCTGTCGCGGTAGGCCATTCTTTTGCCAAGCCACAAACCCCGTCTCCTTCTCTATTTTTGAGAAGGCCCATGCCTAATCAATTTCCCCCTAATCCGGCCCCAGCTGAGTCTGCCACTAACACTCTCCTTCAGAAGATTGCTAGTATGGAAGAGCAACTCAAGAAAATATCCATTCCTAAAGATGCTCCAGAAGTCACTGTCCTCACTCTACCAGTTTTCCACTTTCTACCGTCAGAAATGCCAAACTTTCGACGCTATAATGGAATGGGCAATCCATTCATTCATTTGAAAGACTTCATGTATGAAACATTCTTCTGGCAGAATAATAAGGCACCCTTGGCCTATTTGTTTAGGAGGCCTCTAGAGGACCCGACCGTGAATGGTTTTACTCTTTGAAGCTGACATATGCCAGTGATTTCGATATTATTCAGAGGAAATTCCTTCAAAAGTATAGAGACCGTGTGGGCCCCTCGTTGTCCGTCACTGACTTGGTAGCCAAAAAGATGAAGCCCGAAGAGGACTTCACTCAGTTTACATATAGATGGAGGTTGATGGCTGAAAAATTAAGAGATACATTATCAGAAGCTGAGCAAGTTAAGATGATAGTTTCCAATGCTACTCCTCAGTTTCGTCATATTTTGGCCATGAATAAGTTGAATACCATGGAGGAGCTCTATGAGAGGGCTAGATATATTCAGACTCAGATGAAGGATTCGCCCATCTTGTCCATGTTCGAACAGAAACCGAAAGTGCCGAGGAAAAGTAATGTCATGAATAACAATGGTGCCACTACCGAGGGCATGGTTGTGAATGAGCAGGTGGGCGTGGTTGGAAATCCCATGCAATCCCGCAATTCTTCTAACCAAAGGCCACCACAATATTTCCAACAACCCTCCTTCTTTAACCAAGCTCCGCACCAACAAAATAACCCTCCTCAGCCCTTCCGACCTCCTCCTCCACAGAATCAAGCCGTACCACCAAATCCTCCAGCCCCCCAGTAATACCACCAGGTGCCTCTACTAGCAAACTACGACCCCCAGCAGCCGAGAAGACATGCCGGCCCCAAGAGAGCCCAATATCCTCCATTACCCGAGAGTCTCTCAGATATCTTCAATGCCCTTATGGCCGCTAACGCACTCACCTTGTCAAAAGAAAGACCGGCCTGGCCTCAAAATGTGGATACCTCTCGGTATTGTATTTTCCACCGACAGCCCGGGCATAATATTGACCATTGTTTCCATTTTAAGAACTACATATATGATCTGAACGATCAGGGCAGCATCGACTGGGATGAGATGAGACGATTTATTGCAACATTGAAGGTAAAAAGACCTCCTCGACAGTAGGCACAACATCAGGCTCAGCAGCCAGTTCAGCAAGTCCAACAACAGCAAGTTCAAGCACCGCAACCGAACATGGGGATTGTCCAAAATCCGCTACCGGAGCACCACGTACAGAATCAACAAGTAAACCCTGTCACCACCTTCCACGAAGTGGAGAGGGGACAGGGATGGCACGTAGAGAGCGCCTCTATCGCCGCCTTAAACCAAAATCCCAGTCAATTTCCCCGTTTGCTAAAAACACCTCAACCTTCTCCTTTTCCACAACCTTCACATCCCCTTATACGCCCCGTCAATCAAAATCCTTACACCATCAATCCCTTGGCCCAAAGGCATCTGCTCATTCGCCCCCTACCCCCTTCGCCTGCACCACAAACCCCTTACAGCCCCACAAATCCTTTGCCATCTCGGCCACTCCTTATCTGCCCTGCGCCGGCGTTCCCTCCTCCCTCCGATAACACTAACCCTGTGCCTGCCAGGCCCTTGTTGCTTCATCCTTCACCGGCATTTCCAAACTCCCATGCAACTACCACCATTAACCCTTCGCCTCCAAGGCCTCTCCTTATCCACCCTTTGCCCACCCCTTCACCCACCATTCCTTCCAACCCTCTTGCCATTGGACCTTCACTACCCGACATGCCAGTTCCCGCCAACCCTCAGCCGGCAACGCCCATTATCAGGGTCCCTCAACCGGTTGCTCCTGTTCAACCCGTTAACCCCGATATTCCTTCTTCTTCCACCAACCCTCCATCCACCAACAGCCCGATGGAGGCGCAAAGTTCCCAAACCATGGTGCTCCATAGTGGACGGATTTTCCATATTGTGTTTCCACAGCATCAAGAGCAGGAGCCCGTGCAAGGGCAAGACGATCAGTCACAAGAGCCGGAGTCCATACCGGGGACTCAATATGATTTGTTGAAGCACTTATACAAAACCCCGACAAGGATTTCCATTTTGGAACTCATGAGAAGGTCACCAACTCATCAAGAAGCTCTCAAGTAATATCTGCAGAAAGTGATGGTTAATGAGAACATTCCGGCTGAACAGATTACATCAGTCCTGACATCGGCATGGGATTAGCCCGTAATTATCTTTCATGAACATGAGTTAGGTCCAAAGCTAGCAAGAAAATTCACTTTATGCATTATCATGGATATCAATAAAGTAGCTGTCAGCCAGTGCTTGGTGGACACCGGCGCGTCCATTAATCTTCTGCCGCCAAACACCTTGAAGAAGTGCGGCATCCCGGAGAGTGAGATCCTACCCTCACCCATCACAATGACGGCTTATGATAATACAAAGAAGCTACCTATGGGGGTGGTTACCTTGAAAGTAGGACTGGGCCCTTCATCCGTTATAGTTAATTTCCATGTTTTAGACATGGACCCTACCTTTAATGCTATCCTTGGGCGACCGTACATTCAGGCACTTGACGCCGTCCCCTCTACAAATCACCAGTGCATAAAATTCCCACACAAGGGGCGCGTCATCAAGGTCATTGGCGTGCCCATTCTGCCAACGGTGGACATTCTTTCAGCTACATCAGTACCCTCAATTTGGCTAGCCAACATGCCTCTATTATCTGTGCTAGACCTTGCCGATCTGCGGCATGACATATTGAAGTCACAGGGTGCAGTCTTCTCAACAACATCGGCATCACCCCTACCTCAAAAAGGGAAGAAGAAAAAGCACATGATGAACACCCTAGGCTGGAATATTATGATGAGAATGGGGTACAGGTCTGGAAAGGGCCTAGGGTCGAATCTCCAAGGAAGAATAAAACCAGTCAAGAACCACAAGCTAATTCCCCGAGGTGGCCTAGGGTACAAAGGGCCAAGTAAAAAAGAAATAGTTGAAAATGAAGAAGAGCTGTGGGCCACCATGACCTCCACTCTCAAGACAGATAGGCAGCCGCTCACTTGGTCTTTGTACACCCATTTTGTCAAGGGGCCCACTGAACAGATAGGGGAGCAGACTACTATAGTTACTTCAGTTCTGAATAATCAAGATGTGCATGCATGTCAATTTGCTCGCCACATAGCCCCGCTTATCACTTATAAAGCCCTGGAATCTTTGAGGTCAAATAAAAGAAGAAAGATGGATGACCCGGAGTGTGAATGGTACAGATGGTTTGACATGAATGACATCACTATTGCTTTAAGCCGACTGTTTATGCCAACTGATCCGAAATGGCCACCACTCATCCATGATATGATAGAAAAGTCGACAGTCATCACTGATAAGAGGCCGTTGTTGAGCAATTACACCGACACCGAGGAGCCAGATGTGCCATTTGAAGAAGGCTTCACTATAGACAGGCTGTGGGCCAGTCTCTTTTTCCTTGATTCTGTCCATCCATCGTTGATTATTTTTGTGTTCCAGACTCTTTCCAGCCAGCATTCCCAGACCACCCGCTGTCTTGATCTTTCTACCTCCTGATTCTCTACAAACTCTGTCAATTCCTCCTCTGCTCATGGAGCAGTTTTCTTAGCCTTCCATTTTCCCCCCTCGTGGGCGATCATTCAACCAATCCTTTATCCAAGAATTCTCAATCTCTCCATTTCAACCCCGTCATCCTTTACTCCTCCCTCTCACTGCTTCGCCATTATTAAAAATGAAAAAAAATGCCAATTTTTAAACCCCCCAATCCTCCTCTGTCATCTCTATTGAAGAGACCTCTTATCTTCTTCCTGAGTGTGCCCCGACCTAAGGGCCACTCATTCAGGGTCCGTTAGCGGGCTCCCTTTATCCCTCCGATGAGGGGTCTCCTTTTGTATCACCTCCTGTACCCGTTTCCTCTTCTTCCTCTTCTTCCTCTTCCTATTTTTTAGGGTCTAGCAATCAGGCTAGTTGTTCCTCCTCCTCTTCTAGCAACAAGAGTCTAGGGGTAGTTGCCACTAAGAAGGCCAAGGGTAGGTAGGTTCCCCGTAGATTCTTGATGGATCTAGCCAGGAGATATCAAGCATGTTTGACCATCCCCCAATTTGTAGAAGATTCGATTCTTTTGCCGAACTTAGAATGTGAGGACGTATGTGTTTTCGACAAAGGGTTTGGTGTTTATGAAATTATGAATGATGAAGACCCTGTTGAAGAGGGGGATGAAGAGTATGAAGAATATGAGGACGAGGCCGATGCTTTTACTAGTGGTATGAGGAGATTCGACGAACCGTCAGCCGCAGTAGAAGAGCCCACCAAAGAAATTAATTTGGGTACTGAGGAAAACCCTAAGATTGTCCTCATAAGTAGAAATTTGTCGCCATCAGAAGAAGAGGCGCTCATTCAAGTTCTTCAAGAATATAAGGACATGTTAGCGTGGAGTTACAAGGATATGCCGGGTCTGGATCCTACACTTGTCGAACACCATCTAACACTCAAGCCAGGATCTTTCCCGGTCAAGCAGCGGTTGAGGCGTTTCCACCCACATATGACATTAAACATAAAAGAAGAGGTCGATAAACTTCACAAGGCTAGATTCATTAGAGTCGTCCTCTATCCTAATTAGGTGGCTAACATTGTGTCGATAATGAAGAAGGACAGAAGGGTCAGAATTTACATAGACTTCCGGGACCTCAACAGCGCGTGTCTTAAAGATGATTTCCCCCTCCCTCACATTGATGTCCTCATTGATAACACGGCAGGGTATGAGACCCTCTCTTTCATGGATGGCTTCTCTGGATACAATCCGATTCGCCTGGCTGAGGAGGACCAAGAGAAGACCTCTTTCACTACACCTTGGGGTACTTATTGTTATGTGGTCATGACGTTCGGACTCAAGAACGCCGGAGCCACCTACCAAAGGGCCATGATGGCTATTTTCCATGATATGATCCATGTTTATATCGAGGTGTATGTTGATGATCTGGTAGTCAAATCAAGGACAAGGATTGAGCATCCTGGGGTTCTAGCCAAGGTTTTGCAAAGGTCACGAGAATATCAATTGAAAATGAACCCTAAGAAGTGCGTATTTGGTGTATCGTCTGGTAAGTTGCTTGGATTCATTGTCAGCAAGAGGGGTATTGAGATTGATCCCAATAAGGCGTAGGCAATAAGAGATATGCCTCCTCCCAAGAATTTGAAAGAAGTTCGAGGATTGATCGGGAGGTTGCAGTTTATTCACCGATTTATCTCCCAGCATTCACAAAGGTGTAGGCCATTCTACGAGCTCACCAAGTCGGGAGTCAAATTTAATTGGGATGATAAGTGTCAGGCAGCTTTTGACAGATTAAAGGACTATCTATCCAGTCCTCCTGTCTTGAGGCCGCCAGTTCCAGGTAAGCCACTTGTTCTTTATGTTTCAGTCCTGGAAGACTCGGTAGGGGCTGTCCTGGCGCAAGTTGATGATGAAGGAAAGGAAAGGGCAGTCTACTACTTGTCTAAGCTCCTCAACCCCTGTGAGCAGAAGTATACCACCATGGAGAAGACTTGCGCAGCTTTAGTCTGGGTAGTTCAGAAATTGAAACACTATTTCCTAACTCATGAGATTTATCTCATTGCTCGTATGAATCCCATCAAGTTCCTTCTCGAGAAATCTGTTCTTACTGATCGATTAGCACGTTGGCAAAGTTTCCTTTCTCAGTTTGACATCACTTACATTCAGCAAAAAGTCATTAAAGGCTATGCCATAGCAGAACATCTTGCTCATCACCCTCTTCCTCGATTTGACCTCGTCCGATCAGAGTTTCCAGATGAAGAACTAATGTCCGTCAATCAGCCTGATTCGATGTTGACGTTACATGTTGATGGAGCTCTAAATTCTCAAGCTAGGTAAGGGTATCGACATTGTTCTCATATCACATGAGGGAGTCACCATTCCACAAGCCTTTCAGCTTGCATTTCCTGTTACAAACAATGTAGCTGAATATGAGGCTCTTCTAGTCGGACTAGAGGCCGCTCATCTATATGGCGTCACCCAATTGCGGATTGTAGGTGATAGTCAGCTCATTTTACGCCAAGTGCTCACTAAATGGTGCACGCTTGATCCCAAGCTTAAACCCTACCAGGAACTCACATCAACCTATGCTAAGCTCTTCTCTAAGTTGGTCTTTGTCCACGTTCCTCGCAACCAAAACATCTTAGCTAACGCTCTTGCTTCACTAGCTTCTTCCTTGGCTTTCCCTCTCAAGAGGAATTTCTATGCTATCCTCATTCACAGGCGCCTTACTCCCGCCATTAAGGATCCCGCTTTTCTTAAGGTTAAGGAGGAGTTGCTTAAGAAAGTTAAGGAAGGAGAGATCATTCAGAATAAGGAGGTCATGCTATTTGATTTAGAAGAGGAATTGGACGATGAGAAAAAGTCATGGTATTATGAGATTACTAAATATTGCCAAGATCAGTCGTATCCTGAAGAGGCCACGGCGGAAGAAAAGAAGGCTATCAGGAGAGTCGCCCAAAGATACACTTTGGTTGGAGGTGTGCTCTATAGAGGAGGTCTTACGGGTGTTCTTATCAGGTGCCTTGATGACGACGAAGCTTGGAGGGTTGTGGAAGAAGCACATTCAGGAGTTTGTGGTGACCATGTCAATAGCCAGGTGTTAGCTAAGAAAATCCTAAGGCTAGGGTTCTATTGGCCCACTCTAGAAGAAGATTACTCTATCTATGTTCGAAGGTGTGTTAAGTGCCAACTACACGCTGACAAAATTCATTCTCCTGCTTCTTCACTCCATCCTATGTCCTCCCCATAGCCTTTCTCCATTTGGGCTTTCGATATAATTAGACCTCTTGGTGACATGAACCTCCTCACGAAATCCAAATCCTTCATACTCACTGCCACAAAATACTTCACCAAGTGGGCGGAAGCGGAAGTTTACGTGGAGATTAAAGTGTCAACCGTCTGCAAATTCATCATGAAGAATATCATTACAAGATTTGGTATTCCAAGCTCCATCGTCATCGACAATGGGCCACTGTTTATCTCTCAAGAACTTCAAGACCTCTACAACAGGTATAATATTGCATTAATCATTCGTCTCCTTATTGTCAACAGGGTAATAGGTAAGCAAAGACAACAAATAAAACTCTAATCAAAATTATCAAGAAAACATGTGAGACTAACAAATTTATGGATTGCCCAGAAAAACTTGTTGAAGCTCTATGGGCCTACTATACTTCCATTCGCACTCCTACATGGCAAACTCCTTTTGCCCTCACTTATGGGATGGAGGCGGTAGTCCCCTATGAGGATCCTTATTCTCTCTCTCGGAGTACAATTGGATAAGGAGCTGTCCATTGATGAACGCCGTGAATCTCTCCTTGCACAGTTGGAACTCTTAGATGAGAAGCGTCTGGCCGCCGCCGAACACGTGCAAGTTTATCAAAATAGGCTCTCACATTTTTATCAAAAGAAAGTAATTGAGAGAAAATTTAAGGTTGGTGAAATGGTAATTAAAAGAATCTTTGTAAAACCTGGTGGGCCTCGCTCAAAACTCCAGCCAAACTAGGAAGGGCTTTGTGTGGTAAAAGATGTTTATCCTTTTTTTTAAACAAATAAGCCTGCAGCCAGGCCTGAGGGAGTGCACTCAATGAGAGTGTGCTCACTCCGCCAGACCCAGACCGAGGTGTTTTATTAAAATAAAAGGGTTACAAATACCAACGGGGCATACCCCTGAATAATAGCTAAGTGGACATCAAAATCGGATGTTGGGAATTCCCAACTTATCCAATCTACAGGACCCACGAACCAAGGGGGGAAGCAAATCAGAATTTCCAAGAAAAAAGGAGCTAGTTCTATTTTTACAAGCATGATTAGCAAGCCCATCAGCCGCATGATTGCCTTCTCTGTATGTATGGACAATGTTAGCCTCCAGAGATGTGATCAATGACCTCAATTCACAAATGAGAGGTATAAGTCTCCAAGGACTAATGGAAGAGGTTTTTATGATGTTCACCAAGACCAGCGAGTCAGATTCAACGGAGTGGAGCTTGATGTCACAAGCAGCTGCATAACGAAGTCCATCTAGCATGGCGCGCGCTTCAGCCACCAGACTGTGACAGGGGCCATAGAAGTGACTGTAGGCTAGCACAAGAGAGCCATGGTGATCCCTGATTAGCCCTCCACCACCAGCAAGCCCTGGGTTTCCTTTAGAGGCGCCGTCCACATTGAGCTTGAAGTTCTGAGGAGGAGGCATCGTCCAGTGAACAATATTGATAGAATTCTTCATAGCAATCGAGCAGGAAGGCAGCAGGGAGATAGAGGAGAGGAAGTCAGTGTCTCCCATACCCTTACAGGAAGGGAGTTTGGTGGATCTGACAAGGTGCAGGATTTTATGACCGATGGAGGATGGGGAACTAGCAGCATTGTCATATTTGCGTCTGTTTCTTTCACACCAAATTTCCCAGAGCCATAAAAAGATGTTTATCCTAGCAACGCATATAAGTTGATTAATGCTGATAAGAAAGAATTAGCTCATCCTTGGAATGGTCTATACCTCAAGAAATACTACCCCTAACTCTGTTTTCTAAAAAAAAGAAAAAAAGAGAGAAAAAGGTTGGTATAGTACGCGTGCCAAGAAGGGCGTGAAAGATCAAAACCTCTGATTTATTCCCTACTCTTTGTAGTTTAACTCTGGGTCAACACCAACACACACATCACGCTTAACTCTTAAGCTCAAACGGCACTAAATCCAAGGCAAGTCAAAGCCAAGCCAATAGTGGAAGGTGTCACCTGTTCTCTTCTCTTTAGTTGACAAGGGGGGAAGTGAGGATTCGGTCAGACCACCAAGCCTACCCGCCGCCCTAATAGGTAGAAGTCACGGCCAAAAAGGGAGCAAATCTGTTGAAGCCTTAGTAAAGTCAATTCTGATCAAAAGAGCATGTCAAGAGGGCAAAGTTTCCGCAGGGAAAACCCTGATCGTAAGCATGCACGAAGTAAAGTCCATTCCGATCAAAAGAGCATGTCAAGTGGGCGAAGTCCCCGCAGGGAAAGCCCCGGTCGTAAGCATGCATTACCAAAGGCAAGAGCAACTAAAATTTTCCTAAGTCACAGACCGAACCCCAACAAGCAATAGGGTAGGGGAGGGATGCCCCCCAGCCTTTCGGCCCTCCTCGTGAACTTCCCTCAAATTATCTTCCTTCTCCCCCCAAAGTGCGCCATTAGCTAGAGGGGCGGTGAAAACTAGCTTAGGAAGACGTGCCGTGCGAGGTGCCGAGCGAAAGCAAAATCCAAGCACGTTAGCCCTTTGTTAAGTTGTTTAAGAACATTAAATGAATTTAAGGTGGTGAACGAGTAAAGTCCCTTATGGTATGCGTGCTGTACTATGCCTTCAAAAATCAAAAGAAAAGAACAAAAAAATCAAAAGAAATCGAAAGAAATCAAATAAAAAAAAGAAGAAAAAACAAACAAATGAAAAAGAAAAAAAATGAAAAAACAACAAAACAAAAAAACAAAAAAAATGTCATTTGATTGATTGCATGGTGCTTGATCATCTTTTATTTTCAGTACACATATGCTTGCTTGTATGTTACATCTCCCTATATCTGTTCATTATTTGCCTTAGTTGATTAAAGACTTGGCCCCTTAACCCTTTATCAAGGTTAGAAAAAGAACATCCCCTTGCTTATTGAGCAAGGGGCCAAGCTCGACAGATTAACTAACATGTTTGTCTCAGTATGAATGCAAGGGTAAAGAGACACAAGTACACAAGCGCAAAAAGACAAAACCAGGTGATAAAACATGTTTCCCATTTCATAATCATAACTATGTGCATATGTGTGTACAAAAGTGCAGGAAGAGGTACACAAAGGTAATCTCTCTAGCTCTCTCCACCCCCCTCCTCTCTCCTCTCACTACTCTCTGCCTCGCCTCTATCCCTGAGAGGAACTCGTGGGGACCTCCTCGACCCCTGGCTGGCAACTGACCTCTTAGCTCGGCCACGCTCCTCCTCCTCTCTCCTCTGCTGCGTGGAGGAACTCACTAGGTAGCTTGTACAAGAAAAAGCGCTGGGTCGTCCCTCTCGCTGCGCCCACTCCCGGCCCCTCCGGTAGTGGTCCTCAACTGTCCGCTCTCGCTCCTCAGCCACACCCAGGTGAAGCCTCAGCTCGGGTAACTCCGCCCTCTCGCGGTCGCGCTCCCTCCTCTCCATCTTGAGAAGCAGCTGCAGCTCTAGTGTCTCTCGGGGTAGCTCCTCTGTCACGCGAGACCGCTCCTCTGTGACTCATCGTCTCTCCTCCTCCCGCTCCTCTACAACTCGTCATCTCTCCTCCTCGAGCTTCGTGACCCACTGGTCAAGGATCGCTAGCTCTGTGCCTACTAAGGCAGCCCGGGTCAGCGCGTCCTATAGCTCCTCCGCATGCGTTATCATACAACATGTCATAAGTTTTTTTGAAAGAAAGTCGTTAATAACTGTATTGCTTAAGTGACCTTTCTTACCTATGCTGCCAGGTCACGCTCAGCTGTCTCAGCTCGTGTCACTGCTCCCGCCAGTCGCTCCTCTAAAGAAGCAATCTGGGCACTCTGGTCCACCGCGCTCGAGCTAGAGGCTCCTCCTGCTCCTCTCTCTGCTACCCTCTGCTGGGCACGCTGCATCATTCAAGATGGTCAGTCACCGATCACTCAACTTTAGGACCAATATCAAAACATTTAGGAAGCATACTCACCAGTGTCTCTAGCTCGGATCGTGTAACCGCAAGGCGGGCCTCGAAGGTGTGAAGCTGTACCTACATGTCCGTCGCCACTGCATCTCACGCATCCTGCATCCATCACATATTGGTCAAACATTCATCATATAGCAACTAAAGCATATAGACATCAAAGCATACATTCATACGTACCCCTCGAGGCCTCATCTGAGGCCGACCGGCATAGGTCCTCCAGTAGGTCCAGATGTACGCCATGTTGTCTGCCACCTGGGAGACGATCGGGGTGGCACCCCTCTGCCAATCGGCGTACTGCTCTAGAAAGCGCAGCCGCCAGTCTGTCGTCACTGCACGCCCCTGGGTCTTCCGATCGACCCTGCGTGGCTCTGCCACCTCGACCCACTCCTGATGTAGGCCGAGGGTCCTCATCACTAGCCTGAGGCGCAAGGGCTCGATCTCATTCAGGTAATGGATCCAAATCTCCCGCCCGAACAAGTGTCGGCCCACCGCGACCCAAGGCCGGTCCTCGTCTGCCATGCCCTGGTAAGGCTTCCACACAACATGCATTCCACACATATCATAACATCACATCATTATAATCAAGAATAGAAAATAGGACAAATGCATAAACATAGCATACATACCAAGGAGGTTGGGTAGTCCCGGATATCTCGCCTCACGACCTATAGCTCGTAGGTGTGCGGGGCCCCCAACATGTAAGGGAGCCAACGTCGGGCCAGGGGAACCACCTCAGGATGAAAAAGTGCCGTTCGCTCCATCGGCATATATAGGTGGCTCCAAATCTACATTCACATGTCATTAGCATAGTCATTAGCATAATCATAAGTATAAATAGGAACATGAGCAATAAAAGGAAAATTGCATACTTGAAGAAACGGTGCGAAGCCGCTGACAGTTGTCTCTCGACCCGTCCCTGTAGACAGGTTGGCCAGCATATGGGCTAGCATGGCAGCGCCCTAGGCGTATCTCCCCCAGCCGGTCTAGATCCACAAGTATCCCCAGGAAACGACAGTTCATGTCGTCCCCTTTCGTCCCCAATAGCAGTCTCCCCAGCATCAAGAACAGGAACCTCCTCAAGTCTAGATCTACCCTCTCCCTCTGGGTGGGGTCCGCGCAGAAGGTAGCCCTCACCCTCTCAGCCACGCGGATCGTGAACTCCTCTAATGTCTCTCTAGTCTTCGGGCGCCCCTCCTCCAACCTGAGGGCCTCCATCAACTCCGCCCTAATCACCATCTTATAGTCCCTAGCCCCCCATGCCACTGTCTCCAAATCTAGAAGTCTACGGGCTCAGTCTCCGTAGTCAGGGTAGGTCACACGACTCACTGCCTCCCCGTCCACCCCCAAGCCTATGATCCTCACTACATCCTCCAGGGTGGGGACCATGTGTCCCCACGGCATCAGGAATGCCCGACTCGCCCTATCCCATCTCTCCCTAAGTACCTGAATAAGGACGAGGTCCAGGCGGACGGGCTCAATGCTCAAGAAGGGGCCAAATCCTATCTCTCTCAATCGCTCCCTCTAAAACTCGGGCAGCTCGTGATATGCCACGTATACCAATGCACAGGAGATGCAAGTCCTCATCACCCCCTGCAAGCAAAACAAAATGAAACAAGAAAAAATGTCAATACCAACAATAGTAAGTAAACATTTGTTTTCTAAAAAATAATAATAAAAAAAATCTGCGCCCACCATAGTGGACGTCATTAATTTCTTTGACACGCCTTTTTTTCAAAAAAAAAGAAAAAAAATCTTCGCCCACCAATGTGGACGTCATTTCTTCAACCCCCTTTTTTTCAAAAAAAGAAAAAAAATCTGCGCCCGTCATGACGTACGTTATTTCGTTAAACCCCTTTTTCTCTTCTGACGTTCCACCTCCCCATTCAAACATGCTATGTTTTTTTTAAAAAAATGGGGACTCACCTTCCCGGGCTCCATTTGCTCTAGTGCCTCTCGAAGTGGACGGCGAGGTGGGGGCCCTCTCCGTGGCCGTGGTGCCGAGGCCACGGCCGGTTGAACTTCTTCGCCCCCGCCATCGCCTCCCCCCCTTCCTCCCTTCCTTCTTCCCTTCCTTCTTCTTCTTCTTCTTCTTCTTCTTCTTCTTCTCCAGTTTCCTCATCGCCTCCTTCCTCTGCTTGCTCCATCGGCACCGGGGCCTCCGCCTCCGCCGCCGGTTGGACTTCGTCGGCCGCGGCCGCCGCTCCGGCGCCCTCCTCATCGCCATTCAAGATCACCACCTTCGGTGGCGTGACTCGCCGCCGCTTCTTGGGCATCGATCCGCTGGCAAACATCACCGCAGCGGTGGGGAGTGAGAATGAGAGAAAGGATGGAGAGGGTTCACGGTTTGGTTCGGGTGAAGAAGACGCACAGTAAGAATGAGAGAGAGAAAGAGAAGGAAGGCGGTTCACGTTATTAAAAAGAAAATTTCAAAAGAATTTGCGACCGCTAGATTGGACGTCCATTTCTGGGATTAAAAAAAAAAAGAGGAATCATCGTCCACTTTTATGGGTGTCCATTTTTAAATGGGCGACTTCTTTGGTAGTCGTTCTTTTTTGGAATTGAATTTTTAATTTGAGCCCGATGCGACGTATTTAGAATGGGCGACTGTTTGAAAGGATGCCAATTCGGGAATTGAATTTTTAATTTGGGATTTCATAAATAATTGGCGACATGTCTTTGGGACGTAGTTTAAATGGGTGACTTCTTTATTGGATGCCATTATCTGAGAACTCAATTTCATACCGGGCATTGATTTTGGTAGAGTAATCGATCTCTACGATGATTTTTTTTTGGCTCAATAAGAAAAAAACACTTCATTTTATTGAAAGAATGATCAATTACATCAATGAGCCACCTTGGGTTTCAATTTCCTAAGTGTTGTTACATAGATCTTCCACTGTTCTTTATCTTCCTCAATCTGATCTAGGGACTTGTGTAGCTTGCTCACTCTCTACAGTGCTTTGATGGTGTTGACTTCCTCTTCATTGTTGTTTGTTGATAGATCCCTTTTCTTGATGGGTGGGAGATGTGAAGCATCCTCCATAAGGTGGCGAGGTAGGCCAAGCTAAGGAAGGCACCTATGAGAGTTATAAAGTATGAACTCGGTGGCACCAATGAGCCGTAATTCCACTCCAGGAGACAGTCGGGTGTGAAGATCTTGGGTTTTAAAGATTCCCAGTGCACATGTGAACATTGTCTGAGGTATAGTTTTGAAGTGTTCCCTCCACTCCACTCTCTTCTTAAGCTTGGGCACTCGGGTTGTCACCCTTTCACTCAATCCAAGCACGCCTGTCATAAAGTAGAGTGGGCTCTTATGAAACATCCTAGACGCTCCCTGGGCATCCTCACATGAGTCGAATTTTAGGTGGAGGTCCACCCAACTTGTAAGAAGAAGCATAGATCCATATAAGGGCCATCTCATGGATGCCGAGGTCAGCCCACTATAGAGGTAGGCTAGGACTGCCGGCCCGATCCTCTTCCCCTCCCAAATCTCATATATTACGCTCAATTGTTCTTCCTCTAAGAAATCATCTACCGAGGGGAAGAGTAAGGCTCTCGCAAGGCATATCACAAAGGCTTTCACGACATTTTCCATGTCTTTCTCCTTAGCTTGGCCCAATTGCTTGTACACCCATGCTGCCAATTTCATCAAGTTAATCCCTTTGGTGACCCGAATCTGATCCACTATCTTCGAGCTTGGGATTAGGCCGAACAATCTCTGTTGTGTTTATTGGATTGGGCATGACCGCCATCTTCCCCTCTTTACCTTGTTGCAATCTCTTTAATCCTAGAAATACATCTACTTCTTCCAAGAGTACGGTGGCTTCAAAAGTGGCGAATAGAAAGGTATGTGTACTTGGGTGCCAGATTTCAAGGAGGGCCCCTATGACAGCCCAATCTAGATGAACATCCTGATAGTGCTTGGCGCGGGTGATTGTGGAAGCACTAAAATTTACTTATTATGTTGTTCGTTTATTTAGGTGCGTGGGCGTGCCAGTCACAAAGTGACGATTTATTGTGCGCTCGGTCTGAGTAATTAGACGATTGTGTAGTTTATGTCAGGACCAAAACCCGCCGCATCATAAAGGTCACGGCATTATTTACATCCCCTCGGAGAGGGGAACACCCTTGATTAATCGCCGGGAATAAGCGCCTCATGGCCAGGAAATTATATCGAGAGAAACCAGACGATAGCGATCTTGAATCAGTCGGAAAGCCCTATGTCTAGGGAAACAAGCATTCGAAACATGTCGGTCACTAAAGGGACCATTTGATATTCGGACGAGTGTCCGGCTTGAGAATATCGTGATCATCACGGGAAAATCGGAGCGTATGTATGCCGGGATACGGCAAATTTATTGTTCAAAGGAACGGGAAACATTCGGTTGAATCCCGGTTAGAGTGGTAGGAAATCAGTGAGTCTATTGGTCCGGTGCAAGATCAAGCCAGGACCATTATGGGGAAGCTTCCCACGGTCAAAGCGAGGTTTGCGTGGGCATCGTTAATATTTTTGGTGCCAAAGGGTAGCGGGAAAATGTCCCGAGATTAGATCTCGAAACAAAGACACGTTCAAAGATAGCGGGCTGTAGGCCTAGGGTATGGGTCAGGCAATGACCATGATTGGGGCGAACCCGTGATCTAAGCATGACCCAGGAAGGTCTTATCAATATTCCCATGCAAAGGGTCCGGGGATGACAAGAGCCGTATCGTTCTATTCGTTATTATTATCATTACTTATTATTATTATTATTATTTATTTATTTATTTATATTTTTATGTTGATTGACTCTTCTTTTATTGCATGTGCGTGATATCCCTTATTTATTTATCCCTTTTTTCATTGTTCTTTTTTATCATTATTATTTTTTATTATTTTTATTATTCTTATATTTTTTATTATGTTCTTTTTATTATATAATTGCATTTCAGGTGTGACGGGCAGGGGAGGCTGAAGAGTGAAAGGGGCTGTGTGCCGGACAGGGTATGCGCCAAGGGCCTGCCGGGCTGGAGGTGTTGGGGTGCGCCGGGCTAAAGTGGCTGGGGAGTGTCCCGGGCAAGGCACATGCCAGGTGTGTGTCAGGCTAGGTTGGTTGAAGGTGTGCCGGCGAGGGAGGGCAGGAGTGCACCGGGTGGAAGGCTGGAGAGTGTACCGGGTGGAAGTGTAGACGGGAGGGTGTACTGCTGGAGGGGGGTACGAGTGTACTGGGCAGAGGGGCTGTAGTGTGCCGGGCTAGGGCTGTTGGATGGTGTACCGCTGGGCTAGACCACGGGTGTGCTGGGCAAGGCTAGAGTGTACCGGCTGGGGGTGTGAGCAGGAGTGTGTATCGGGCAGGATTGAGTTGAGGGTGTACCGCTGGGGAAGATGGTAGTCCACCGGGCAAGGGACTGGAGAGTGTGTCGGGCTAGGATGCCATCAAGTGCACCGGGTGAAGGCTGGGTAAGGTCGGTGCAGATCTGGGCTCGGGTCGGTGCACGTTTCGGTTGGGCTGAGTAGAGGTCACTGCGGATTGCAGCTGGGCTAAAATGAAGGTCGGTGTAGATGTGCACCGGGCTAGGATAAGGTCAGTGCAGGTTAGGTCCATGCAGGTTAAGGCTTAGGGTCTGTGAAGGGTCAGGCTGTGTCGGTGCACATGCAGGCCAGGTCCAAGCATGTCTAAGACAAGGTCTGAGCAAGGTCAGTGCACTTTGGGTTCAAGGTCTGTGCACGTTGAAGATGAGGTCAGTGCACATGGGAGCAAGGTCGGTGCACGTTGAAGACATGGTCTGTGCACGTTTGGCCTTGGAGAACAAGGGTCGATGCATGTTATGCACAAATCTGTATGAAGGTCGATGCATGTGGTCGCTGGGCTGCAAAGAAGGTCGATGCACATGGTGGGGCAACACATGACCAAAGTCTGTGCATGTTTAGCCAATACAAATGCAGGTCGATGCACACGAGTTCAGGGCTAGACGAGGGTCAATGCACATGGGAGATGTGTGTGAAGGGCAGGGTTGTTGGATAGTGTGCCGCTGGAGGAGGGTGAAACTGTACCGGATGGTGAGTCAAGGCTGGGTCGGATGAAGGAGTAGAGAGTGTGCCGGAGAGAGAGAGAGAAGCACTAGTGTGCCGGGAGAGGCTGGGCAAGGTTGTGTCGGCAGGGAGACATGGGAGTGTGCTGGACAGCACGAAGGCAGAGTGTGCCGGATGAGGATGGGTTGAGGGTGTGCCGATCAAGGCCGGCCAGGAGTGTGTCGTTCAAGAAAGGCCAGGGGTATGCTGGGCTAGAGTGGGTTAAGGTTGCACCGAACAAAGTTGATGTAAATATGGTAGGGTCTGAGAGGGGGTGGCTTGCTCATGAAATTCAGATGAAGGGTATTAAATAACAAGTTTTCAATCTGCTGTTATGTGATTAAGTCCATGGTCATGTTCAGCAGTTCAGTTCTTTGAGTCTTGCATGGCTCCCTTGTCTTGGTTGGAATGTTTTATTATTGCTTGTTTTATTTGTTTGTTGCTTCCTTTTGTCTTTTGATATGTCGTTATTTCTGACAAAAATTCAGCAGCATCTCCCCTTGACCCAGATGCTAAGGGGGTGAAAGGGGAACACGCCCACAAGGAGTGACGTGACCCAACAGTTCGAGATGCGTGCAAAGGCAGCAACACCTTTGAGAAAACTCCAAAAAAACTTGGGGAAACCAGCGAACGAGATAACCTGGGCTGACATAGACTGGGGACACACCGGGTGAAAGTGTCTAAGGTGTGTCGGGTAAAGGCTGATCAAGGGTGTGCCGGCCAAGGCAGGCTGGGTGTGTGTGTGTGCCGGCCAAAACCTAGGCTGGAGGGTGTACCGGACACGGCTCAGCTGGAGTGTGCCGCTCGAAGGCCAAAAGGAAGGTGTGTGTGTGCCGGCCAAGGTGGGGGCCAAGAAGTGTGCCGGGTGATAGGGCCAGGCTAAGGGTTTGGTGTGCCGGGGAAGCACCAAAGGGGGTGTGTGTCGGACAAGGCATAACCGAGTAGGTGTGCCAGCCAAGGGGTGTGCCGACCAAGGGGTGTGTCGGCCACGGCCAACCGGGAGGTGTGTCGGCCAGGGCACGGGCCAAAGGGGTGTGCCGGCCACGGCCAATTGGGAGGTGTGCCGGCCAGGAGGACCAGGAGGTGTGCTGGTGGGAGGCCTGAGTAGGTGTGTGTATACAATTGGCTTTGGAGGGAAGGCTGGGGAACACTCTGGCCAGTGGGTAAGTTCCAACTGCTAAATAAGGGCAGCGGATTCTAACAGGCTCGTATGGAAGAATGGGGGGTAGTTATGCTGCAACAAACCATTGAAGAGGAAGGAGGCCATCCCTATACTGTCAAGCATGAAACACCACCTATCAGGCTAGACCGGCTAGTGTTGAGGGGAGCAGGTAAAACGAATAGTTAGAAGACTGGGGGGAAGAACACAAACCACAGACCAGTGGTGAGGGAGAGACTAACAAGAGCAGCAAGAAGCAAACAAAGAGATATTTCATTCACGGAGAACAGGACGATGAAAGATCATGGCCGAAAGGCCAAATACAATGCAATGCCCCCGAACGGAAGGGGGAGGAGAAACCAAGAAAAAGAAAAGAAAGAGCAATGAAAACCAAGATCAAGAGAGGACAGGAGCCAGAGAGGGTAAGAGCTCCCTTCTCTGCTCCGTCCCCTCTTGTTACATTCACGTAGCACTCTCTCTCTCTCCTCTCACTCTCTTCTACCTTCTTCCTCTCTTCTTCTTCTGTTGCAGCCTTCTCTTCCCGTCGTTCCCACTGTGTGTGTTTTTGTTTTTTGCTCCTTCTTCTTTGTTCCTCTTTCGGCAGGGTTTTTATACCCGGGGCGCCGTTGACGGGGTGTCATGATGATGCTTTTGTCCGAGGTTGACCCCGGTCCCATCCTTGTCCGGTCGAAGCCTACCTCCTTGAATCAGAAGACGACACCGTGGCAGCATGCTAGCTGGCGTTGAGGTGGCCGAGCTGCGCGCCAAGGGCCCCACGTAATGACCATTGTGTTTTCTGTCGATTTGTGTCGGATCGAGGGTAGCAGCGCTGTGCCGGGTGCGGTTAAGGTCTTAACGCTGCACCGGGTGAAACACTTGGCAGGGTGTGCCGTTGAAGGCTTTAACGAGTGTGCCGTTAGAGGCACTTCAGGGTGTGCTGCTGGGGCACAAGTTAGTGTGCCGTTGAAGGGCACTTGAAGGTGTGTCGTTGAAGGGCACGTTGAGGGGTGTTTCCTTCTCTTCTTTTCTTGTTTTCATCTTCTCTTCTCTTTTCTCTTCTTCTTTATTCCCCTGCACGTAAACATGGGGTGAGAATTTTTTAGTGTCCACAGTGATTAAGATGAGTAGGTGCCACCGAGACAAGAAAGACTGCATGTGCAGGGTTATTTTAGAAAGAAGGAGGGGAAGCCAATTGTTCTTGGTGTATCTTCGGGCGCCTGGGATAGTGGGGTAGTCCTGTGAGTTATAGAGAAAAGTAGAACGCAGCAGAAAGCAAACAAAATAGTGCAATGAGAATATAAGAACAGAAGAGAGGAAGATCAAGTAGAACCTGAGCTAGGTTAATAGGTTAAAATCAATGCTTTTCTGCGACAAACTCACCTGATTCATTAATATCCTCCTGCTAATGTGACCATCGATCTCTGTAATCCTTGCTGAGCCCATCTTTGGCTTCTTTGATGGGCATTGAAGCATTTGGTCCATCCTGCACTTCTTGAGTGTTGCAGAACATTCGTTTCTTGACCTTAAATTACAATAGAGCCTTCTGAACCCTTGTTCGATACTATGAGGCCCTTTAGGTTGATCTTTATAGAGGGGGAACTCTTGGGGAGTTCGAGTTTGAGCGTGATTGGACTCTTGAGGAGCCATTTCCGGCTTAGATTGAAGCCTTGGAGATGACAGGAAATTGACGTCCACAATAGTGGACGTAATTAAATGGGCGTCCAATTAAACGAACGCTATTTCTTGATTTATGTTCGAGTTTGTGTTCGTTAATAACTTCGAAGATGACAGGGAATGGACGTCCACTTTGGTGGACGCACATTAATGGGCGACCAATTTTCCTGACGCCATTTCTTGATGTCATTTTTGAGTGTGTCACTTGCAGTGCTTCCATTGAAAATACATGATTTTCTTCATTCCTAATTACAATGACTATTGAACTAATAAATTGTGTGCGCAGGAAGATTAAATTTTGTGCAGGATTTCGAGGCGCTCTGAGCTGCTGTGTTGGTAACATCATTTTTTTTTCATCCCTGTATAAATTATTTATTATATGTTATCTATTCTACTAGAGTATATCAAGGACATTGTGGTTCCGGTGAACCTGGAATTTGAGTTCTCCTTCAACAAAAACAGTGATAGTTCTAGGAGAGTCTTAACCGCACGGATAGGTCGTTAAGTCATCTAAGGCTTGGGACGATGGTTCCAATTTCTAAGTTGATACGTGGATAAACGAGCTTCGACTTAGTGTCAACTTAGGAATCTAGTTTCTTGACATGTTTTGGATGGTTTAACAATATTATCCTTGATTACTTTCTATTTTAGTTTGTTTTAATTTTTCTTTTAGCCCAGCATGCATCATGTAGGACTTTGAGTTTTATCGTGGAAAAATCTTCTCATTTAGGGCAATAATGGAATCCACTAGTTCTTAATTACAGTTGATGTGAGATATTCCATTCCAAATCAAGTACTACGTTCTCCTTGGAGCCATTGAGACTGATTCTTTGAAAGCACTCTTGGTTGGATTTTGATGGGGACATCGAGGCAAGACCGTACGCATTTTGTTCGCATTTATGTCTTTTCATATTTGTATGTATACCCTTGTGTTATATGGGTACGCAATTGTAGGTCTTAGTAGGTTTATGTGTAAAATTCCAGTAGGACCAAGCAAGGGGGCCCTCAGCCCTTTCCCATTGGTCCATGTCACTCATGTGTGGCTGGTCAACCATCTTAGGTGGTCATCTAGAAGGGTTGAATGTCAATTGACCACATGGTAGATAAGTGGTTAACATTTTCAAAGGTAGGTCACCTACCTTTCAACCCATTCACCCTAGTCAAGGGGGCGCCCCTCTCCCCTCATTATTTTATCATTTTTGGTGTGTTAATCACACTTAATCCCAGCCATTCAATCCCCCTCCCTAGATCCAAGGGTGTACATTAGATTAGATTGGTAGCATATAAAATATTATATTTTCATGTGAAAATTAGTGAAAAAATCAGAAAATTGTGTTGAATGCTTGAAGCTTCTTGCGCCCCCAGCCCCTCCTCCTGCTGTTCTTCCCTCTCCAACCCCCTTTCTAGAGTGTAATCATATCTACTCTCCTTCCCCAATCTCTGGTTGTGATCTGTGCCGCCGCCGTTCGTGCCGCCGTCGGACCGCCAACGAGCTACCATCGAAGTTCTGTCCTTGGCAGACAGCAGTCTCTTCTCGAAATTCCTGCTATCAGCCATGGCCTCTTCTTGGCCTGCAATTTTTATGGTGTATTCCCATCTTCCACCCCATCATTCACAAAAAAATTCAGGTCCAAAATCCATCGTTTAGTATTTTTCCATTTTCGTGCATCTTTCATTCCCAGATCTGTTTTGTCTCTGTCTACAGTGACAGAAGCCCTGTGTTTCTCACCTCTGACCCTCTTTTTGATTTTTTCAAATCCTTCCAATTTCACCAAGAGTTCTGTTCATAATTCCCTACATCTAAGAATTTTCTTAATTTTTGATCAGCCTTCCATCTATTTTTCAAAATTCGTGTTCTTCCTCAGCTACAGTGTTGTCAGCCAGATTCTAGATCCGACCCACTGCTAGTACAAAAATCATAGAAATTCGTAGCATTTCTCAAATCCAGATCCAAAACTAGTCCTGATTTTCTAGCTTGATTTTCAACAACTTTGCTGAAGACCATAACCTCAGATTCGGACGTTCACATATCGGTCAAAGGCAACTCTCAGGAAAGTTCCCTGCTAGTCTCAGAGTTCAGACACTGTACAACAGTAACCTTCAAAATTCGCCAATCAGAAGTACATGCTTGATTATTTTTCTGTAATCCCCTTGCGTTGAATCCCTTCGAAGCATCTTTCCAACGGCGCTAGTTTCGTCGCATTCCGACGTCGGGGCTGATCGCAGCGTCCATTCTCGCCGGAGCGCGCGCCAGAAAACAGAACCGGCAGATCCGTGGCCGATTATTCCGACCGGTGCCGATCAGAGCCGCCCGGCCTCCGGCCGGCGAACCAGCGTGCCGCCAGCCCAGGGAACACTTCCACAAGTGTCCCCACCACAGTGGTGACACCAGGTCCCGCACGGTCCCTCCGGACAGCACGTGGGCCCCACCGTCACGTGTTCGGGTGCTGCCGAAGAGACGCGAGAAGCCGCCCGTCAACCTGAATTCGGTCCTCCCGGGCCCAGTTGTGTAGCCCTTTACCTCCCTGCGTGGAGTGGGTGATATTTCATTGCTGTCATCATTGTGTAATATTGATGGGGACATCACCTCCCATGCCCACCTTCACAGCTCGTCTCCTCGCCCCGGTTGCATCCGGCATGGTTTAGTCATTTAATTTTGAGTCCTATGTAATTTTACTTGAGTCATTTGATGTAATTTGCATTTTATTTGAGTCATGTCCCTAGGTCTTGTATTTATTTTCCTATGTTTGAGTGTCATTAGAGTGTGTAATGTGCTAATTGGGCCCATTTCTTCGGGCTTGGCCCAATGAGCTCCCCTACCCCTTCGGTTATTTGTCAATGAGTCTTTTGTCAGGGTCTTATTGTAAAATGTGGGTTTCCTATATATAGGGCCCCATTTCCTTCATTTGGAGGTAATGAATCAATCAATGAAAAAAAATGTCATTTGAGAGTCCAAAACTTAGTTTAGTGGAGTGATTCCAATATTTTTTGGGTGAGAAACCCTAGGGGAGAGATTCCCCACCCTTCCCTCTCTTAATCCCTCTTTTTCACTCTATTTTCTCTCTCCTCAACACCCAATTTCGAATTTTCTTCTCTCTCCTCCCTTCCCAACCACCTCAACCCCCACCTACCATCATTAAAGCCCTCCACTTCCCCATAGCCTCCATTATTCCACCCCCTAGTCCCAAGGAGATCCCTCACCATTCCAACACAATCTTCTCTATTCCAACATAATCTTCCCCCATTCCAACACACTCATCCCTCTTCCCCACACAATCCCCCACATTCCAAAGCATACTTGAATTTGAAATCCACCATTCCCTCCACTCACTTGTGCCCCCCCTCACCTTCTCCTCTCACCCACCTTCCCAAATTCGTAGCTCCTCCTCCCACCACCTGTTAGACCCTCTTCCAGACCCCATTCTTCCCTCCCCCCACCTTAGAACACCCCCTCCTAGACCCCCTCACAGCCCGGGCTTTTCCCACACTCATCCACCCCCATTTCCCCTCCCATATACCCCATTCCCCCCTATCATCATCAACCTACAGCTCTCAACTGAAGATCTACAACAGACCATCAACTTGCAGCAGCCACCACGACCTGCTCCGGATGAGTTTGAAGACCCAAGAGCCATCGTCGGAAGCGTCTGCCAGTCACATTCGCAACTGAAGTGGCTTCGTCTTCTTCCGATCTCCGAGTCGTCCAGGAGTTCCATTCTCCCACAGCTGCGCGGTTCTGCCTCAGCTGAGGACCTGAGCCAGCTTAGAAGCTCTGCCACGACCAGCCCCGAAGGAATCAGTCCTCAAGTCCTTCTTTAAAGTTCTTCATTGGCTTGTCTACTTTCAGAATCAAGAAGCGGAAGCCCATTCAGCATCCGGGAACAGAAGTTACCAATTTTCTTCCACAGTCGCGCGGCTCTGCCTTCCCCAGTCTGCATCGATACCTCCTCACTCTTCTGGCTCCACAGATCGTCTCCATTCTCTTCTGGTGTCCCCGTTTCTTTTGCTACAAAGAGGACTCACCCATGGTTCTAACAGCGCTGACGGCATCAAATTTGGAGTTCAGGAGCGGCCAAAACAGCCTCTGCATCCTACTATTGGTGACCTACCCCTGCTAGTCCGAGAAACAGAGGCCCTGTTCAAGCTTCTGCCTCGACCTGCAGCGACTCCAGAAGAAATTACAAAAATTCTGAGGCATTCCCCTTCCTGTTACGAAGATTTTGCCACCGGTGTCGCCATCAGCAAAATTCCTGAGCAAGATCTACAACAGCAACACCGACCCTCTGTCCTGGTTCGCAGACAGCAGGCAGATTCGGCGTCCACCCTTGTTCCTCGTTCTTTGCTTTGGTTTCCCCACCCCGCTTGGCCGGCTGAAGGCCCCTCCCTGCGTGGAGGTAGTATTGATGTAATATCATTAACCCCCACCCCAAGTTCCCTCTCCTGTGAGAGGTGTAGTGATGTACTTTGTTTGGGCAGGTCAAGCGATACCGCCGCGGCGTGTGGGGATCCACTCGCCTCCCCGCTCGCCCTCGTCTCCGACCGGGACCGGTTTCTTCAAACCGGTCGAGTAAGTGCTCAAACCTTCACTCCACTTAGTGCTTGTCTTTCAATATTAGTTCTTAATTCCGCTGGTTATGCGAGTGAGAGCCCGATCCTCAAGCCCCGTTGTCTTGAGTGATCACTGTGGGAAGAGTGCAACCGGTGTCTTCGGCACTTCGTCGGCCCCGTTGAATTGGGCTTCCAAATCCATTGGGAATCAAATCTTGGCCTTGCTGGCCCTCTACCAGTAAGGGCCCAACCCCACATCCTCACCTTGGCATTGCCAAGTTACCCCGGGCTTGGGTGAGCGACGATAGAGCGGTGGCCCAATTCGGCCCATTTGAATGCGATTGTGCTTGCTTGCATTAAGTCCGAGGTCGTTTCACATCAAGTGGTATCAGAGCAAGTTCTAGACTTGTCTCTACTAAGTCTTGTCCTAGGGCCATTGCATGCATCACCCTTGTCCACTATCATGACTACCTCATACATGGCATATTCGCCACTCTTAGGCCCATTAGAAGCCTTTGTGTTTGATGGATCCCGCCCTAGCATATATCTAGAATGGGAGAAGTCTATAAACCAACACTTTGGGAGGTTTACCCTGTCAGGGCTTGTCCAAGTCAACTATGCCAAGAGTTTGCTTTGGCGCCAAGCTAGGAAAGAATGAGAGAACATTGTAGATTTGAGAGAAGCCAAAGGGGAAGCACCCATTGAATCTTGGGATGAAATGAGGGCCGATCTTAGAAAGATCTACGCACCCCAACCCACACCTCTTCAACCAACCGATCTTTCACCCCCGAACCCAACTCCCACCCATGAACTTCCCCGACCAAGCCCAACCCAAGTCCACCCATGTTCACCACCCCGAGAGTACCATGCACTGACCATTATCACTCCACCCACCATAGACTATCCTACCCCATTATCCTTGGAAGTTGTGGCCCACACTCCTACCCAAGTGGAGATGGATGCCAATCCGGATTCACCTCCCACCATAGAGAACATCCTAGACCCCCCACTTCCACCCACCTCTCCTAGTTCGGGTCCTCATGAGCTGCACACCCTAACCATTAATGAGTCCATACTCCAATGGCTTAAGCAAGGCCCCACCATTCCTAGCTCACCACCTTACCTCTCACCCTTGGCATATCAAGTCCAAATTATGCCCACCCGGTCTTCCCATGTCACACTTCAAACCTCCTACTTTGTGGAAGGCTTAGGGGACCTAGTGGACTATTTACAATGGCAAGTCTACCTGACCAATATGCTAGCCATAGGACCATTGGAGTCTAGCCCCATCTACTCTAGTGGACCCTTCCTAGCTTACCCCGCCACCGGTTCCATCACCTCAATCTACACTAGTGGCCATTATACGAGTGAAATCCTCCTCTTTCTCCCCAAGGATGAGAAACCAATCTTGGCCCACTTCCCACCCATCAAGATTCTAATTACTTTAATTGGCCAACCCACTAGAGACCTTGGCCCAATTATCTTGGAGGAGGATGACTCACCGTTTGGGTACCTTGAAGACATAGAGTGCCACCCTCTAGGAAGACCTTTCCACTACCCCTTTGATCCCTTCCTATGGGAGCCTAGACCCCTATGTGACCCAACCACCTTATCCACCACCCACCTTTCCCTAACCCAACCCACCATGTTTGACCCAATCCACCCCATCCTAGACCCGGGTTGCACCTTGGGAGCCATAACCTTGGACCATATATCCCTAGGTAATAAGGTGGTGCCCCACCCCATGATGACCACCTTCTTAGATCTATTCGATCCTTTCCAATGGGAGTTCAAAGGTTGTCCCACACCTATACACATGGAAGTCACTTTTGGGAAAATTATGCATGTGTCTAGGCTTTCCACCCCCTTTGGCATGAACACTTTGTTGGGTCCATTCATTCATATCACTCACATGTCTAGTAGAAAGCATGAGTGGGCCACATTCAGATGTCATGGTCCTCCTTCATTCATCATGGATCGTAAGCATGTCAAAAACATCTACGGATGTCCGGCCCCCCCCACATTCATCACCACTTTGCATGATAGGTTCACCTACGGGTGCCCCGGCCCACCCAGGCCCACCAAAGTCTACATGACAACATTGCATGATAAGTCCACATATGGTTACCCCGGCCCTCCAAAATCCATCAAAGTCTTCTTGACATCAAAGCATGATCGGTCTACTTTTGGTTGCCCAGGTCCACCCATCACCCCTAGAATGTCAACATTCACGAAATTGTATGAAAGCCTTTGCAAGCACATAAGCAAAAAGAATGAGGCTTATAAGAGGCGGGCCGACTCTCATCGGCGTCACCAAGACTTCCATGAGGGTAACTTTGTGATGGTAAGGACTGAGAGGCTCTCCCCGGGAGCCATCTCCAAATTGAGGCCACGTGGGGCTGGTCCCTTCTAGGTCCTGAGGCGTATTGGTGTAAATACCTATGAGTTAGATCTCCCCGAGGAGTATGGAATAAGTCCTACATTCAATGTTGCCGACCTAGTGTCATATAAGGGACCCACGGTGGTACCTAGTGAGGAGATTGAGCCTACGTCTTCCCTTGAGAGAGCACCCACCCGTGAGGAGAGACCACCAGCCAAGAGAGCCCAGCGTGAACAAATTGAACAAATATTAGATGAACAAGTCACTACCACTCGGAGCAAGGTATACGAGCGCTATCTCGGCAGGTGGATAGATCGGTCTCGTTCGGAAGGCTTGAGGGCAGTACCACTTCTACACCCTCCAAGGAGGGAAGGACACTTACTCGACAGAGTCGAGTTCTCCGCACCCCGGGAGTATGATGGGGACATCACCTCCCATGCCCACCTTCACAGCTCGTCTCCTCGCCCCGGTTGCATCCGGCATGGTTTAGTCATTTAATTTTGAGTCCTATGTAATTTTACTTGAGTCATTTGATGTAATTTACATTTTATTTGAGTCACGTCCCTAGGTCTTGTATTTATTTTCCTATGTTTGAGTGTCATTAGAGTGTGTAATGTGCTAATTGGGCCCATTTCTTCGGGCTTGGCCCAATGAGCTCCCCTACCCCTTCGGTTATTTATCAATGAGTCTTTTGTCAGGATCTTATTGTAAAATGTGGGTTTCCTATATATAGGGCCCCATTTCCTTCATTTGGAGGTAATGAATCAATCAATGAAAAAAAAATGTCATTTGAGAGTCCAAAGCTTAGTTTAGTGGAGTGATTCCAACATTTTTTGGGTGAGAAACCCTAGGGGAGAGATTCCTCACCCTTCCCTCTCTTAATCCCTCTTTTTCACTCTATTTTCTCTCTCCTCAACACCCAATTTCAAAATTTCTTCTCTCTCCCCCCTTCCCAACCACCTCAACCCCCACCTACCATCATTAAAGCCCTCCACTTCCCCATGGCCTCCATTATTCCACCCCCTAGTCCCAAGGAGATCCCTCACCATTCCAACACAATCTTCTCTATTCCAACACAATCTTCCCCCATTCCAACACACTCATCCCTCTTCCCCACACAATCCCCCACATTCCAAAGCATATTTGAATTTGAAATCCACCCTTCCCTCCACTCACTTGTGCCCCCCCTCACCTTCTCCTCTCACCCACCTTCCCAAATTCGTAGCTCCTCCTCCCACCACCTGTTAGACCCCCTTCCAGACCTCATTCTTCCCTTCCCCCACCTTAGAATACCCCCTCCTAGACCCCCTCACAGCTCGGGCTTTCCCCACACTCATCCACCCCCATTTCCCCTCCCATATACCCCATTCCCCCCCATCATCATCAACCTACAGCTCTCAACTGAAGATCTACAACAGACCAGCAACTTGCAGCAGCCACCACGACCTCCTCCGGATGAGTTTGAAGACCCAAAAGCCACCGTCGGAAGCGTCTGCCAGTCACCTTCGTAACCGAAGTAGTTTCGTCTTCTTCCGATCTCCGAGTCGTCCAGGAGTTCCATTCTCCCACAGCTGCGCGGTTCTGCCTCGGCTGAGGACCTGAGCCGGCTTAGAAGCTCTGCCACGACCAGCCCCGAAGGAATCAGTTTTCAAGTCCTTCTTCAAAGTTCTTCATCGGCCTGTCTACTTTCAGAATTAAGAAGCGGAAGCCCATTCAGCATCCGGGAACATAAGTTACCAATTTTCTTCCACGGTCGCGCGGCTCTGCCTTCCCCAGTCTGCATCGACACCTCCTCACTCTTCTGGCTCCACAGATCGTCTCCGTTCTCTTCTGGCGTCCCCGTTTCTTTTTCTGCAAAGAGGACTCACCCATGGTTCTAACAGCGCTGACGGCATCAAATTTGGAGTTCGGGAGCTGCCAGGACAGCCTCTGCATCCTACTATTGGTGACCTGTCCCTGCTAGTCCGAGAAACAGAGGCCCTGTTCAAGCTTCTGCCCCGACCTGCAGCGACTCCAGAAGAAATTACAAAAATTCTGAGGCATTCCCCTTCCTGTTACGAAGATTTCACTGCCGGTGTCGCCATCAGCAAAATTCCTGAGCAAGATCTACAATAGCAACACCGACCCTCTATCCTGGTTCACAGACAGCAGGTAGATTCGGCGTCCACCCTTGTTCCTTGTTCTTTGCTTTGGTTTCCCCACCCCGCTTGGCCGGCTGAAGGCCCCTCCCTGCGTGGAGGTAGTATTGATGTAATATCATTAACCCCCACCCCAAGTTCCCCCTCCTGTGAGAGGTGTAGTGGTGTACTTTGTTTGGGCAGGTCAAGCGACACCGCCGTGGCGTGCGGGGATCCACTCCCCTCCCCGCTCGCCCTCGTCTCCGACCGGGACCGGTTTCTTCAAACCGGTCGAGTAAGTGCTCAAACCTTCACTCCACTTAGTGCTTGTCTTTCAATATTAGTTCTTAATTCTGCTGGTTATGCGAGTGAGAGCCCGATCCTCAAGCCCCGTTGTCTTGAGTGATCACTGTGGGAAGAGTGCAACCGGTGCCTTCGGCACTTCGTCGGCCCCGTTGAATTGGGCTTCCAAATCCATTGGAAATCAAATCTTGGTCTTGCTGGCCCTCTACCAGCAAGGGCCCAACCCCACATCCTCACCTTGGCATTGCCAAGTTACCCCGGGCTTGGGTGAGCGACGATAGAGCGGTGGCCCAATTCGGCCCATTTGAATGCGATTGTGCTTGCTTGCATTAAGTCCGAGGTCGTTTCACATCAAATATTTATCCCGGGAGTACGAGTTTCGGCCGGGTCCGTCTTCCCCACGCCGAGCGCGTGGAGGTATCGCATTCGCTCCCTTACTTGGCATTTTGCTTACCTCATATATATTTGTTTATGCCGCTGCTAGAGAGCATGTGTAGGGATATTTAGCTCGCTTTATCTATTCATTACCGCTGCTGCGAGAGAGTGCGAGACCGTCCCGTGACCCGATCCGGGCACACGAGAGAGCCGATCACCCTAGCTCATTGCCGATTTCTCAACCGCGCACGTCCGACGCTTCGCTCGTTAAGGGACAACCGCGAGCTTGTCGTGTCCGTGGTCCCGTCCCGCATCAGATTCTTATCATAATTTCTTTATTTTCCTCTTCCACCTTGGTTGCAACACATCCACATTGGTTGGTAACCACTCTCCAATGATGTATTTTCTTCTTTTATGCCCGCGCGCACATTTTCTAGCTTAGCTTTCGTCCAAATAATTGCTGCTTCCTTGAAATCATCCAAGATCTTTTCATTCTGAACTATAGAAAGATTTTCAACAGTTGGTGTCAGAAGCGTGTCACATCACACCTTGGCAGCTACTTTTCAGTCCGTCATCACTTCATTCTGCTCCATTCTATTACGCTTCATTTCATCTCACTCCCTTGCAAAGCAGATGCCAAGGCGGGGTAGCTGTAGACACGTCAAAATTGATGATACACCGAGTAAATCTCATGTCACAATACAATGCCCCAAAGTGGATTTCACTATGAGCTCAATAGGAAGGTTTTCCTATTTTTTAGATTCATTTTAAATTTCGCGTCTTGGATGCCAATTTTTATGGGCGACCGCCGATTAAGAGGCCAATTTCTGGTCTATTTGTCGATTTTTCAGAAATGGCGACTTGCCACATAGACGCTAATTCTTTAATTATTTCCAATACTTGGTCAATCATTTGTGGAAAGTCCGAATTACTAAAATTAATCCCAGGAATGAGCGTTTAGTATGGTGGATGCCTATTAAATTGGCGACGGCTATTATGGACGCCCATTTTTCTTGCATCTCCGCTTCGACCTGAGCTCCTTTCCCTGGTTGTTTCCTACCCGCTTTGATCTCCCCGCTTCTTGGGGAAGTCTATCTCCTTCCTTGGTTGGAATCCTTTCTGAGTTAGGACTGTTCTCCTATAAATCGGGCTTCTTTATGCCCGCGTGAGGGGGGGCGACTGACAAAGAGAGAACAGAGTGCAGGCTGACCGTCACTCTGTTGTTTCGCTGGGATTCTTGCTCGGTCGTTTCTCTATTTGGTTCAGTGGGAAAGGCTGCCCTTTGCTCTTCTTCTTTGCAGTGGCAACCGAGTGGAGGACCTCCTCTATTTCTTCCATAATCTTTTTTCTTCCGTTTGTTTAGCTTGCATATTGCACCAACTTCATTGCTCACACACTTTAGATATAGCCTTCGCTAGATCCTTATTCACTTCACTGCACATCATTCATACTCCCACCCTTTACACTTAAGGGGTTTAAAAATACACAAGGTGTGTTCGCCTCCCATTCTGCATACGTTCATTATCATTGAGAGTTGATACTGCACGACCTGTCTCTAATCCAGTGCTCTTCTGTTGTCTTTGTTTGTCTCAGGGTAATCAAGAGAAAAGACCCCCCTTAGCCGGCTGGCTAGTTGAGGGCAGAAGCAGAATCCACGTCCCCGCTTCATCAGGTATTTCTCGTGATCACTCCTTTCCAATATCTATTGAGGATATTCCTCTAGCGATCACGTTCCACTAGGCACCACATGCTCCTCCTTATTTCATTTGTGCTGTCTTTTTCTCCATCGAGATTTTCATTAGCTAGTTTTCTTTACTATTATTTTAATCACTCTAAGTGACACATTCACACACGCTAGTTAAATAGCTATGAATGTGCATTTATACTCTCGAATGATTACACGTGTTGTTGTGAAAATAGTGGCTCAAAAAAAGAAAAACTCTGATGCACTATAAATCATATTCAAATAAAGAATGTATTTCCTAGGCAATTATCTGTGATACCAAGTTATAGAATTCAAGCGAGATTGCATCTAACAGATTGTTTTAAGATCAACATAAGTCTTTTATGGAAAGCTATGCAGAGATTTCATTTGCAGAAGAAAGGCTCGATACTCTTGCACAAAATCCTTTGACAAAAGGAAAAGGTGTTCTAGATGCATATTCGTGATGCAACTAGGACTACATGAAGGTATCCTCTCTTAGATAAAATTAATTAACAAGTGTTCTCTGTGGAGAAGGTCATGTGGTAATACAAAACTAGCCCTGGAAGAACAATTTACAAGGCATGAGAAAGACAAAGAAGATCTAAGAGACCATGGCTACTTAGTTCTCTCAAACCAAAAGAGATGTTGGAAGAAAACATGTTATTCAAATCCTGTTGTGCCTAACAAGTATACTACGAAGTTGCCTATAAATATAAGGCATGATCGTATAGGAAGTCTTCACGACTCTCAAAGATATATATCAAATCATATGGAGCGTTCAAGTGTTGTGATCTACCCATTCCATATTAAAAAGCAGTTCAATGAAAGAGTCTATCTTCAATACGCTCGAGCCACATCAAAAAAAGATCACTAGCTGGAGCTATTGCAAGTTGAAATCGTCTGTGTGCACCTTTCTTCATTTCTATCCTTGTAAGCGTGTTTGGTATGCTCCTATTTTATGACGTCTAATTTCTTCACAATTGCCCAATGTTAGAGGCATGTAGTTAGTAAGAGTGAAAACTCTTATGTAACAAGAGGTGGTGTATTGACACCTAATCAAAAAATCCAAAAGACTTGATGTACCAGACACTTGATCAAAAATTGGAGGTTGGTGAGCTGAACACTTGATCAAAAGTCAGCTGATGTTGTGGTCAGAAGTCATGAACAAAAATTGTGAGGCGGATGTGCTAATCACCAGATCAAAACTTAGGAATGGTCGGTGACTGAACACCTAATCAAAAATTAGATGAGTGATAGCTGATCACTTGAGTAAAACTCTACTGGTGTACTTCTTACAGGAAGTAGTAAAACCTTAGACGAGGTCTAGGTACTAGACGTAGGTCATTGGTAAGGGTGTCCGAACTAATATAAAATCCTAGTGTCTTCTTTGGTTTGTTTGCCTTAGTGCTTAATCATTTATATTTTCTGCTTAGACCACCTAGACATAACGTAATGTGATTTGCATCATGCTTTTGCCATATTTAACTGTTAATTTAATTTTAGATTTTAATTTTTACTCGGCACTCTCATTCGGCCCCCCTCTGGGAGTTGCTTTGCTACTAATAGCTAGTTATAAAGTTAACATCTTTCACTTTGTATTGTTTACACTGATGTGTGTTATCGATGTGGAAAAGATATACGTATCAAATTATGAGAAGTCCCAAAAGAACAAGACATTGAAAGAACAAGTTTGACTTGAGAAGAAAGTAGGTAACTAAAGAAATAGTAAATAACTTCATCTTTCAAACAAAGTATACGTTAGAAAAAAAGCATGTGGAAACATGAACATGTATCTAACGACTTACAAGTGTGCCATAAATACAAGGGATATTAAGGAAAACTACTAGAGCCCTCTGTTAAGAGAATCCAAGTGCTTTGAGCAACTAAGCTCTCCACCATTAAAAGCATTTTATTGAAGAACTCCAGTCTTCATTGAATTAGAGTCATAAACATGAGCATTCAAGAATCCGCATCCACTACAATCACACAAACTTCTGTATGCACCATCACTCTCACTCTCTTGCGCTCTTTTCTCTCTTCCTGTGCTTTAATTTCTCCACACTCATCTAATATTAGAGGCATTGTTTTTGTAGAACATTCCACATTTCTTTATATGAAACAGTTACTACTTGTAAGCAGTTAAGAATCAAAGGATCTGTGTTGCGTAGACTGTTTCAGAGTAAGTTTGTTGGTGAACTAGTCACTAGATTAAAACCCAGTGTATCTGCCTGCAAGAAATGATTGTGGTGAACTGGTCACCTAAACAAAAATTAGTGTGTATGTCTATAGACAATGGTTGTGGTAAGTTGGTGCACTTGACCCAAATCTAACGAGTATATTTCATTTAATGAAGTAGCGAAGTCCCAAGTTGAGATGTAGGTCACTAAAGGGTATCCAAATCAATCTAAAAGTTCTAGTATCTATGTGGTTTGATCTTTGTGTCTCCAGTCCATTCTTCTTAACTTAAATCAAACACATTTTAACTCAAAATTTTTAATTGCCACTCCCATTCACCCCCCTTTGGAAGGTGCTTCGTCACTAACAAATAATGTATCAAATATAGTAGTTATCGACAATTAAGGAGTCAATTATGGATAGTCAAATAAAATTTATTAGTTAATATGTAATTTTTGAGATCTAACTATCCACAATTACTCTGTAGTCTATCCTATAATTATGTCGAGGAACACTATCACTTTAATATAAATTTGATTGAGATATCCTCAAATAAATTACACAATCTTCACATGTTAAAATTGAGCTTCTAAATATCAAAATAAAATCAAAATATCACAAATAACAATTATCATGGTCTCAATTTATCATGTATACTTTTAAGTTGAAGTCTCCAAAAAAAATCTTTGAATTCCCTGAGCTTCTATAATAATTTCTATCCATATTTCTTACATTGCCCAAGTCTTGGGGACGATCCTTCTACTCCTAAACACAGTAAAAATATTTTTTTAATTAAATCTTTTCAAATAATATATTATAAAAAACTTACCTTCCACTTCTTCTTCTCCTCTTCTCCTTCTCCTACTTCTCCCTCTCTCCCACTCTCATTTGTTCGAAAAAAGCAATATGCTCATTTTAAACTCGTCCCGTTTGCCAAACCACCTTATCAACCCACGTGCTACTCTACGAGGATTGGAAAAAATTAATACTTTTATCATTCCCCGTAGGTTAAGTTAATTTTATTATTTAATATTTTAACATATTATATGACATAATTTAAAAAATTGTCGTACATGTAAACAATTTAAATTTCTTTCAACTGAGCTAAATTTCATCTCATTTGGATCTTATTAAATAAAGATACAGTATTTATAAGTGGTATATTCATTTAATTAAATTAATAAATTTTAATTGACTCCAACTAACTAGATAGGTTGACTTATTACAATTATTTTATGAAAATTCAATGTGTATTTGACCTTCCTAAAATCGAGATGGTATATGTCCTCACCCCTTAAGAAAATTTAGCCTTTGAAATTTAAATTATATACATATTGAATAATTATGAATATTTTCTTCTCATTTTCTCCTCGATTTTTCACATATTTTTGTTGAATAATTTCTCGACATTTTCAACGGTTGAATCATTTTTATTTTCCACACATATTTCTTCCAATCTAAAATAATGACTAGTTGCTCTTCATATATAAGATATAATTGTGTCTTTAATAATTCATAATCATTGATGTGGAGTGAATTTAATATATATTTTCTCAACATTATCAATCATCTACGTCATCGTCGCAACATCCACTTCGCCACCCGATACATTATCAATTGTCTCCGTCACCTTTTTCTCAGACATTTATGATAATCTAACGAGTTTAGCTTACATGAGTAATAGGGTAATGAGAGGGCTTCGGGGGCTCGGCGCGCAGCGGCTTCTCCATCCCCCACGGTCACCGGGGCCCCTCCCTCTCGGCTCTCTCGGCGGGGGGGGCTCCCTCCGGGATTTCCCCCCCCCTCTCTGGCTCCGTCTCCCCGTCGGGAGGTCCTAACCAGGTGAGTCCCACTAGGGTCTCGGCTGGGTTTTTGTCAGGGGGGCGTATAACCCTACTTGGAAGCGTACAGGGTTACCCCCTGGAAATCCCCTCCCCCGTCCCCTTCTCCTTCGACTTCCGTCCCCTCCGGCCTTCCCCCCCCCCCCCCCCCCGCTCCTGTCGCCGCACCCCGCCCCTCCCCCTTCCTCTCCGTTTCCCCCTCCCTCCGCCTTTGCCATCCCCCCCTCCCTCCGACCTTCGCCCTCCCCCCGCTCACCCTCCCTCCCCACCTTCCCTCCCCCTATTTTCTCTGCGGTCCTCCCCCCCCCCCCACTTCTTTCTCCCCCCGCCGCTCTCACCCCGGCCCGTGACCCCCGCGCCCGCCGTCAGCCGGCCCCCATCTGCCCCCTCGGTTGGCTCTCCGCCCCCCTCCTTCCCCTCTTCCCCCCCTTTTCTCCCCCATCCATCCGCCTTTCCCCCGCCTCCCCTCCCTCACCGATCTTTCCCCTCCCCTGGTTTCCCTCCCGTCACGCTGTCTTCCCCCCCCTCCTTCTGCTCCGCGTTCCCCCTCCTTCCTCTTCCCCCCTCCGTCTGTCGCCTATACTCCCCCATCCTTCATTCCTCCCACCCCCAGGCTCTGCCCCTCCCCAATTACTTTTGAAGCCCTCGATCCCCTGTCACCCAGCCCCGATCTTCCCCTCCGTCGGTTTGGGCATTCTCTCGGGCATCGTCGGAATACCAGCCAGGTCTAAGTGTTGAGGGCTATGGATCCCTTTCTCGGTTTCGTAGATGCTCGGAGATACTGCGCTTTCTCCCCGTATCCAATCGGATATCGGCCTCCCGAGCAATCTCTACTCACCGCCAAATTCAGGAGCGGTTCGGCTGCCATGAGCGCCTCGAGGAAGAATTCGGCCACCTTCAGCACCGACTGGCTCTTCCTCAGATCCTCTGGAGTTCTCACCGTTGGTGGTCTTATTGGCGTTATCTTCTCTGTATGTTTGGTCGCTGCGGTGACATCAAGGGCCAAGTATGGGTTACTTTACACTGTTTGGGTCTTATGTTCTCTCTTGTATGTCGCTTGGTCGACAGTTGGGACTGGGGTAATCTTCTCTGTATGGGTGTCTCTGCTATCCATGTACCTTCGGTATCATTAATATGAATGAAATCATCATGCTTCCAAAAAAAAAAAAAGTAATAGGGTAATGTTTTTCTAATGAATTTGATAAAAAGGTGAAAATAATTTTTATTCTTACTCTGGTATAACTAATTCAGATCCTTCTGTCAAATTAGATATTCCATTTCATTATGGTCCAACCCCATTAGCATAGGAATATGGCATTCCGACCATCAAAATGACTCTGACACAATGTAACCCGGACATCCTATAACAAACTCCCTCTCGATCTCATCATTTGCATGATGTCATCGTCTACAGTTACTTGTTAACTGTTATAATAGTCCCGTTAGAAATGAGTTAAAATATAATATATTTATAATAATATAATATTCCTCACTTAATATATTAAGATTTTAAATTGGATGACCTAAATGAATAAACTTTAACTTTAACCTATCAGTTAAACACCTCCTTCCACAAACCTTTAAAGACGTGAAATTTGAATTCTACACCTTTGTGTAGTGAGTCTAAGCTCTCTTTCTCTCTCTCTCTCTTAGGCCCGTCAACGGAATAGATACGAAGTGAATATATGATTATCCGTATCCGCTCCGTTTTAAAATTTGAATTATCTGATTTTGATCCGTTCCGATTTGAATTCAGATACGAAGCGAATATACGATTATCCGTATCCGTTCCGTTTTAAAATTCGAATTATCCAATTCAAATTCAAAAGTATATAAATATAATTATAAAATGTTAAAAGTATATAAAATATAACTATAAACTGACAAAATTATATAAAATAAACTCTAAATTAAAATACAACTATAAGATGTCTAAATTTCTCTACAATATTATTTATTGTATAATATATTATTTAAAAATATATATTATATGATATATAAAATTACGAATTGATATTTTTCGAAACGAATATTATAATATCCGTATCCGCTCCGATTCGAATTCGGATATTATTCGTATCCGAAAAAATGAATACAAAATTCGAATATTATCCATTAATACGGATTCGAATTCGAAGTGGATTCGGATAATATCCGAATCCGTTGACAGGCCTACTCTCTCTCTTTCTCTGTTTACATGTGTGTCTACACACCTTCAAGGAGATTAAATGTATGAACTTTACAAGGTACTCTCACTCTCTCACTCTCTCTCTCTCTGGAGGGGCCGGCTTTAATGACCGTTGTAGCCTAGCCCACAGCGGTATGCACTGCACTGCATTTTGAGTTTTACTTGCTGCGATGGCTGGCACTTTACTTGGGGGTAGGGGTGTAAACGGTTCGGATCCAGGTCGGATCTTTTAGGATCCGAATCTGGATCCGATAACAGCAGATCCGAACATAACTCAAATCTAAAGTGAGACATTATTTTAAATTCGGATCTAACTCAAAATCTTATTATGAAAATCTTTAATAGATAATTATTAAGAGAATCCGAATTTATTTGTATTGAATTCAGATCCGATTTTTCAGATCTACATTCTAAACACCATGTTGCACCTAAACTCATATGCTAACTGAACTAATTCTTATTAAATTTGGATCCGATTTTTCGGATCTACATAAATTGTGCTCTATCAGAATGCTGGAAAGACACGGTAGGCTGCTTCGTTCCCTTCCATGTATTTGGATTGCTTCAAATTGAACTAATTCTTTTACATAAAAAATCTCATGCAACCACTTGAATCTTCAAGACTTTTAACCAAGCCCGTTGGATCCACAAGGGTAATCAATTCTTGCCACAACCACCTGCAAAAATAGAACATTCAGGTTAACACTACATTAAATAGGAGATGAAAAAATGATGATAATAAAATAAATATTTGGATGTGTTTCTGGTTCTAATATATCATAAGAGTAAACCACATATTCAATTAGGAAAGGAGCAACATTGACAGCTCTATGAAAAGGGACAGAAACAACCAAATATTCAATGAGAAGGGAGAATTCAAGAACATGCATGTCATAAGGTTTTATCCATGCACATGGACAATGATTTTGGACTTGACAGCTCTATGAAAAATGACTCTCCTGAATCCGACAAGAGGTCAGATTCTAGATATGTGTATATCCCAATGGACACATTGAATTTCACATGTGACTGTTTTGGTTTGATCTCGGCACAATATAATTTTCAGATCTTTTATCCAGATTGCAACCAGATCTTCTAAATTTATTTAACTTTTCAAAAACAACAAAGTCTACTAATTCGCAAGGAATGGATGTGAATCCATGAAATAGAACTCTCAGCAAATGACTTTAATAAAGACGTTGGATGGAAAGTTGACCTGCTGAAGCCCTTCATGATGCAAAATGAAATGGGATCTTTCCCAGTCTGAGTGAGGGGCAAGTGAGTTCTTTACTGGAGCTACAGTCAAATAGCCCACCTTTCGTGATTCGGATCGGGTTTCGGATCCTAAGGATCCATTGACACTCTTACTTGGGGGGGGGGGGGGGGGCAAACAAACTATCTGTACCGTTTGGTCGTGAATCTTTTTTTTTTTTTGGTCGTGAATCGGATGGCTACAAAAAATCAGAAAAGAAAGAATAGATTCCCTTAATAATCAGATTTTGGTTGGCCTTATTTTTGCAGGAAAATAAGGAATGGCTATTACAAAAATAAATAGTAAAAAATATATATTTTTAACTGCATCACCAGCCGCTGCAACAAGCTGCTGCAATGGCGGCGATGCAGCAAGTGGGACTCTGGTTTTCTGGACAATTGCCAATCCCATGCGTCGAGATGGAGGCCCCTTTACCAGACTCTCTGGGGGGCATTTTATGGGCCCACTATTTTCTGTCACTTAAGCCCAAATTACTATCAGCGACAAGAAACGTGAGTTTTACCGATGAGCGAGCGGGCCCAGTTGGAGGACCCATGGGGCCCACCCCATTCGAAGTGGGTCAAGATCAAGACGAGTTGTAGTTCAAAAATATACACTTATTTAGTTTTCTTTTTGAGTGGCCGAATCGATGCTGACGTGGTGAGATGAGTTTAGGTAGGCCGCCCACATCCCAAGGTGCAGACGTCAGATATGGTCGTGGGCCCGTGGAATGGGTGGCTGATGTGGCCTGGCCCACGAGCAATGGGATGCGACCAAAACATTCTTTCGTCGGAGCCCGTTTAGAAAGTTCTGGTCTCGGAAGGAGACGAAGCCGGGAAAAGTAAGCGGGCGCTGACCCATGGCCCAATCCAAACCCAGCATACGACGCATCAACATTTGTTCTTCCAGGGGAATCCACATATGGATTAGCATCATGCCAAACGCCGTCGCACACTGCTTACTAGTCCCGGTCGGACTTCGAAATCCCACACTTTGTTTGACCAAAACAGCCCGGTTGGATTTCAAAATCCTGCCCTTGACATTCCACGTTCTGATGCCTCAGGACCATGTCGCACCTTTCCCAAAACAATGTTTCCCATGAGAGCTAGGTTTGACTGAGTACATGGCACCAACGTCGGAAAGATAAGGTGGAAAAAGGGCGGAGGGGGGCGGACGCCCTTATCCCAACGGCCAGTGTCACCTCCAAGCCGCGGGGGCATGCAAATCTGGGATAAGATCGAAGTGGGCATCTCCATGGCAGACCGACCTCACATTCCTCTTCCATGATTCGCCCAAGGGAAGTGAGCCAAAAATTTTAAAAAAAAAAAAGAGGAAGAAGAAGAGCCAAGCTAACAAATTGGAGGCCCCCCATGGCCCGCTGGGGGGATCGCATCCGGGGGTGAGGGCGTTGGGTGATCCATCACTTGGTGCCATGGAAAGAAAGGTGGGCAAGGAGACCTCGGGAACAGTGGGGACGGAGGAGGAGAAGAAGAAGAAGAAGAAGATGCCCTCATTTGGAAAGAGGAAATTGAGGTGAGGATGGGGAGGGTGGAAGGTTGTAGGCCCATGATGGTGGGGGTTTGGGAGGGGGCACAATGGGCTCCTCAGATCTTCCCTAATGCTTGAAAAGAGAGAGAGAGAGAGAGAGAGGAACAAGAAGAAGGAAAAAGAAGATGCCAACCTTCAGGAAAGAAGGCAGCAAGATGTGTACAGACAGGACTGAGGGTGGTCCAGGTACAGACGTGTAGAGGGCCCAATGGGCTGATGGATGCTCCCTGGGGCTACATCCACGATCCATGGATCCCACCCAAAGAGGAGACGTAGGAAAAGAAGGCGGGTGCGCACCGGGGGCGCACGTGGCCCGGGCCCATCCCCATCTTGCACCACCTGTGGCTTGGAACCTGGACCATAACGTGGGAACCAGCTCCTGCTTTTTCTAGCACTGACGTGATTGAATGGGGAAGCCTGAACTGTCTTGGCCGGAAAAAGAGAACAAATGATAGAGATCGTTGGCATTCAGAGGTTATGGGGGTTATGAAGTCTGATACTTCAGACATTTTAAGTGGCCCCACCGTGTCGGCATGGTCTTTACAAATCTGGACCGGGATGCTCGATCGTAGAAACCCAAATCTTATCAACACAACAACCGAATAGTAGAGAGAGGTCAGGGGCCTCCGAGCTGCTGCTTCCCTAATAAACGGAAAGGGAAGAGAGAGACGAGGGACCAGGCACGGCTATGGCGTGTTTTCCTCACAATTTCTTCCTACGTTTTCTCCTTCCATGCGTTTTCCTTCCAACTTATTCCTGCGTTTTCTCCTTCCACGATAGAAATCATGAACCATTCGACTAGCGTAGCTGGATTTAACTCAGAGGAGAACTGAAAAATCTTGAAAATAAAAATATTGACTCGAGTTTGAAGTCAACCTACCCTAGGTCTAAAGAGTAATGATTTGTGCACTCAATTCGATGCACAAAGTCGGTTCAAATTATAACTTATCTTTTCATTAATCTAAAAAAAAAAGACAAATGACTGTTTTTGCGTAAAAAAAAATACCGTGTAAAACTCGTACAACTCCTTTTTATCGTTCGACGAAAAAATTATAAGACTGAAATATTTTGTAAGATTAAATATTTTATTATATGAATGGTATATTTGATATAAAAATAAAATATTTTGTTAATATTTTTATAACAATATATTTTATTTTTTAATGTTTTATCTTTATAATAAATATTTTATTACTATAACAAACTATTTCATTCATGTAATAAATATTTTATTTTTTATAAAATATTTTATTAGTTCATTTCTATAATCAACTAAAATATATCATTCTTATAATAAAATATCTTAATCTTATAAAATATTTTATTTTTACATAATAAATATTTTATTACTATAACAAACTATTCCATAATAGATCGTACTAATCTAACGCCGAACATCTTTTTATACACGGAAAGGATCACTTCACCTTTCTTCTGGAATCAACCAGGGCCACTTTAAAAATCTGACAAGGTTAAGGTATTCGACTCTAGAGGGTCGAATGTCTCACCCGAGCTCGGTTAAACCCTCGTATGTGTAAGATGAGAAGTAGACCCCATATTTTTTTCTCGCATGGGGTGACAAATTCTATTCTAATATCAAATCTAGACTGAAAGAATAAGTTGTAATTTGAAGTGTCTTTGAACATCAAATTTCTTTGATGCACGAAATATTACTCGTCGTAAAAAGTGACACCTTCCTTTGATCGTATCATTATTCTACCCGAGAGAGTTCTCGAGTCAAATCAAACTAAGCATCTGAGTTCGGAGACTTCTTTATAAATCACTTTGTTTTTTTTCTTCGTTTCAAGGAGTAACACACTCAAATGTGAATGATGTATCTCGAAATAAACAGACATTTATTAAACTACAGTATTTTCAGATACCGCGAAACTTTGTGTCCGCCGCAACTCCGAAGAAGCAGAAAGAAGAAGAACCTGGATGATGCCCCCTTCTCCACAACCGAGATGGCCATTCAGGTACGTGGAGGGCTACTTTATCCGGTTGGGGTTGCACGGACAGGCAGGTGTTCAAAGCCCTCGCAGACGTGTTCCTAATGGTGCCCATGCATCATCTTCTTACAACCAAGGTGAAGAAACACTTGTCTTAAGGAGGCCCACGAGGCCCAAGTGGGGTGTGGCTTTACCGTCGTATACCTGTTGGATTTCTTCCAATCTCGTGATGCTCCATCGTTGGGAGGAGAGGAGAGGGAGAGATACCCGATTGGAACAAATCCCCGTGATTAGAATAAAAAGATCGCGCGGCAAGATCGCGTAGCCCAGTTGTTCACAGCACCGATATTCTAGAAGTAGCTCATATATTCTGTCCCATGATTTGCCTCCGACTAAAAAGCGAAGATCAGTTGATGGACTTGGATTCTGACCCGTTTGCACCCCCAACTCCTTTGTTCCTTCCCTTTTGAAATTGCCTTCGGTGGTCAAATAGATTAATCTGGATGAGTGATACTTGTCTAAAATACAATGGACAACTGACCTCTTAGATGTGTTTAGCAAAAGTTTCGATTGATTGGAAGTCACTCTCGCGCTTTCACTCTTGGGGATCGTTTGGTATGACATAAAATGCTATAATACGCCGTAAAATTAACACCACATTTATGTGACGCAGGAAATACCATAAGTTACTGGTCACTTTGATAACGGAATAAGGGACAAGTAGGATGAGTTATTCCGTTTACTCATCCTTAACTGAGTTTAATAGTAGGGTTAAATTATCTGGACTCGGTTAGGGTTAAGACTATTATTCTAAGAATAACTCATTTTATCATTTCACGTGGAATGAGTTATTCCTAGAGTAAGAGTAAATTATCAAACTGAAAAAGAGAAAATTCAAAGATTAACTCACCCTTAGCCATCTCATATGAGTTATCCTAACCTTCTATCAAAGTGACCTCCACATTATTTTGTGATATTCATGTCAAACTAAACAACTTCAGCACATAAGAATATACAAAGATCAGCTATTATTCTAGCGGGAATAACTAATTCAACCTGTTTGGTCGAATCAGGTATCCCATGTTATTAATTCCAGCCGCATAACTTATTCCGGCAATCGAAGTGCTCCGAGCCCGAATAAGTTAGACTTTTTTTCCTGAGAGGATACGGGAACAAGAATTTCACATTGCAGTGACCCACAAAGCCAAGATGATTGCTTCAACTGCGTGGCAAATATTGGCCGTAAGCCACTTAGCCACATGCATAACTGTTGATTTTTGTTTGCCTTCAACTGTTTAACGAAGAACAGCAGAATCTTATCTGCTACAGGGATCCATGGTGGCGGAAGTGCTCGGACATGCATATCCCATCCCAACAAAACATTATTTTAATCGACCGAAGAAGTCGATGATGCCGACAAAAGGCATATCTTCCATCAGGAAAATGATATTGTAATGCCTCGTGTAAATATGCACCAAGATCCATTCCAATCTAGATGATCAAAATATTGAAAACATACAAAGAAGAGAGAGAGAAGAATGTTCCAAGGAATTAAGAAAAGGACTGGGGAGATTTTATGTTTGACATGAAAAGAAATTAGAGCAAGGGGAAAGATCGAGTCGAAAAGGGAATATGCTACAATGGACAAAGCGAACAAACATGAGGGGTCAAACCTAGAAAGACTCTGGTCAAGTGGGTAATTGGACAGGATAGGATAACATCTATGACAACGACCATTAGTGTACAGGTGGTTTCATCTTTAAGATTACCTTTTTCAGGGGTGCAAGGATAAGGTTTCTGACAACCTCTGGATTGCCTACAAATGTTGAAACCCTAGACCATTTTGTCTAGTCATCCCCTCCCCGGCAAGATCTTTCTCTACTGTTTGTTTGCAGGTTAGGTTAAGCAGATTAGCTTAACCCCAGGTAGGATATTCCACAAAGTACACCATTTTGTTTTGATTGGGATATAAGATAACTTGGAGTACCTTCTCGAGACGTGTGAAAAAGTTTAACCCTTCTTATTCTACCTTTTTCCTAAAAACAATCTACCCCACCCTTAACCCGGATAAGAGCCTATATATCTTAACTCAACTAGAATACCTTGTATGAACACTCAAATCAGTAAAGATGGATAAGGGGGTACCCGCCCTTTTCCTCCAAACAAACAGGTAGGTTCAACTAGAACTGGAGATTTCTTTCATTGATAGAAACAACTTCACCTTCAAAGGCTCCCAAAGTCCACAACATGCAAAATGTGATCACTATGATCTCTCTTTTTCCCAGTGCATGGTGCAAGACATTTACACTGGAATTTGCATTCCCCACATGATTTCCAAATATCTGATTCTGGATATTTCTACTACTGATCAGTAACAGTCAATAGGTAATGACTCTACTTCCTAAACGTTGTAGGTCACCGATTTTATGAAGTAGACATTAAATTTGACACAGACAATAAAAAGAAAGAGAATACCATAGTTTTATATTGTAAGATAGGCTTCACATTTTTAAACCTATATTACACAAGCATCTTATGAAATAATTTCAAGATGGAAAACCTACTTACAACATGCACCAACACAATTGAATGCCTAAACCCACTAGCTAGAATGGACGTACTCCTAATGTTGATTTCATGAAGATGCAATAAAATGACCTCACATTACTTTTTTTTCAGATTTTTGAGGTCAAACTCACCATGACTACCCACTTACTCGACCTCTACTCCAGCTGCAACCGTGTGCGGCCCGAGTTAGTGCAGTGCCGAGGAGAGCTCGTAGTTCAAACACACCTCGGGGATCATACCATGGGGAGCATGCGGGCCCGCGGGATCCAGTTCACCCCGTGCCCCTGAGTAGAATTGAACCTAAAGACCTCGCATTCTCACGCGAAGCCTTGAGCCAACCCACCTAGAGGCCGTGCTCAAATAACCTCACGTTACAGAAAGCAAATGACTAGATCAAAGTCTAACACTTCCATGTATCAACGCAGTACATGGCTTCTACTATGTACTGTCATGAAAACCACCATATTAGAAAGTAAAAGCACAACTGTTTGCGGTCATTAATAAATTCATAAGAAGTACAAACAAAATGAGACACCCTCTTGCATATCAAATGAACTCAATTGCCCCATCATGGAAAAGCATTCACGAAAAGCTTCAGTCATTGGGCTAGGTACCTTTTCCATCCAAATCCCTTCTCAGCTGGTGAGTAAGACCCACCTGACCAGAAATCATCCTAACTATGCCCAAGACTTATCCACTGACACTCCCATTTAAATGGCAAGATGCTCCAGCCATTTGGCAATGCTAGACTTCACCATTTCAAGTCAAAGATGCCATCATACCTCCCTTGATCGATAAGAAGGATAAGGTGCCCCTTCCCCCCCCCCCCCCCCCACCCCCCGGCCACCCCAACCCACCCCAAAAGGAAGATAAAAGACAGAACAGTGCAGAACTGCCAGAAACCTGATCAATCTGAGGTAGGCCCCCTGCCACCCCACATCTCCACGATGGGTACCGATTTCAACAGAAAGACACTCCAAGGTGTTTATCCAAGGATTACCCGGCATGTAGTCGGCAGATTCACGGCCACATACATAATCATGTCGGCTTAAGCAAGACTTTTCTACATTGCCTGTATGGTCTCTAGTCAATTCTTTGGGCAAGTAACTTGACTTTACAAGGAAAGATGTTAAGCTAAAGATGGTGATGCGGGCAATTGATGCTCTCTCTGAGATGGAAAGTCCCCTAATGTCACTGATAGTGTTTTCACCCATGCTGCATACATGCAAGATTATTGCTTTGTATAAAATTAAAGCTCTTTATTCATAGTCAATTAATTTTGTGTTGGAAATTGGGACGCTGTGCACTGACAAATTTGATTTGAACTACTCAAACTGAGAGGAAACTTTCAATAAGTTGTTGGATTTTAACCTCTTCTGACCGACCATGGCTCTCCGGTCGGCATCCGTCGAGAGAAGAAGGCGTTGGATGACACAGAAACGGTCGCAGGGTACTTCACAATTTTTTTCTGCACGGAATCTTCCCGCGCGTCGACATCCGCAGCCGCTGGCACCATCACGGCATCGCCCCTCAACCCCCACCACTTGGGCCACCACGGGGGTCGGTGTCAGGCCCCAGGACGAACATCTTGTGGGGGCATCACACTTGTCACCATCGTCGACGCCCAAAGATAGCAGGCAAGGTGTACGGGAAGGGCGGCGACGCGCACCTTGGCCCGAGCCACCTGCCATGGCAGGTTGCGGGGCGTGCCTCCGGCGTCCGGGGCGGCACGCGGCGACCCCGCGTTGCGCCGCCGCATGCGGCCGGCAGAATCCCCTCCTCAAAACCGGTACGGATAAGGTTATCCAGTAATCCAAACCCCAACCCTCCCTCCCCCTCTTGCACCACCCCATTTCTCCGTGCCTCTGGTTTCTTCCGCCTCCCACTATCCTTTTCAGCACTTTGGATCTTCTCCCCGGGAGTCATATGATGCCCCATTCCCCGCCATGGCGCGCCACGCCATGCCCATGCCCCAAACTGGAGTCAAAGCTGCGAACTTTTTCTTGCATCGGAATGCGGCGTGATAGCCGGAAGCGTCCGTAAGAGAAGACCCGCAAGCAACAGTGTCTGCTCTAATTTGGTAGCCGCCCACCGCATTGTTTGGATCTAGTAAAACTCTCCCACCTTGATGGCTGTCCCCTCACTACTCTCGGTCGACAAACACGACCCCCCAGCCTCCCCACCTCTACTTCGGAAGAGCGTCCCCCCCCCCCCCCACCCGGGATGGCTGAAATATATCGAAGGGTTCTTTTGCGTGTAAATCACTATTTTAACATCACTGTTAAATGTATATCTATAAAAATATGACGATTAAAAATATATTAATAAAGATATCATTATATTTGTGAAAATAATACATAAATATCATTGAGATTAACTTTTATCCATAAAAATATGAATATTCTACAAATATTTGAATATTATTTTTATTTTATTATTAAATGATTAAAATATCTTTCTCAAACTCGAGCGAAAAATCTACTCTGACGTCGACATTCCATCCAGTCGGAGTTAGTTACATAATAGAGGGGGTAGAGAGAGAAAAAATAAATAACAGCGTCTGCATTGACATAGCCAAGGTTCTATGCAAGGACTGGGGTGGGGGGTGTTCTGTGCATGGATGGACTGGACTGGGGTGGGGGGGGTTCCCGTGAATAGGAAGGGGGGCGTCCGGGGGTTTCAATGGAGTAGGGAAGGAGGAGTATGTGTGTGCAAGGACGAGGGGGTGGGGGTTCCGGCCCCTTATGACCAGGGAAGAAGGGTTCCGGGGATTCTGTCGGAGGGGAGGGGGATTGTGCAGGGAGTTTGGTTCCGATGAGCAAGAAAGGGGGGTGTCCGGGGGTTTTACTGGAGTAGGGAAGGGGAGTTTTCGGCGCTTGTGACCAGAGAAGGGGGGTTTCCAGTGAGCAAGAAAGGGGGGTGTCCGGGGGTTTCACCAAAGTAGGGAAGGGGGGTTCTGGCACTTGTGATTAGGGAAGGGGTGTGGGGGGTTCCAAGGGTTTCACCGGATTGGGGGGGGGGGGGTCTGTGCAGGGAGGGGGGTTTCTGACGAAGCCTCTCCGACGAACCCCATGGAATTGAGTTTTTAAGAATCGGTGAGAGAGGGACAAAGTTGGGAGAGAGTGAGTCTTTTTTTAAATCTATGGTTATTATTAAATATCATTTTTTAGATCGAGTAAAGATTAACAAGGGTTAAGATCACCGTTGGTGTCAAAGGGTCACGACGATAGTATTTTGTTTACTATTTTCACAAATGCAATGATATCTTTACTAATATATTTCCAGACATGATATTTTTATAAATAGATATTTAACATTGATTCGTACGTAAAAAAATCATATTCTTGGAGGCCTTGTTTGTTTACGAAATATGTTAAGGGGGATATCATTTCCGGGGTTAGGGTATACAAAAAAATAAACATTATTATTTTGACTGTATCCATGTTAACGTATTCCACCATTTTGTTAGAACAGGTTTAACTCGGATACTGACCCTTAACCCAAATACAGGTTGGAATACTGGAGTCGCACAAACAAACAAAATAGGAGGAATAAGGCGATGGTATCTGGGTTACCAACGCCTTATTCCGCAAACAAACATGCCCAGTGAGGACATGGACTGCTGCAGTTCTAACATTCTCACTCCTTTCTAAAGTAGATAGTTTTAGAAAGGTCAAACTAGATCTTAAACAAAATCTTCACTCACGTGAGAAAGTGAAATTCTTTTGTAAAAAATGTGTTGAATTTGGCATGCGAGGATTCTAAAGGGTCATGATTCAATGTCTCATTTACATAAATGGTTTAAAAAAAGGAATATTCTTTGTGCCTAACTTAAAGGATCTTTAGAACAAAAATAAGTGACTCGTCAAGGATACAAATTGACCTTGCTCCACCGTATGTTTTTATCCACTTAGCGCAAGTGGGGCTACCGGGCAGTGAAGTCCTGTGTTCTACTTCTAACACTAATACTTCTATCTAATCTCTAATCTCTAATCTCTATGGTGGTGATCTATGTTGTCTTCTTATTTTGCTAGTATATCTGAGTGGGTTGTGCAGCAGTCGAGAGTCGTCGATAATAAATTATATCCCTAAAGATTTGTTTGGCGAGAGAAGGGAGAGACGTTACCAGAGAGATATCTACGTGCACGAATAATGGTCAAAAGAAGCCCCGTGAGATATCATAGGGGACAACCCTTCTGACGTTCAAGTCAAGCAATTGACGAGATGACGACGAGTACTCGGGAGAAGAGAGGATGAGGGTCCAGAATGGGAGAGAGAGAGAGAGAGAGTTTAAGGGTTGAATTTACATCCCTCCTTAGTTATCGGGACATGGTTCTATTTATATCTCCGTCTTGAGATTGACTTTCACCTTCGTTGGGTTGTCGTTAGGTCTCGCAATTATCTGTTTAAAATTCGAATCAAATTCGAATTCGTATTCGTTTAATCAGATAATTATCCGAATAAAATATCCAACGGATAATTTAATCGGAGATATCCGATTATTAATCAGATACAAATTTAGATATTGAGATATCCGTGTCGGATATTATCCGACAGAATATGAACCCTTAGATAAAAATATAAGGATACGCATATTCTATATATAATTAACTTAAATCTTAATATATTATTTGATTATTTTTTTATCTTTTTTATCTCAAAATATAGTTTTAAAATAAGAAATCCAATTACACTCATTTGGTAAGTTATCTCTTATTTTTTAGGATGAAGTACGATCTTTTGATAACATTTTCCAAAATAAAAATAACTTTCACTCTTTTTTTTTTGAGAAAACAACGTACGACACTCTCACACGGCTCACACGACTCACCTCTAAGTAGGCTAAAAAATTATCCATTTAAAATTCGAACTGAATTCGAATTCGTATTTATCTGATAATTATCCGAATAAAGTATTCGATGAATAATTCGATTACTAATCGGATAATTCGATTATTAATCGAATACAAATTCAGATATCATACTATCCGCTTCGTATCCGATCCGTTTATAAGTCTAGTTGTCGCGACGTGGGTCGTCTCACTTATCTGTCTGTCAAGACAGAGAGACATGGATGTTGACCCGTCGTTCCTTCGTCACGTGTAACTAACAATCATCTATCTATGCCAAACTTTGGCGAGATCCTTTAACAAAAATCTCCATGATCCTAACCATAAATAGGAGTCAGTGACTCACAATCTTTGAAGTAGTTACAAACTGACTTTGACCCACCGGTTTAGGCAGGGTGGCAGTTTTTATCCGTTTTGTCCAGGTGGGGCCACCAGGTAGGGAGGCAGCCGCAAAGTCCACGAAGCGACTAGGTAACCCCACGTGGCGTTTCATCTGCTTACTTGGATTCAATAAAATCTTTCGAGAAGGAAGAAAATATGGAAATGCTAATAAAAACCAGACATTAATAAGTAAATAAATAAACAAACCTGACCTCAAAGAGCAAGCTTGATCCGCCGAAGGGAATCAGAAGCCCGGGAGAACCGCCAACCCAGACGGCGACCAGACACCGAAGAGAGAGAGAGAGAGAGAGAGAGAGAGGGGATGGGGAAGGGGGAAGGAGATACGAATCAAATCGCCCCGCATTCGTATCTTATCGGAACTCCCCAAAAAATATTTAATTCATGGGATTATTCATGAAGCAGGGAGAAGAAGAAAGATAGCACAGAATTGGGGGGGGGGCGGGGAAGAGAGAGAGAGAGAGAGAGAGAGAGAGGGGGGGCGGCGGCAAGGGCGTGGCTTTAAATGGCGGCACATGGAGACGGAGGAGGACGTAGCAGCAGGCCGCCTGTCGCGGTTATAAATCTCCACCCCCTTCTTCCTCCGTCCTTCACGTGTTCCCCCCCCGTCTCTCGCACCTGCCCGGCTTTGTCCCCTTCCTCCTCTCCGTCCCTCTGCTTATTTAGCACGTCTCTCCCTCCTCCTCCTCCTTCCTCTTCCGACCTGCCTTCTGCTCTGCTCCGTGCGCGGTGTGTGGGGTGGTGTGTTTCTGTTTGTGCGCGAGCGGGAGGGTTGCTGTTGAGGGTAATGGAGGGCAAGAAGCAGCCGGGTTCCTCCCCTTCTCCCCCGAGGACGACGTCGTCGTCGCTCGTCGCGGACCTCTTCGGCGGGAAGAACGCGCCGAGCCCTTCCTCGCCCAGCTTCTTCCACTCTGTGTTCCCACCCGCTGCCACAGTATGTTGTGCTTGCCGTCCTTCCCTCCCTCCCCCCCCCCCTAAGAAGCCCATTACAGAGGAGCTCCCGTTTAGTCCTCTGATGGACGGCAGGGAACCATATGCACGTATTTGGCTTCTGGGTAATGCTGGTCTCTGCGTGTTTTTGCTGAAAAGTTGGTGCTTTAGGGAGGTTTATACTAGTGTCATGTCGTCGTTGGTTTCTAATGTTGTGGTTGGTATTACTGCCGATGAGCAGCTATTCTGTACTTTCTTTCTATCTTTTTACTAATTAATGCTGGGTGTTGTGGTTTTGATTGGCCTGTGATGATCCTTTCCGTAGGCTGTTTACTATCATTGCTTCTATAACGCGTGAGCATACGACTGCATTTTTTTTTCTTTACCTCCCTCATGTTCTTTTGTTTTCTTCTAATTTCTGTGTCCATGCTCCATTCTTTAAGGTGATGGGGAGAGATTCGTCAAGGTCGGACATCTTCAGCAACTCATGGAAACACGAGGGTCAGAGCCAGACTTGGAACGCCCAGAATGTTGCTGCAGGTTCGTCAAGACACCCCATCTTGATCGTATTAATCCGATTGCGTTGCCCTTTTCTCATGCCAAGAGTGGGTTCGGGTGCTCGTGTTGTGCATGCATCATGCATTTCTTCAACATGTCAGTTGTCTGGATTTGCAGTGCATGCGGTGAACCGTGAGAAGATCCCAGAGTTTATATTGGGTTTTATGGCATGTTGGCACCTAAAAATGAAAATACCGTGCCCTTCTCTATGTTCTCTTGCAGCTTTCTCTTAACGTTTGTTGGTACTTGCTGGAGACGCATCTTCCTTGATGCTCTCTGTTAATTTTGACGAGGGAATTTTGTTTGTCGAGTGATGAGAGAGGATTTCATACATGCATAACCCCTAATCCTTGGCCCAATTCTTTTACTTGCTTTATTAACTAGAAACAGATTTCCTTCATAGAGGATTGCCGAAGGTAGCTTCTTTTTTGAATTTTTCTAAGATATCGTGAAGTATACCATAAACGTTGTATGTCTCACCAGGAACCAAAAGCGGTTGTACAGGTGCAGCAAACGGAATCCATAATTCACAGTGATCTTTTATTGTTTAATCAATTATTATGTAGTGCACCTGAACCTCGTACCACTATGAACCTAAGGGTACCTCTGTTTGCTCTTGTTTGTGGATGAAATATCTGTGATATCATCATTCCTGTTTATTTTGGTTTCCAATAACCTGCAAGGTTGTTGGTTCTCTTTAGAGCGATGCTAGTCTGCAACAGTTCTGGATAGCAAATGAAATCTTGTGTGTTTAGAGTTTAGACCACCATGAAATTGTTGCCTCAACTTTAGTTGGCATGTACTGTGCAGATGGGGTGCCCCAAGGCAGCGGAAACAGAGAGAGGAATTCAGCTTATCAACATGAAAAAATAGATCCATGCTCCTTCAGTTCATCCCTTTACTATGGGGGCCAAGACATTTGCACCAACACTCTGAGTTCTCGTAACCCTGGATACAATGTGAGTAATCATGATATAGAACTAAATATTGTTTTTTGTAGGATTTTTACTTATTCTATTTTAGAAGGTTCAGTGAGTAGTTCACAAGTTTAGTCTTTGCCTTAATGATGTTATATGTTCAACATGTTTAGTACAAGAAAGATGGAGAAGATGATTCAAACAATCCAAATGCGGTTTCCCGAGGGAATTGGTGGCAAGGTAAGATAGCAATTCTAGAAGAAATATTTTGCCTACTGCCATGATGGTTGGGCAAATGGATGCTAATTTGGTTTTCTGATGTTTTTACTTCAGGATCGCTGTATTACTAGGGTCTGTGCATAAAGGGATCTTGTCCTTAGTCACACAGAAAGAAGGTATCTCTTTAACTTTTTATTCTTGCTATTTCTAGTTTAACAATCATCCCTTATTATGGCATCAGGAAAAGTCTGGATTATGTTTTCATCCATTTCTTTATTACTCAAGATCAATATGTGTTTGTCATGTCTTGCATAAGGAGTCTGATGGAGTTGCCTGAGGTGGTCCGCACAAAATGTTCCTTCTTGTTTTCCAGTCACACATGATCCATAGGCATTTTATAAAAATCTCAGAATCTTGGAGTGAATGTTGAAAAATGGTGTTCAGTGATCATGCAGATGAACAGCATAATATCAACAACCTATTGATGGAGCATCTTAATTCCTAAGCATGAGATGATGTCACCAGACATTCCAACTAGTAAAAAGCTAACATGTTAAAACTGCAGGAATCATATTTCTTGACTAGCACATCAAGAAAACAAAGCAAGTGTCCAGCTCAGCCCAGGTTATTCATTCCAATAAGAACTTGGCGCTAACACAGTTGGAATCTACTTACTACGTCAAAAGTTATCACAAAAGTGAAAAATATCTTTGCCCCTTGGGTGCTAGCATGGTTTGTGTAACTGGATGTCTAGAAAGAACTGTAGCCAACTTGCTCACTTCTGTAAGATGCTTGTTATGTCCAAGTGACAGGTTCCCAGATCTAGATTCTAGAAGTTGGATGCGGACTACAGGTCAGCTCCCAGATATGCAGAGAAAGAATGGCTGACTCAATCTGGAAAGGTTAAGTGGACTGGTACTGACATGCCCTGTTTGATGTAGTGTCTTCCTCTGGATGCCATATAAGTTTGAAGGAGTGCTGGGAAAGATGGATACAATTGCTTCCCTCAGTATTTTAGATAGATATTGTCACCTGATGCCCTTGGTAGTCCCTTGATCATGTATAGGTGGTCCCAACCTCCATGTTGCTCCCCAGAGATCAATGTGTCTTTGCTCACACTATCACACCTATGTGCATGAGGCTCACTATGAAAAAGAAACCAGCTGCAAAAATCATATTGAAAAGTAGCACATTAAAGACCTTTTCATGGGAAAGTAGATTCTTTCGTCATGAAGCCCTGTCCCATCAACCTTGAGAGAAACCAAATTTGAGGAGTTCGGGTGGAGATTCCAGGAAAGTTGTAGGCCCGATGCCAAGAACTTTATAAGAAGAATTTGCATAAAGTAGAAGATGAAACATCTAGATAACAACTTCTCTTTGTATAGGAAAAGAAGGTAATTAGTTTGTGGCCAAGTATAATTAATTTATGGCTGTTCTTTCTTGATTTTTGCATGAAAATTCTTTCTTCACACGAAAGCTCCAACTTACTGATTTTACTAGTATGGTAGCTGTGTTCTAATGTGTCACATGTGGTATGATCATGGTTTGCCATATCGGCACAACTCGCACCGAGTCGATCGTATCGTATCATGTCTGGGCTGGATTGACACGGTCGACTCGCTGCGAGATGACTCGAGTCTCTTCGAGTCAGGTCCAAACCCAAGTCTGTACAAGTTAGGCTATATCCTATTGTATCTGGGCCAGACCGAGCCGATACAAATCGTCAATACAGCGAACCTTGAGTACGATTACAACATGTTAGCTGTAACTGCGGGATCAATTCATGGAAGATTACGAGCAGCATAAAGTAGTATGAGTCCGTAGGTTATGATTAGACGACTTTAAGGCAAAAAGATAAGATAAGCATAATAGTTGAGATTTAGTCAGCTAGTAGTTCGTGTGTGCAGTTGATCTTTGCACACGGCTTTTCTTTGGCTTGAATCTTCATCATAAGCTGGCCTTAGATTCAACATAACCAGGCCACCTGTTCATACTTCAAACCTTAAAGAATGCTTATTGCCTAATTATTAGGCATATTTAGACTGTAAGAACTGGGATTCATACATTTAACATTTACTAAATTTCGTGCAAGGTCGTCGGTTATATAGTCACGGCACTCGGTTGTTTCTTCAAGCCCCCCAAAAGACTAGCATCTATTAGACATGTTTTGACCGTGGGATCTGGCATGCATGTTATCTCCATTCCTATATTCCAGGGACTTGTTCTTGGTATTGTTTAATATTTAGTCTGGGTTCTTAATTTTTCCATGCACAACTGGAGAACACTGACCCATCCGATACTTCTGCTGCTTGCAGTTGGAGTATGGAAAACTTGTGCAGCTTCTCTGAAGTAGCCGGTAGCGAATGCGTGGATAGGATCCTAGGGGAGCATCCTGCGTCACCCCCCATATATGTGGATGTAGTAGCATGGTGTCTATATATAAATAAATATATATGTATCTATGTAGCAGCGTCGAACAGTGTCTAGTGTTTGCTGTTGTCGGACTGTTAAGGCCAACTTTCTTGCCTTGGCTGCCCCATCTTATGTTTTAGGTTATTTGTCAGTCCGCTTCCTGCCCCAGTGTAATTTGTAGGGCGCAAGGAAGGTTAAATAACAGTGTGTGTGTGTGTGTGTGTGTGTGTGTGTGTGTGTGCTCTCTCAAACACCTGGTTAATGTGAATCAGATGTTGGCAGTTGTGTTATAATGTGCTATTTGATGTTTCACTTGTGTCTTTCAAGGTTGTTGAGGCCATTTCCATTCATAAGATCTGTTTCTCTCTGAAATTGATCATTGGTAAGGAGGTAGGTTGACTTGAAAATGCGATGAAGGCACGTCAAAACAGAGACTGGAAAACATGTTTGAGTTCCACACAAAAAAAAAGAAGTTAAAAAGAGTTTTTATTCTAAATTGTCGTTCATTTGGTGTGTTGTAAAATGCTGTAAAGATATCGGGAAAATGCTGTAAAACAACGTAGTATGTTTTGTTTCGGATGTAGTAAATTACTTTACATAGTTTTTTTTAAAAATTATTTGGACTGCAGTAAAAAACAATTGGTTATTTTAAAATCAAAAAAATGTTTTTACAAATTTTGAAACGGGTGATTTCAAAATCAATACTACATTGTTTTATGAGACACCTGCCTCTAATTTTAATTTGATCGAGAAGGTGTCGTTCTAAATTGAACACAGATTCTCAGTTCTTCGACAATAATATTTATAGCTTCGATTTTCTATTTTATCCGAGTAAAACGTGCACCTTCGTCTATTTTCCTGTCATATTTCATTGTTTCGTTATCAAACCTCCACGAGAATAATAATAAAAGATGCAGATAACTGGAGTTTAACACAACTCAGGTTTCCCTCTGGTAGCTTAAGAAGGTACCTTTTTTTTCAAATAATAATCTTTATTAATAAAAGAAAATAAGGAACGGAGGGCTATTAAGACTCTTCTGACAATGGCTTAAACCAGATGAAGGGTAAGACTCTTCTGACAATGTGTGAGGGCCAACCTATAAAAAAAAAAGAAGAGATTGACGACGAAGACCCGGGCGACGGGAGCAACGATGTATTTCATAATCTTCTTCTTGGTCATACTCCTTCCGAGTATGAAAATATTTTATGATTCAGAGAGATCATAAATAGAAGTTTCGCCAATATCACCGCGGACAGAGAGCAGGATTCGCTTAGCTGTCAAATTTTCTACTAAAACACCATCTCGAGGATCCTGTGGTGGTGAAGATTCCGTTTTAAAAATTGCATGGTCAGGATGCAGGACAACATCTGGAGGAGGACTTTGACGAGGAGAATGACGAGGAGGTGTTTTCCGGAAGGGGAAGGTGAGACCGAATGGCTTAAAGCGCCCTCAAGGTGGTTAGTGTACGAGGAGGATCCGTAGATGGCGAACAATAAGACGAGTCCGCCGGGGCCTTCTGCATGAGCGCCGCCGGGGAATCCGGCCGCTGGGACACACCCGCACCGGCCTATGTGCTCGCCGTTGCCGCTGTGCCCTGATTGGGGATGGGAGAAAGCTCGATTAGCACCAGGGAGGTGGGAGCTCCGATCGCCGTTGCGGCTGCAACGGAACGATCTCCCGGCGACTGAGGAAGTGTGAGTCTCTCAGTCTACTAGAATTGTCAGTGACTTTAGTCTCACATTAGATTCCACGAAGAGTTAGATCGACTTATAAGAAAAGTAATTCCCTACCTCAATACCTAGGTTTTGGGGAAGGATAAATGATTCATGACAAATGGTGTCTGAGCCCAACTTTTACGTCGGTCTTGTAAAGGGGGAGGTATTGTTACGGATGGGGGTGGTGTGAACATCTATAGGGAGTGTGAGTCTCTCAGACTACTAGAGTTGCCAGTGACTTTAGTCTCCCATTGGATTCCACAAATAATTGGATCGGTTTATAAGAAAAGGAATCTCCTATCTCAATACTTTAACTTTTAGGGAAGGATAAATGATTCCTAACAGCCGCGGACAAGGAGGAGCACTCGAGGGGCGGTGACGGCCGGAGGGGAAGGATCTCCGGCGAGACTCGTTTGAGGATCCAGCCGGATCCTCCTGTGGCGCTGGAGAAACCAGAACCGTCGACGGAGACGACCCATGCTTCCCCTCTCATGGCAGTGCGTAACCTGCAAGAAAGAAATCACAATGCTGAGAGGAAGAAAGGAGGAACAGCTGATGTACGTAACCATGCTAACACGAACAAACAAGAAGATGATCAGAAGGATGGCAGGCTAAAAGGCAGAGGTCCTTGTGGCCCTGTTTGTTTGCAATATGAGAATATACCACCTCCAAATATGTAGCATCGAATTCCACTTTACCAAAAACAGAGGAAGCACTTGAGAGGGTGCAACTTGATCCTTAACCGGTTACCACTTACCACGGAGGGTGCAGCAGACGAAGGGTACGAGAGGGGGGCTACGTGTGGTCGGCTGCTAGCCGGCCATTACTCTTCCTTTCTCTAGAGGCATTAATGTTTTAGGCTTATGGAGAGGGGGATTTCCGCAGTCCACCACAAAGGTAGCCCAACAAGACTTACAAGGTCCAACCAGGCGAGCCCACCCAAGTGATAGCCCACAGGGCCCACTTCGGGAGAAAAGCCCAATAAATAAGACTCGAGGAACCAACTCTCCCCGACGGCCTTCTAGGCTCGGAGGGCCCGAGACAACGGTCAGGTCCCAAGGAAGGTCCGGCCTAAAGCCCTCTCCCCATCCGAGAGAGATAGGCTCCAGCCGATCTATCCGACCCCACCCTCGCCGGGCCATGCCTATCGCTCGGACAAGAGCTAGCATCCCCGAGGCTCGGTAAGACCGGTTGATTATCTGCAGGTGCGGCCGTTCAGAGTCCTCCGCCAGCGGGAGAGTCATGGGAGCTGCCGGACTCCAAGGGGATAACGTTCCCACGATCAGGCCATGAAAGCCCCCGTTAAAGACGTAACTCCCGCCGGGAACCCCTCAGCTTACAGGGCTCCTGAAGGCGGCACACTATTTAAGCAAGGGATACCCTCCGGAAGATGGTAAGATGAACTAGGCATTCACATACCCTAAGCTCCTGAGCACGATTCGCTTCACCCTTTGGTGGAGAGGATTCTCGCGCATCAGCTCTCTCCTCCCCCCATTATCGCTTCCACCATCGCTCTACTGACTTAGCCATCGGAGGGTTTGCCCCAGGGAGATCCCCTGGGCCCTCTGACACGTTTCCCTCTCTTGCATATTCATCTTCTGGTGATCCACAGCCCGCTCAGGACCCAGCGCGAGATTCCGCCTCTTCATCTGGCGCCGTCTGTGGGAAACGCACGAAGAGTCAAGATGGTAAGAAAAAGCTCAGGGAGGAGATCCGCCGGCGGGGCAGGTAAGGCTGTGGCGGCGGCGGGAGGCGCCCCCTCTAGGGTCTCAAAGAGCCCCCCCTCCAACGCCAGCGTCCCCACCAACGGGCCACCACTCCCCCCGGCGGAGACAGGGGCACCCCTCGACGGTGGCGCCAACGCCTTCCAGGCCCTCAACGAAAAGATGGACGTCCTCGTGGAGCTCATGAGGGCCCAGGCGGCCCGGGACGCAAGGTCCCGCGCCCCGTCAGGAAGTCCCCCTCGAAGGAGTGCAACGCAGCACACCGCCGGAGGCCGCTTCACCCTCCGCGGCCGACAGCTCCTCCGCAACGACGTCGGAGGACCCTCGCAAGCTCCGCCTGCGGAGCAAGAGGCTTCCTCCACGCCGAGGAGAGGGAAGCAGGGGGCGAGGCCGCCGCGCCCGGGCACCAGTGCTCCGGGAGATCGCCACGACGCCCCCCCCCCAGCCCCACGGCGTGGCCACAGCCGGAATTGTCTCTCCGGCTACGAGATTTTGAAAGACGGTTCGCAGAGCAAGAGCGCGCTCTCCGCGCCCTGCAGAAGACCTCTTTCCCGGAGGACGAGGAGAAATCCCCTTTCTCCGAGTACATCTTGAAGGCAGAGGTCTCTTCTAGAGCCTCCTTCTCAACCTTCAAGCTCTACGACGGCCAGGGCGACCCAGCCGACCACTACGATAGCTTCGACGCCCTGGTGACCCTGCATGGAACGCCGGATCCCATCAAATGCCGAGCCTTCGCGGCCACCCTGGTCCAAGGCGCTCAGGCATGGTTCCGGGCCCTCGCCTCGGGGTCCATTCGAGACTTCAGGCAATTCGGGCGAATTTTCAAGGAGAGCTTCGCCGGTAGCGCCCCCCCAAGGTCAGTAGCGGGGCTCCTGGCTCTCAAACAGGCGCAAGGGGAGAGGCTCCGGACTTACGTCCACCGATTTAAATCGGAAGCCCTTAGGATCCCCCGCCTGGATGTGGCCTCAGCCACAACCGCGCTGACCGGGGGCACCCGGGACGAGAACCTCCGCCGCGAGCTTGTCCTCCACCCTCCCTCGACCCTTGCCGAGCTAGTGACTCTGGCACTGCGCCACGCCGAGTGCGAAGAAGTACTCAGCGCCTGCCGAGACGCAACCGGCTCGGGTCGGGAGGGGGACAAAAAGTGGACCTCCGAGCCAAACCCCGGCTCGAGTAAGAAGCGCGATCGAGAGGGAGAGCGCAAGAGAAAGTACGAGCGGTATACCCCCTTGACTGCACCAGTCTACGAGATCTATGAAGACATCAAAGACTCGGGACTTCTCCGCCAGCCCAAACCAATGAGGTCGAAGAACCGCAAGCGGGACAGGCATTGCCTGTTCCACGGCGACCACGGGCACCACACCGGAGATTGCCATCAGCTCCAGGACGAGATCGAGCGCCTCATCCGTCTGGGGCATCTAGCCCGGTTCACGACCGGGCACAAAGAAGACCGAGACGCCGCAGAGGAGATCGACAACGCTCCCCGAGGGGTCCACATCAACGTCATCTCCGGAGGGGCGGCATCGGGCGGCGACACCAGCCGAGGAAGGAAACGTCATGCCGAGCGGGCCAGCCAAGCCTTAGAGCCTCCCAGAGGTCCGCCGATGGAGCCCCAGGTCATAGTCTTCTCCGACCAAGACCTGGAAGGGCTGAGCACCCCGCATGACGATGCCCTCGTTATCCCGGCCACGATAAATCATTGTAATGTAGACAGGATTTTGGTTGATAATGGGAGTGCCCCCGATGTATTATCTTATGACTGTTTTCTCAAGACGGGGGAAGACCCATCCAAGCTCCGCCCGATCCGAACACCCCTTTGCGGGTTTAATGGCCTGGCCACCTACCCCGAGGGAGCCCTAAGCCTGCCGGTCACTATCGGCACCCCACCCAAAACCGTTACGGTCATAGTGGACTTCATAGTGATTAAAGGTATGATAGCGTACAACGCCATTTTCGGCCGAAAATTTCTCAGCCGAATAAAGGCCGTACCATCTACCTATCACCAAAAAATGAAGTTTCCTACCAAAAACGGGTTGGGGGAAGTCCGAGGTAACCAGGCCACGGCTAGAAGGTGCGACAATATCTCGGTGGAAGCCTCAAGGCGGACGGGAAGGATAAGGGCCCCAGGGGAGTCGAAGGAAAAGCCGTGACCACCGAGCCCGGTGGCGAATTATTAACGGTATTCCTGAACGACGACCCGGCCCTTGGAGTAAGGATCGGTGCCGACCTACCACCGAAGGAACAGCAGCAATACAAGGAGTTTCTTTCTGGGTACGTCCGGGTCTTCGCTTGGTCCGATGATCAACTCCCTGGTATACCAGAGGAAACTGTGATGCACAAGCTTAACCTCGATGCCACCGTGAGACCCGTACAGCAGCGGAGGAGGAAGCATGCGCCCGAGAAACAGGCGATCATCAAGGCGCAGGTCACCAAGGGACAAGAGACTGGTCTTTTCAGACCGGTCCTGTACCCAACGTGGCTAGCCAACGTCGTCCTGGTACCGAAGACCACCGGCAAGTGGCGAATGTGCGTAGACTTCACCGATCTGAACAAGGCCACCCCCAAGGACTGCTATCCGCTACCGAGCATCGACCAACTGGTTGACACAACCTCGGGCAACGAGATACTCAGTTTCCTGGATGCCTATTCGGGTTATCATCAGATCCGAATGAACCCTGAAGATGTCGAGAGGACCGCCTTCATCACCGACTACGGCGTGTACTGCTACACCCGGATGCCCTTCGGATTGAAGAACGCTGGAGCCACATACCAGCGACTGGTCAACCATATGTTCGAGGGACAGTTAGGTCGGAACGTCGAGGCCTACATCGACGACATGCTCGTCAAGACCCCGAGGGCCCAAGACCACTTCACCGACCTCGCCGAGACTTTCGGCACCCTCTTGAAGTACTGCATGAAGCTCAACCCCGCCAAGTGCGCCTTTGGAGTAAGATCCGGGAAGTTCCTGGGTTTCCTGGTCACTCTGCGAGGGATCGAAGCCAACCCCGATAAGGTCCAGGCCATCCTGGACATGCGCCCGCCCGCGTGTATTAAAGACGTCCAGCGTCTAACGGGGCGTGTCATTGCTCTCAGTCGTTTCCTGTCCCGTGCGGCCGAACGATGCTTGCCCTTCTTCAGGCTGATGAGGGGGCCCAAGGTAGCATCTGCCACGTTCGCATGGGATGAGGAATGCCAGACAGCGTTCGCCGAGCTCAAAGAGTTCCTGGCTTCGCCCCCGGTGCTTTCCAAGCCCGTCCCGGGCGAGGTCTTGTTGCTCTATCTCTCGGCAACGCCGTCGACGGTCAGCTCGGTCCTAGTCAGAAATGACTCGGGAGTCGAGAGGCCGGTCTACTACACCAGCAAGGTGCTCAACGAGGCCGAGCGGAGGTACCCCGCAACCGAGAAACTCGTGCTAGCGTTGGTTACCTCCGCAAGGCGCCTCCGACCCTACTTCCAGGGGCATCCCATCACAGTGCTAACCGGCGAGCCACTGAAGAAGATTCTGGCCCACCCCGAAGCCTCGGGGCGACTTGTCAAATGGGCCATCATGCTCGGGACATACGACATCTCGTATCGGCCGCGATCAGCTATCAAAGGGCAAGCGCTCGCCGACTTCATCGCCGAGAGCACCGTTCCGGTCGAGACAGGCCTCCGACAGCAACCGGGCCAACCTGGGAGCTGTTCGTCGATGGATCGTCCAACTCGGTCGGCAGCGGCGCAGGGATCCTCCTAAGGTCCCCCGAAGGAATAGAGTTGCAATACGCCCTAAGGTTCAACTTCTTGGCATCCAACAATGCTTCCGAGTACGAGGCCCTTATCTCGGGGGCCCGCATGGCCCGACGGTTGGGGGCTGAGCGAGTCAGGATCCACACCGACTCCCAGCTAGTTGCAAGCCAGGTCAGTGGCGAGTACGAAGCTCGGGAGGCACCTATGATCAAATACCTCCAGTTGGTCCGGAGCCTGGCCCAGCAGTTCGAGGAGTTTGAGGTAGTCCGAATAGCTCGGGAGCAAAACTCTCGGGCGGACGCCCTCTCCCGACTGGCCTCCTCCCTAGACCCGGAAGGTACACGATCGGTCCTCCTAGAAGAGCTAGAGCGCCCGAGCATAGACTCGGAGCTCCTCGCCATTGACTCGGCCACTCCCGACGACTGGCGCTCCCCCTACCTATCCTGGCTACGAGACTCCCAGGAACCCTCCGACCCTCGAGAAGCCCGCCGATGAAGTACCAAGCTCGGCGCTTCGTCATCCTCGACAACGCTCTCTACCGAAGATCGTTCTCCGGGCCCCTTCTGAAGTGTCTCGGCCCCGACGAAGCGAGCCAAGCTATTGAAGAGATTCATCGAGGCCTGTGCGGAGCACATTCAGGAGGTCGGTCGCTGGCCAGAATCCTGCTAAGGCAAGGATACTGGTGGCCGACCCTACAGCGCGACTGCACGGCTTACGTACAACATTGCGACCGTTGCCAGCGGTTCGACCATTTGGTCCACCGGCCGGCCACGGAACTTGTCACCCTTACCGAGCCCTACCCTTTCGCTCGGTGGGGGATCGACATCCTTGGGCCATTCCCAACGGCTCAATCCCAGAAGAAGTTCATCATCGTCGCCATCGACTACTTCACCAAGTGGATCGAGGCTGAAGCAACAGCGAGGATCACCGAGACAGTCGTCTGGGGTTTCGTATGGAAATCGATCATTTGTCGCTTCGGCGTCCCCCGAGTGATAGTGAGCGATAACGGGCGGCAATTCGACTCTCGATACTTCCGAGACAGATGTGCCGACCTAAATATCCGCAACCACTTCACCTCGGTCGCCCACCCTCAGGCCAACGGGCTGGTTGAAAATGCCAACAAGACCATCTTGAAGGGCATAAAAACCAGACTCGGCAAGGCTAAGGGTAGCTGGCTCGAGGAACTGCCTAGCGTACTATGGTCGCACCGAACGACCCCCAGACGGCAACCGGTGAGACCCCTTTTCAACTGGTATATGGCACCGAAGCCGTCGTTCCGTTAGAAATCGCCAATCCGTCTCTCCGAGTGATCAGCTTTTTGCCCGAGGCAAACGAGCAGAAGCTGCTCGAGAACCTCGACCTGGCAGACGAACTCCGAGAGATCGCGAACGTCCGAGCTACGGAATACCAGCGTCGCCTCACTCGGTACTACAACGCCAAGGTCCGAGCAGACAATTCCGACCAGGGGACTTCGTCTCAGGAAGACCGAGGCATCTCGACCACTGGAGGCGGCGGGCAAGCTATCCCCCAACTGGGAAGGCCCCTACCGAGTGATCGAGACGCTCGGAAAGGTGCGTACAGGTTAGCCACAATGGAAGGGGAACCCATTCCCCGGACATGGAATGCAACCACACTACGCAGATTTTATTTCTGAATACTGTATCAACAAATCGGGTAAAATAAACCCCCTTATCTTTCGCATTCATTCAAGATAACTGTTGGTACATCAGAAAGGCAACTGCCAATACATTACATAGTGAAAAGTAAAAATCCATCTAGCACCGCGGCAAACGGCCATCGCCCGACCGACCCGGTCTTGACCTTCTCGCATCCAGCCACTGACTCTGCCTCGCGTAGAAACTGGCTCGGACAAGAGATGGTCGACCCAGTTGGCTCGGGTGGACCGTGACAAAGGTGACAGAGGGACAGCAAGGAGAAGGCCACCTTTCACGCGAGGAAGGCTACCTTCAAGTTGGCAACAACCTGGAAAAAGGAGCGCCGTGAAGGTCCCTCTCTGCCAAACTACCAACTCTTTGGAGGCGAACAGAAAGCAAGCAGCCCCCGAAGAGTGAAAGAAATGAAGAACAAAAGAGAGAGAAAGAGGCTGCGGACAGGGGTGAGGAAGGGACTGGAGCCGCCTCCTCCCCTCCCACGGAGGGGAATGGCGGCCGGCATCCCTAACTCCCCCATCCGCCCTCCATCTCGGCGTCCGCCCGGAAGCCTCGCCGGAGCCAAGAGGAGGCAAACGGCGTGCCCCCGCACATCGAAGCCCTCTCCAGATCCGCGCGGCGACCGTCGGACTCGTCTCATGCACGCGCGGCGACCGTGGGACCCGACCGATATTCCAGGACAGCTGGAACCGGCCGCTCCCCGTCGTCTGCAGCGTCACCTTCTGAAGGGTCCTCCATGCTCCGATCGCGGCGGCGCAACGCAGAGCGAAGACGAGGGAATAAGAGCAGACCGCCGGCGAGAGTCCTAAGTGTTAAGAGGGAAGGAGCACCCTTCGGTCCTTTTTATAGGCCAAGGGAGGCCACGCGCCTTAAATGACTCCCCCCTCGAAAACACGCTATAGGACCTCCCCTGAAAGATCACCTCAAATTCATCGATCCCCACTCTAGCGGGATTCGCGAAGCACCTCGACTTTCAAAGCATGGTAATACGGAAGGACACCCGCAAGAAGTCTCCCGAATCGACGTGCGAAAACGGCGCAAAAAATATCGGCACTTTCCAACTGCCCCGATACGCCAACCAAATCACAGCAAAGATAGCGATCAAATAAAGTAAGTCATTTATTGCCTCCCATAAAAATCTCTTACAAAAGGAAAGACAGACAAAAAGGGGAAGGGGCAAAATAAAGTTACATCAGGCCTCGGGCCCACTTTGAAGCTCGGGAACAGCAGTAGGGGACGCGTCACCCCCGGTACCCTCGGCGACGGCCGGCCCGGACACTGACCTCGCCTGTGCGAGAACTGTCCCGGTCGTGAGCCCTCCCGAGGCCTCCGGAGCTGGTGACCCCGCTGGAGGCGATTCCTCCGGTTCTTCCCCGGCCGAAGATGAGGAGCTGGAATCTGACTCGTCCGAGTCATAACTCTGGCCATAAGGAAAATCACCCCCGGCAAGGTGCTCATTGGCATAGTTCATCGCCCGGCGATAGCCCTGCCTGAACCCCTTTCGAGCACCCCGGCGGAGCGCTACCTCGTAGTAGGGTAGGGCAGCTGCAATCAGGTCGGTCGAGTAAGCTTCCGAGCCTTTATAGCGCTCGATCGCCTCCGCCTCGACCTGGCCGTCCCGAGCCCGCTCCGCCTCGGCCGCACGCTCTTCCGCCCTCGCCAGACGCTCCTCCAACTCGGTCATCCTCCGCTCGGCTTCGATCATCCGACCCTCCGCCCGGGCTCGGTCCGCCTCGGCCTCAGCGCGAAGGCGCTCCGCGTCCTCCGCCCGATCCTGCAGCTCGCCGCGCTCAAGCTCCCAGAGGCTATCCAGCTCGATGTGACGTTGACGCTCGTCTTCTAGACGTTTGCTCTTCCTCTCGAGCGATTCTTGGGCCCTTGTCAGCTGCTCGGCCAGCACCTCGGCTTCCCGTCGGCTCGACCGCGCCAACTCCCTGAATGCGAGGAACTCCCGCTGGAGCCCCTCGTGCTCCCCCTCGAGCCGGGCCAGTTTCCCCTCGCATCCACCAAGGGTCCAGGCGAGCTTCGACCGCTCCGCCTCCGTCCGGGGTGCGCCTCGCCATCACGGCCGCTGTCCGAGCTATGACCAGGCCGCCCTCCATCAGGATGTCAAGGACCCCGGCAGGAGTGCTGCGCTTTTCTCCCCCCCTTGTCCTCTCGGCGATCGACCGGCAGAGCCGGTACAGGTCGCCCGAGACACCGAGCCTGACCAGAGCTTCCGGCAAAGGGGACTGCTCCACCCTGGGCACCCCGCCAGAAGGCCCTGTTCGGGCAGGCGAAGCAGACCGCCCCGCGCGCCACGGTCGGTTGGGGTTGCAACGCCTCCCCGGGCGAACCCCCACCCTCGACCGGCGCCGCGGGATCAACCGCACCAGAAGCTGCCGGCACTTGGGGCTGCGACGCCCCCGCGGGCGACCCCCATCCGCGCTGACCGAACCCTCGGTCCAGCACCGGCCACGCCGGCATCGGCCCCTCTGTCCCCTACAGAGGGGAGAGCCGACCCATCACCTCCCTCTGCGGGGCCCCTGGTCTCCTCGGCCCCCTCTCGCTCGGCGGATGGGAGAGCCAGCCCGGAGGGTCGGCCCCATCCTGCCTCCGAGGGGGGAGTGCCGCCGAGCCAGAATCGCCCCCGACGGCGGTAGGAAAGCCGGCTTTCCTGGCCCTTTCCTGGCCTTCGCGGCCTCCCGCAGTTTCCCCACCAGGGGATCCTTGCGCTTCAGGCCGGTCGATCGAGAAGTCCCCGTGGGGCCGCCCCCTTGCCCTTATCTCGGGCATTGACGCGACCCACCGGGGCATCAGGCTCATCGGCTGCCGAGTCATCTCCCAGATCGATGACCTCGGCCGCCTCCTCCAGAGGCTCCCGTCTCACGTCTGCAGCAAGAAGAAGCCCCGGTCAGGAGGAGAAAAGAGCTACCTCCCAGAAAAAGAGCCTCAAGAGCTGTACCTGACGACGTCAACAGCGAGAGAAGACACCGTTCGATGTTCTCCGGCGTCACCAGCTCCTCGGTCGATTGACGATTCTCCAGCAGACGGGCAGCCTGCTGCTCCACGTGAGGAGGGAACTCCTCCTGGCGAGGGGGCAGATTCGGGTGAAAGTTGGGCGAGGTCCGGCATCTCCAGATCTCGTCCGTCGCCACCGCCTTCACCCAGAAGAATTGGGTCTTCCACCCCTTGTGCGAGGAGTCCTTCGCCGCAAGTGAGATGCAGCTCATGTTCCTCCGCGCCTGGAAGAAGTAGAAGCCTTTCCCCGCCTGCGGGTGCGCTTTCAACTCAAAGAAGAAGTGGAAGAGGTCCAGAGAAGGGTAGATGTCGCGCTGGCGACACAGAATCCCGAAGGCCGAAAGAAGAAGATAGGAGTTGGCCACCAACTGAATAGGTGCCAATCGGAAAAAATTGAGAAGCTGCAGCACGTAAGGATCGAAAGGAAGCCGAAATCCGCTCTTCCAAGCCAGAAGGAAGGTGCAAATAAGCCCAGCACGATCATCCAAACTCGTCTCGTACGGAGTGGCGGCAACAAAGCTATAGCGGAGAGGCAGACGGAAACGGTGCTCTAACCTCCTCACCTCCGTCTCCCCCAACTCGCTACAGTTGGGGACGGGTTCCCGCCTCACCGGCACAGGCTCCGGGCTCGGTCCGCCATCGAGTCGAGAGAAGATCCCTCGCACGAGCTTGAAGACTCCGGGGGAGAAGGAAGCTGCCGGATCGCCTCGCGGTTATCCTCGCCAACTCTCGAACGCCGCCGCAAGGCTCCGCGTCTCCGCTGTGCTCTCACGGCGCATCAAGAAGCAAGGAAAGCCTAAAACCCTGGAAGCCTAGAACGATGAACAGCGCCCCCTATAAACCCCTGAGGGTGGCGGCGCGCCGTTCCGTGCTCTGAGAAAAAGGGGGGCCCCTTCGTTTCAAATCCGTCAGGATCATCATTACGGGCCTCGGCGACCGCTATAAGCGGCTCCATAACGCCAACGGAATTCCACCCACCTGAGCCACGCCGGTCCGAAGCCTCGAAAAACTACTCATCCGAGCCTCCTTGGCTCGGGAGTAGGAGAGGGACAAGTGGAGAGGGGGATTTCCGCAGCCCACCACAAAGGCAGCCCAACAAGACCTACAAGGTCCAACCAGGCGAGCCCACCCAAGTGATAGCCCACAGGGCCCACTTCGGGAGAAAAGCCCAATAAATAAGACTCGAGGAACCAACTCTCCCCGGCGGCCTTCTAGGCTCGGAGGGCCCGAGACAACGGTCAGGTCCCAAGGAAGGTCCGGCCTAAAGCCCTCTCCCCATTCGAGAGAGATAGGCTCCAGCCGATCTATCCGACCCCACCCTCGCCGGGCCATGCCTATCGCTCGGACGACAGCTAGCATCCCCGAGGCTCGGTAAGACCGGTTGATTATCTGCAGGTGCGGCCGTTCAGAGTCCTCCGCCAGTGGGAGAGTCATGGGAGCTGCCGGACTCCAAGGGGATAACGTTCTCACGATCAGGCCATGAAAGCCCACGTTAAAGACGTAACTCCCGCCGGGAACCCCTCAGCTTACAGGGCTCCTGAAGGCGGCGCACTATTTAAGCAAGGGATACCCTCCGGAAGATGGTAAGATGAACTAGGCATTCACATACCCTAAGCTCTGAGCACGATTCGCTTCACCCTTTGGTGGAGAGGATTCTCGCGCATCAGCTCTCTCCTCCACCCATTATCGCTTCCACCATCGCTCTACTGACTTAGCCATCGGAGGGTTTGTCCCAGGGCGATCCCCTGGGCCCTCTGACACGTTTCCCTCTCTTGCAGATTCATCTTCTGGTGATCCACAGCCCGCTCAGGACCCAGCGCGAGATTCCGCCTCTTCAGCTTCCATCATCTACATCTCTAGTTGGATTTTTTATTTATTTGGTCCGGTCCCTCGACCCAAGTGGGGGAGCATCGATCCGGCTCAAAGTCCACAAATAATCTCAATATGGGAAAAATCTACACACTATAAACCGAGCCATCGAATGAGGTGAATGGGCGGCCCAACGTGGGCGAGAGGTCCGCCCCAAACAGGGATGACGAAGGGTGGGAGGAATCCCGTCTCATCTGGCCCAGCTAGGCGGGATCCGTTCCCGCATCCCCCCAAGTGAGGAATAAGAGTGTGGTGAGCCACGCGACCATCAGTCGGTGTTTTACAACTCTAGATGAATCAAACTCTCTCTCTCTCTCTCTCTCTCTCTCTCTCTCTCTCTCTTTCTTGACAACGTGGGAATCTAACGTAGTGACATTCAAGCCTACGCAGTGTAATATCCCGGACCTTTCGGATCCTTCTTCGTGGGTCCCGGATCTGGTTTTCGGAGCGTCCGACTCCGTTGTGTCCGAAATTTCGTTTCGGACATCTTTCGTATTCGGATCGGCGCGATCCGGAGTCGTTTCGGAGGCCCGGAGGCGTTCCGCGGCTTTTCCGTGCGTGATTTCCGATTTCCGGCGCGGGTTTCGACTTTTCTCTTCGGACGCTCGCTGCGGGTTAACTGGGCCGTTCACCTGGCCCGAGTGGTACCGTTGCGATCGATACGTTCCGAGGATCGTGGGGGTGTAATTTCCTAATTTTTGGAATTTTCTGGATTTTTCGGGTTTTTCTATAAAACCCTTTTTCTTTTCTCTCTCCCCCACCATCTTCTTCTTCCTCTCTTCTTCTTCCTCCTTCCTCCTCCACCATGTCTCCCTCCCTCTCCCTCTCTTCCTCCCAGTTGGCCACGGCGAGCTCCCCTCTGGCTGCAGACGGCGGCGGGGCGACGGCGCGGTGACGTGGGCGGCGGCGAGGCGGTCGTGGGGGCGTGCGGCGAGCGTGGGAAGCTTAAGGAAGAACGAGGGTTTTCAAGCGTTCTTCGCGATTTGTGATCGATCCGGCGGAGCATTCGCTCCATTGAGGTAGGGTGACGTTCCTTAGCCTCATGCCGTTCATTTCCGTGGTTTGTAGGCCGCGGGGAGGCCGAGAGGGGCGTGTTTGAGCATTTTGGGGTTTTTCCATGATTTGGGGAGAGCTCGCCCGATCTATGGATTCAATGCATGGATTCGTGTTTTGAGGGCCTAGAATCATGCTAGGGGTCCCCAGGGGTCTTCCCCTTTGATTTCCCCCTCTCCGGTGGAGGTACGGGGGCGCGGTCGATGTTTTTGGGGTTTTCCCGCCGTAGCGTGCTCGGAGGCAAGCGACGGTCACTCCAGTGACCGTCACTTGCTTGTGACGCCCCCGGAGGGGAGCGTTACTTCCTCTGGGTGTTGGCTTTGGGGGTCTGGGGCTGTAACGGCCCTACGATGGACCGCCATTTGCCTGTGACGCCCCTGGGCTGGGCCGTCACATGCTTTCGACCGTTGGTTTTTGACCGTTGGGGGGTCAGGCCATGTAACGCACCGAGCTAGGCGCGTTACATGCGTGTAACGCATTGGGGTAGGAGCGTTATTTCCTGTTGTCTCCCAGGTGGATGGGCCAAGCGACGCACTGGGCCTAGCGCGTTGCTTGCAAGCGACGCGCTGGGGCAGGCGCGTCACTTCCTTTTCCACCCCGAGCGTAAGGGCCATGTGACGCGCTGGTCTAGGCGCGTCACATGTGAGTAACGCACTGAGCCCGACGCGTTGCTTGCAAGCGACGCGCCAGGGTAAGCGCGTTACTTTCCCTGTGGTTTTGCAGGGTGTGGGGCGCCATGTGACGCCCTGGCCTAGGAGCGCCGCTTCCAAGCGACGCACTAGAGTAGGCGCGTCGCTTCCCCCTACCCCCCTGGCCGTGTGACGGTCTGCCTTAGACCGGCATTTCCAAGTGACGGCCCTAGAGTGGACCGCCATTTGCCTGTGAGGGCCTGAGGGTAGACCGCCACTTCCTGTGTTGCCCCATGAGGGTGGCAACCTTGCTTTTCTCCGACCGTGGTCTCCGTGTGACGGGACTAGTGCGTGGGGTGATTCCCACACGTTGTCGGGCTTGGGCGTTGTTTTCCGTGACTTAAGAGTCTACTCTTTAGCGACCCTCCACTAGTCGTAGCCCACCAGTACGAGGTGCTCGTCTCACCTGGGAGTGGTGTACGGGCGCCCTGTGGACACCGAAAATTGCACATCCAGATGCCACGCTCGGCCCAGCATCAACAACGGCCCCGAGTGAAGAAACCCCGGAGAAATCAAGCACAAGAGGCCCCACGGCCCATGGGCCTCGAAGAAAATCAAATGGGCCACGACTCGTGCTCACAATGGGCTCAAAATTGCCCATTTAGCTCTTCAACGGCACGCCCATCCTGGGCTTCAGCGGCACGGCCTTCAGCGGCACGCCCAGCCCCTTCGGCTACCCAGCGGCACACCCTTGGGGTCTTCACCGGCACACCCCCAGGGGGGTTCAACGGCACACCCCCAGGGGGTTCAACGGCACGCCCCCTGGGGGGGTCTTCAGCGGCACACCCCCAGGGGGGGGTTCAACGGCACACCCTTGGGGTCTTCACCGGCACACCCCCAGGGGGGTTCAACGGCACACCCCCCAGGGGGGTTCAACGGCACACCCCCAGGGGGGGTTCAGCGGCACACCCCCTTTGGGGTTCAACGGCACGCCCCCTGGGGGGTCTTCAGCGACACACCCTGTAGGGTCCCCAGCGGCACGCCCTTCAGGCCGTTCAACGGCACGCCCATCCGGGGCTCCAGCGGTACGCCCTTTTGGCACTACAGCGGCACGCTTGTTCAGCCCTTCAACGGCACAGCGGTGAAGCTCTTTCAACGGGCGACGTGAGGCCCATGCCCTACACATCCTTGGCGCGCAGTGGAGCCATCTCAGGTGGCAGCCGATCGTTGGGCCACGTGGCCTAGTCCACTGACAGCCAGGACAGGCAGGTCAGACCTCATGATCACGAGCCACTTCCTGCTTCGGCGGCCGTGCTCGAAGGCTCCCGCCGCCCGGGGTATAAAAAACCCCTTCTCTTCGTTCCACAGGAGAGGGGAGGACAGACGGAGAGACGTACACAGACGAACACAAAGAGGGGGAGATGCTCCGACAGTAGAAGACACACACACATGAGAAAGAGGAGGAGAGAGAAGAGAAGAAGCGACCCTCCCGGCCTGAGCTCCGTCCGACGGCCACCGGGAAGAAACGAGAGTAAGAGGGAGAGAGCTTAATGTAACGGGGGAGAGGGTTGGGGATAGTGGCGAAGGTCTTAGGCCCCAGTGCTTCTGCCCTCTCGCATTCCATTCTTCCCTCCGTTCTCTGTTTTGTATTCTTTTTCCTTTTACTCTATGGCCCCATTTGGGGAGTTTGCTTTTGCCATATGTATGAAGGGCCTTTCCCTCTTGATTCTCATGAATGAAAACCACCCTCTCCGGGTTTCTCTTCGATTTTTGATGTTTTATGCTAGGCTTCGCGGGCTTTTACGGACTATCCGTTCTCCCTCCGTCTCCCCATTTCTCTGGTGTTCTTGGGCCTCCGTGTCTATATGACCGTCTCCCACGATCCTTAGCTTTATAGGCCCTTCGATTCCTTCCGTGGCCCTCTGCTATGTCCACCGGTTTAGGAAGGAGGGAGACCTCACCCTCTCTCCCAATACACAGCAGCCAAGTGGCTTCTCCCCGGCCTTGAATCCCTCTCCCATGCTCTTGGATGGCCTGCAGACCTCCCAGCCCACACACTCAATCACCTCTGACTCTCCAACGATGCACCTTTCCGGCACTTGGCCGGCACGCCCAGAATGGCCTTCAGCGGCACACCCAGGCCTGGCCTTCAGCGGCACGCCCAGTCCTGGTCCTCAGCGGCACACCCAGTTCTGGCCTTCAGCGGCACGCTTCCCCCTTACCCTCAGCGGTGCGCCTAGATTGGCCTTCAGCGGCACGCTACCCCTATGGCCTTCAGCGACACACCCTTCATTTCCTCAACAGCCCCCTTCTTGGCCTCATCCCCGGGGCCTTTCCTTCGCGTTTTCCGAGGTTCCATAAAGGTGTTGCCCCTCCAGGGGGGCCCACCTCCAGTTGTCGGGTTCCGCCACTCCATGTGGGCGCGTTCCCTTTATCTCCCTTACGCCCCGGGTCAAGGGGAGATGCTGCCGAATTTTCGTGAGAAATCAATGAACAATTAAAGAGGCAAAAGGGAGCAATAAACGAATAAGAACGATCAACAATGAAGCCTTCCATTTTATCAAATCACTGCCGGCATCACAACGAAAACCGAACCGGACTAATTAACTACCCGGTAGCCCGAGTGTCCGACCCGCAAGAAAAGAGGCCGAACCAAACGAAACAAAACAAGGGAGGAGTTTTATATAAAACTACACAAAAGTTAAGATAAGAAGAAAAGAAAAGCCTTAAAATAAATAATCGAAAACTGATCGAGCCCCCATTGACCTTCAGCGGTACGCCCCATTGGCATTCAGCGGCACGTCCTCATTGGCCTTCAGTGACACGCTCCCCTTTGCCTTCAGCGGTACACCCCTTTCAACCCTCAGCGGTACGCCCCTTTTTAACCTTCAGCGGTACACTCCCTTGAGCCCCAGCGGTGCGCTCCATTGGCCTTCAGCGGTACGCCCCATTGGCCTTCAGCGGTACGCCCTCATTGGCCTTCAGCGGCACGCCCCCTTGCCCTTCAGCGGTACACCCCTTTAGCCTCCCAGCGGCACGCTCTCTGCCCTTAACGGTACACTCCCATTTTCCCCTTCGCCGGCACACTTTACATATATGCATATACAGCCTGATAAGGGCATTAATAATAGCAAATAAATTAGTAAAAATTACGCTGATTAAAGGATTCCGAATGCGCAATATTAATCACAATAAAGAGGCGGGAGGGGTAATAAAAAAATAAACAGCAAATGAATGATAATAACAAGAATAGTCATGAATAAAAAGAAGAGAAATCATCCCGGACAAAGGCACGAATAAACAGTAAACATCAAATCAGAAATCCCAGAAGATACGACTAAGAAAGCCCCAGATAAAAGACGCTAATGCCCACACTGCAGCTCTCTCTCTCCCCGGGACCCGGGGTAAAAGGAACAACGACGCCGCCCTTTCAGGTCGAACTCGAACTTTGGGAATTATCCCGATATGGCCAAGTTCTGACCTAATCTTGGGCCGACATCCCAATCAGACCGGATTTGTTTCTCGTTCCGGATACCTTCCGAATCCTCATTAAAATTGCCGCGTGCTCGGCAGACATTTGAAGGGATCCACCCCGGTTTTTCTCGTTGTGTCTCTGCCACGGACCTGTGTCCGAATACTAGAAGGTCCACGAGTGGCCGACATGGCCGACAGTTTATAGCCCTGATACAGACCTTCAGTGTGACCTATCCTATCTCTCTCTCGCATAATCAGTATTACTCTTTTCGGCCGCGGGGCCCCTAATTTCGGCAATTAATCAAGGGTATTCCCTCGTATGGGGGATGTAAATGACGTCGTGACCTTATGGCGCGACGGGATTCGGTCCCGACACGAACCACACAATCGTCTGACGAAGTCAGATTCGAGCGCACCATGGGCTCTTCGGAGCCCGAATAAATCGTCACTTCGGTGACTGGCACGCCCACGCACTCAATAAACCAACGATCGCGCCGAAACAACGGTTAAACGAAAAGTGCGTCCACAACTCTGGCACGCCCGGTGGGACCGATCCACCCTTCATCTCTTTGCCGAAATTAGGGGCCCCGCGGCCCCCTTCTTGTAATACTAATTATGCTACTTTCTTAAATGCAGAAAAAGAGAAAGGCATCATGGAGCCGACAATGGCTGTTCTCTGCAGCCCTGAGGTTGTGAAGAATCATGTGCGAGGCGGCTACCTGGCGGTGCCCCTCACTTTCGGGAGCTTCCCTCCCACCGTGGGCTTCCCCAACTTCTTGGGGGTGGCCTTCGTTGACATCCTCGACGCACGAGCGCCCGAGGAGCCTCAAACCAACGCTCCCGCTCCGAGAGCCGTCGAAGCTGCCGCCGGCCGAGCGGTGGCCGAAGGCAACAATAGCGTCCCCACAACGACGCTCAGCTGCAACGTGCACCACGTGCACCAGACCACCGGCCCGTTCCACCAAGGGTCGGCATCCCACCGAAGGAGGCTTCGGAGAGGCAACACCGGCGCCGGCTCAGGGCGTCGCCTGTCCAACTCCGGAAAGTCCATGACGGTTGGGGCCCTCCGAGTCCGCCTAGACGGCCAGAGGTCCCAGGTGACGCCAGACCGCGTCGTCCCGACCGTCCCAGTCCGCAACTCCTTTCAAGGGCTGGAGAAACTAAAAGGGAAGGTGACGCCCGCTGTTGTGGCCACCCCACCAAAGATTGCACCGGCTCGCAAGCTGGCCAAACTGAAGCAAGTCTGGGTACCCAGGGAGGCCCAGCCCACTGCACCCGCCCAGGCGGGGCCCAGCACTTTCCGCCCGAGGAGGGCCCGAAGAGATGACGGGGTCGAGGCAGTGACCCCCACTCTCCGACCGGCACCCGTCATCCCGGTGCCGCCCGAGAATGCTCATCGCCGTCGCCGAGGGCGCCGGCACAACGCCGCCCGCCCGGCACTCGGGGCCTACGCTCCTCCTGCTGCCGTCATCGACGCGCAACCACAGGCCGCTCTCCCTGACCAGGAGTGGGAAGGGATCGAGCAGGCTATGAGAAACTACCTCCGAGGCCCTGGTAGCACCCCCGCTGGCCGCCAGAGACTACTGGGGGCAATGACCTCCGCCTTCCAGGAAGAAAGGGGGGAACCTGCACCTAGTATGGAGTCGAGGACCCGCCCGGAAGAGCCGCGCCAGTCCCCTGTACGGGAGGAGGCGCCGTCCCGACGGTCGGTCTTCGACAGGCTAACATTCCCAGGAGGACCGTCCCGGAGGGCGTCAAGAAGAAACAAGAATAAGAATGGCAGACATTCACCTGCAATATGGCAGGGGTCCATGGTCGGTATGGGGCCCTACCCACCGACCCGGAAGAATTGGCCAGAATAGCCGCCAGGCCGGGACCCCTTACCAGAAGAAGGAGAGCGGCAGGCGGCGCGACACCCACGGGGCCCCTCACGGCCCTCACGGCCAATGTGGTCACCACCGGCGACACGAGTGGCGGACCCTCGACATCATCCGAGGACGCCCCGGCCGAAGAGACAGGGGGCATGCCCAGTCTTCCCACAGCTGATCCAGCAATGCTGCTCATGATGCAACGATTCCAGCAGGAAATCGAATCACTTAAAAAGCAGTTGAATGAGCGAAACACACCACCCCCAATGTCCTGGCAGACCGAGACCATACCCGAGGTACCCAGGGACAGGGGGCAGTCTTCCGAGGCAGCTCTTCCGGCAACCCTCGATCCCCCCGGGGGCACGCCCCCGCAGCAAGCACATTGCACAGCGGTGACCCCGCCACAGGCTCCGCTTTCACAAGGGTCCCCCATGGCCCCCCGAGCGACCGTGGTAGTCACCCCGAGCGCACAGCCCGCTCATTTCTACCCGAACCCGGTCGACCCGGCGGCAGTCAGCCGGTTGATGCTTGAGCAGATGATAGACATGAAGTTGGCCGAAGGGGCGATGGGGATCAGACGCCTTTCGACGTCTACCGAGTACCCTACCCGGCTCAGTATGCTGCCAGGAAGTTGCCGGCTGGCGTCACCAAGCCGCCGAAATTTGAAAAGTTCAATGGGCAAGGATCTCCCAGAGAGCATATTGCCTATTACGTGAACGTCATGGGAGACCTGGCTGCTGATGAGGCCTACCTCCTGAAGTTCTTCGGTTCAACACTCACCGGGCTTGCCTTTGAATGGTACTCCGGCTTGTCGCCCGGGTCGGTGGCCGATTGGCCCGACATGCAGAAGAAGTTCAAGGAAAGATTCTACGTGGCCGAGAGAGAAGTTACTATGACTGAACTCTACGCCACAAGACAGAAGAATGATGAGTCGGCCCTCGACTACATCAAAAGATGGAGGAACCTTAGTATGAGGTGCAAACGCCCCCCGCATCAGGAGGACGCAGTTCAGATCTGCAAGCAAAACTTAAAGAAAGAAATCCTAGAAAGAATGATCGGCACTGAGGTCAAGACATTTGACCGTCTGAACAATGTGGTAGCGGAGATCGAGGCATTCTTGGCCCGATACTTCCTCCACCCCAGCCATGTCAAGCCAGAGGGCCAGGCAGGCGGAGAAGAAGCCGGCTCCCCCGGAGGTGCATGCACTAGACTTCCAGGCTTTTGAAAAGCAGAAGGAGAAAGCCAAGGGAGCGGCTAACCCTCCGCCGCCCAGAACCACAGAACGGCGGGAAGGCCCCTCACTAAGAGAGAAGATGAGAAACAAGTTGTATTCCTTCTCCCGGGACAAGTCCAAGCTCCTGTTTGAGTGGGCAACCAGCTACAATAAGATCACATTGCCAGAGCCGAAAAGGCCTGGCGACTCAAAGAAGAAGGATGACCCGCGCTTCTGCATGTACCACCGGGTGCTCGGGCATACTATTGAAGATTGCTACGTCTTCAAGGATGTTATTGAGTCCTTAATCAGGGACGGGGAGCTGGACATGGGGGAGCATAAAGTAGACCCCCCGCAGCCACACGAGCTGCCCAGCATAGCCTCCTCCGTCAATATGATCTCACTATATCAGGAGCTGCCAGAAGAATGGGCGAAGGCCTGTGCCCGTGCCACTTATGAAACCTTTATCATGGCCCCAGCTCAAGACCAAGAAGGGTGGCAGACTGCACCCAGAAAAACCAGAAAGGCGCGCGCCTCTCGACCTACCCCAGGAATTCACTCGAGGGTAGCAGCGCCCCTGCCTGCACCGCCCCCGGTAAACCCTGTTTGCCACGACACGGCCCCCCGGCTGGTCATGAGGCGGCCCACTCACAACAAGAAGAGCTCTGCCCCGCTGCGGATGTACAAGAAGACTAGCCCGGCGGTTGAAAAACTCCAGGCTATTATCGACGGGCTTGAAGATTATAAGCAGCCCAAAATCCAGCCCGTCGAGCTAAAACAATATGTCCCCTGGGAGCAGTTCGAGTCACTCGAGCTGGCTCCAGGAACAGAAGCTGATGCAGACAAAGAGCCTCCCCTGTGGGGTGAACCTATTCGAGAGCAGCCGTCGCTGCAGCGGGCAAGAAGAAGAAGAAGAGAAGACCCAGGGGCAAGAAGAAGAAGGAGGTCGTCTTCGCCTGCAACACCCTCTCGGCGTTGTTCGACACCTCTCTCTCCCTGGAAGAGAAAGAAGAAGAGCCACCCCATGAGCCGGCGGAAGTGAGTCAAGCTGAAGCATCCACCTCCCAGCACGCCACCAGGTCAGGGAGGAAGTGGGGGCGCTCTCCTCAGGGCAGCCTCAACATCATGCTCAGGGGGGAACAACCATACCAGGTTCCCGAGCCCGAGGTCCGAGGCACCGAGATCCCTCCTCCATCAGGCCTCTACCCCGGAGGCACCAAGAGTCAAGGCGCCCCGTCGTTCGCCGAGTTCCTGTCAGCTCGAGCAGGAAGGCGGGCGCACCCCCAGGGGCCCGCTGCGACCAGTAAAGCAAGCATTCCCCAAGCTCTGCCAGCTGCAACTCCTGCCCAGCCAGAGGAAGAATTCAGCGGCACCCCAAACCTCGCCGAATTCATGCGAACAGCGGAGGAGGCCCAACAGGCCCCGCCTGCTCAACGGGCTACAACAGATCCCGCAAAGGAGGCGTCCCCTAATCCGGCACCCAATCCCAGGATGAGGGCAGGCGCAGCAAGCCCGAAGAGATGAAACTGCTCAAGGTGCGGGCGGCCGAGCGAATAGTCAGACACCTCAAGAAAATCCCGACCCGGTTCACGGTGTGGGAGATGCTGTCCTTGAATGAAGAAACACGGCAAGCCATCATCGCCGCACTCCAGACGCCAGCACACCTTGAAGCCTGTTTGGCAGAATTATCACCTGAAGTAGCAGTGGCTTTCACAGAAGATGACATGCTCCTACCGACTTGCAGCCATAACAGGCCCCTCTACATGAAAGGGCAGCTGAACGGCCAGCCTATCAACAGGGTCTTGATCGACCCAGGGGCAGCAGTGAATATACTCCCGTACCGGGTATACCAGAAGCACTACTTTGACGTACACCTGGTCGAAGTTAAAAATGTCAAGATTGCCGGCTTTAACCAGAAATGTGAGGTTCCCATGGGGGTCGCAGAGTTCAACTTGACCTTTGACGACTTCACCTCCAAAGTCCAGTTCCACGTCATCAACTCCAGCACGTCCTACAAGGCGTTGCTCGGCCGGCCTTGGCTACACCAAAATAGGGTGGTGCCCTCCACCTTGCATCAGTGTATCAAGTACCCCTGCGAGGGAAAGGAAGTCAGAATCTTCGCCGACCTCCACCCGTTCGAGGTGTTTGAGTGTCACTTGTCAGATGCTAATCTGTACTTGGAAGAGGCGAAGCAAGCTCCTCAAGCTGCCCGAGACAAGGGAAAGAAGAAAATGGAATCGGGAGGCTGGTTTCCTCCGCCGCCCCCAGGCTATGTGGCTCCCCCACATGTACCATGTATTGCACAAGAGGAAGGGGTATTTAGGGCAGCCCCTCTCCCCATCTACCCCACACCGGGGGCACCCTGCCTCGAAGACCTGCTAGAAGATGTCAGGGTCCCGCCAGGGATCGTCAAGCCGATAGCGGAAATTGAATGCCAAGCGGCTGAGCAATTGAGAACCTTCGAGGTGCCTAACCCCGAGGGGCCGCCCACTATCTTCTATGTGGCCGGGGAGAAGCCGGTCAGGGAAGACGACGATTGCCGGTTCCCTGACGAGTTGCATGACCCGCACGTCCCCATTACGGGACTTCCCCACATGACTGACCGGGCAGCCAGAATGGTCAGGAAGCAGAAGATTCCTCCCTACCAGCCCTCCAGCCGGAAGGAAATGTTTGAAAAAATGTGGAATCCACCAAACCTGGATCGACGGTTGCTGAAAGTCACCAAGCACCCCGGTCTGGGCTTTTCACTAGAAAATTACTACGAGACTGATGTCATATCGGTCTCAACATGGCCCGGCAACGATCCGTAGAAGCTACAGATTCGCGGAAAGCCTGTCAAGACGCACATCCTGCGCCCCCAGTTCAGGAGGCACAAGACGAGGAGATCTTCCTTTGGAAACCTCCCCGCCGCCGTTGCATAGAGAAGACCCCCTCCTTCTCCGAAGTGTCGACCTCGAAAGGGCACACCGGCGAAACACCTTCGCCCCGGCCGGCCGGCGAAGCAAGGAGCAGCAGCATGGGCCATGCTCCGAATTCCCCTCGATACGACCCCGTCATGTACGCCTTGTACCACAGGCAGCAACGGGAGATCGAGATGCTGAAGAGGCGGCTAGCCGAGTTAACCTCGCTAGTCGCCGACCTGATCCAGGGCTCCCTCCCCCCATGGGGTGGCCGGATGCCTCGGCCCCGAGGCGCCAGTCCCAGCACCCCCGCTTTGTCAAGGCAGGAAATGAGAGACATGGCAAGCTCGCTGACCGAGCGGCCGACCAGGCAAGGGCTGACACTCCAAGAGAAGCTACAGAAGCCTTATTCCTTTCCGAGAGAGAAGACCCGGGGCATCTTCGACTGGGCATGCCACTACGGCAAAGTCTCCCTTCCACGGTCCAAGAGGCCGCAAGACACCCGAAGAAGCGGGGACCCGCTATTTTGCCCTTACCACCAGATGCTGGGCCACGTCATTGAAGACTGCTATGTCTTCAAAGACATTGCCCAAGACCTCATTGACAGGGACGAGCTCAGGATGGGGGATTATGTGATAGCCCCGCCACGCCCCCATGTAGCGGACAGCCCCAGAGCGGGAGCCTACACCGTGTCCATCCACTACCAGGCCCCTGAAGATGCGGCTGCCCCGGCCCCCGTCCAAGCTATCTATGATGAATACACAGAAGAGCCTGAGATGGACCTACGTCCCTCTGAGCCAGCGGGCCTCGCACACCCGGCGGCCACGGCCCAGGAGGAGAGCGAGGTGAATGCAGCCTCCATGCCCAGTCATGATGAACAAGAAGAGGGAGATGGCATTCTCGAACCCGAGGATAATGAAGACCAAGACTTCGTCGATTTGTCGCCAGCCCCGCCGGAAATTGAAAATGGCGGCTAGGCCACAGTCGACGAATTGGTTGAAATCAACCTTGGCACAGAAGACAATCCCAGGCCGACTTTTCTGAGTGCTCTTATGCCTCTACAGGAGAGAGAACAATACACAAAGTTGTTGCAAGAATTCCGGGATTGCTTTGCCTGGAACTATAAAGAAATGCCCGGACTTAGCCCCGAGGTGACTCAACACATCCTGTCCCTTGATCCCAAGGTGGAGCCAGTGAAGCAGTCTCCCCGGCGCATGAGGCCAGAGTTAACCAGCCAGATCTGCAAGGAGGTCGACAAGCTCATAGATGTCGGCTTCGTGGCGGAAAACCAATACACCACATGGTTGGCCAACATTGTACCAGTGAAGAAGAAGAATGGACAGATCAGGATTTGCGTGGATTTCCGCGACCTGAATAAAGCCTGCCCAAAAGACGACTTCCCGGTGCCTATCACCGAAGTGATGATCGATGCAACTACTGGCCACGAGGCCTTGTCCTTTATGGATGGGTCGTCCGGCTATAACCAAATCTGGATAGCCGACCACGACCGGATTCACACCGCCTTTAGGTCACCTAAAGGGATATTTCACTACAAGAGGATGCCCTTCGGCCTCAAGAATGCTGGTGCCACATATCAGCGGGCGATGACCAAGATCTTCGACGAGCTGCTATACAGCAAGGTCGAATGCTACATCGACGACCTGGTCGTCAAGACTAAAAAGAGGGATGAGCATCTGAATGACCTCAGGGTCGTCTTCCAAAGGCTCCGTCTGTACGGGCTGAAAATGAATCCCATGAAGTGCGCCTTTGGCGTGTCCAGTGGAAAGTTCCTCGGCTTCATCGTCCGACACAGAGGGATCGAGATCGACCCCTTTAAGATAAAAGCTATCCAGGAGCTGCCCCCTCCGAAGAATCTGGGAGAGCTGAGATCCCTACAGGGGCGTCTAGCTTACATCCGCAGGTTCATTTCCAACCTGTCGGGGCGCTGCCAGCCATTCCACAGACTAATGATGAAGAATGCACCTTTCAGCTGGGGTCATGAATGCCAGCACGCGTTTGACCAGTTAAAGGAGTATCTGGAGACCCCGCCTGTCCTGGGGGCACCTGTCAAAGGCAGACCGCTGATTCTATACATAGCGGCCACCGAATACTCACTGGGGGCAATGCTCGCCCAAAACAATGATGAGGGAAAAGAGCAGGCTCTCTACTACCTCAGTCGAAGATTGGTGGGTGCAGAAGCTAAGTACACCCCGATTGAGAAGATCTGCCTTGCCCTGGTCTTTGCAGTCAAGAAGATGAGGCACTATATGCTGTCCCATGAAGTCAGCTTGATATCCAGGGCCGACCCCATTAAGCACATCCTTTTTCAGCCCGTCCCAAAGGGGCGCCTTGGCAAGTGGGCCGTGCTACTCATGGAGTTCGATATCACCTACGTGCCGCAAAGGGCCGTTAAGGGACAAGCCGTCGCGGATTTCTTCGCAGCACATCCCGTGCCCGAAGACTCCCCGTTGGCCACCGAGCTACCTGAAGATGAAACACTAGAGGTAGACCAAATACAACAAGCCATCTGGCAGCTTTACTTTGATGGAGCCTCAAGGACAGAAGCGACCCCGTCCGGGCGCACCAAGGTACGAGCCGGAGCAGGCATCGTCCTCAAGTCGCCGGACGGAGAGGTGATGCACACTTCCTGCTGCATCAGCAAACCCTGCACCAATAATGAAGCAGAGTATGAAGCCCTGATCATCGGCCTCCAGGTCGCCCTCCAAATGGAGATCAAAATGCTCCAGGTGTTCGGCGATTCGCTGCTGGTCGTCAAGCAAGTCCAGGGGCAGTTTGATGTCCGAAAACCTGAGCTGCTCCCGTATCACACTAAAGCAAAAGGGCTCATGGAGCGGTTCTACCTCCTCGAGATAGGCCATGTCGCCAGAGGGGAGAACGCACAAGCCGACGCATTGGCAAAATTGGCAAGCTCACTGGCGGTGCCCCCAGATGGATATCTCCATATCCAAGTAATAAACCAACGCCAGATGCCCAGCATGATAGAAGAAGAGCCGGAAGAAGAGGACCTACAGGTCGCTACAGCAGAAGCCGTCAGCCTGCCTGACTGGAGGGACCCCCTAATGCAGTGGTTCAGGCACCAGCAACTACCCGACCGAAGAGAAGAAAAGATCAAGCTGGTCAGAACCAAGGACTCCTATGAGCTCCGAAGCGGAATATTATTCCGGATTGTGGCCGATGCCAAACGGAAGCTACTCCTCCGATGCTTGTCCATTGAAGAAGCTTGGAGGGTTATGAAGGAGGTCCATGCCGGCATAGCTGGCGCACACCAGGCGGGGCCGAAAATGAAAATTGAAATCAAGAAACTTGGCTATTATTGGCCTGCAATGTTCAACGACTGTTGCGAGTATGCTAAGTCGTGTCAGAGATGTCAGGAGCATGCCACCATTCCCAGAAGACCTCCTGCACCACTACACCCAACAGTGCCCAGTTGGCCGTTCGCCCAATGGGGAACGGACGTCGTGGGCCCCTTGCCCGCGTCTTCCACAGGTTGCAAATACATTCTGGCGGCGACCGACTACTTCTCCCGCTGGGCCGAGGCCGTTGCCTTACGGGAGGTCACCGGAGAAATCGTGGCCAGGTTTTTCCTCCGCAACATCATATTCCGGTTCGGCGTGCCCGACCGAATTGTATCAGACAATGGCAGCCACTTTCGCAACCAGAAAGTCTACCGACTAGCAGAAAAATACAAAATTGATTGGAGGACCTCAACTCCTTACAATCCACAAGCTAATGGGCTGGCCGAAGCTTTCAATAAGACACTCTGCACTCTCCTGGCCAAGACTGTTAGCCCTAACAAAAGGGACTGGGAAGGAAGAATGTATGAAGCACTTTGGGCGTACCGAACCGTATACAAGACCCCAACGGGCTGCTCGCCCTTCTCTCTTGTATATGGCTCGGAAGCAATCATCCCCGTCGAACTGGAGATACCGTCCCTCAGGGTCGCCATTCAGCATGGGCTTGTCCCCGAAGGGCAGACCAACACCGAGCGAAGGCTCGATGAACTCTCCAGTCTAGAAGGAAAGCGGCTTCAAGCCCAACAGAATATCCAGGTCTATCAGGCCCGGATTGCACGCGCCTTTGACAAGCTCGTCAAGGAACGCGAATTCAAGAAGGGTGACCTTGTCATGGTCAAGAGAAGAGATCTCATGGCGGCCAACCCCAAAGGTAAGCTAAACGAGAACTGGCTCGGACCCTACGTAGTCCAGAAAGTCTACGAAGGCGGAGCCTATGTAATTGTCAACCACCGCGGGGAGGTTCAATTCCCGCCTCTTAATGGAAGGCACTTGAGGCTGTACCACGCCCCAGCGCCCCCATTCAGGTAATAATATTACTCTTCGCCCCATTTTGGGGCGGATTTGCGTGATTAATGTCCGAATGATTTGGCCACCAGCCGGGTTCCCGAAAAAGGGAAGAAAGGAATAGAAAGAGAAAGAAAGAAGAAGCAAAAAAAATGGAAAGAGGAAGAGAGAAGAAGCAAAAAAAAGAAGGAAAGAAAAAATGGAAAGAGAAAGAAGGAAGAAGCAAAAAGAAAAAAAAAGAAGAGAAAAAAAAAGAGAAAAAAAAAAGAGAAGCCAGAAAGGGGGAACGCCCCCCATTTCCAGTCACCGCCCCGCATCAGCGGGGGTACCAAAATTGATTTAAAAAGAAAGAAACAAACTCTTCTCTCCGTCCTTCCCGGGCGGTGAGTACCCCTTTGGCTCGGACCTCACGTCCGAGTCATTGACTAGACAAACTCTTCTCTCCGTCCTTCCCGGGCGGTGAGTACCCCTTTGGCTCGGACCTCACGTCCGGGTCATTGACTAGACAAACTCTTCTCTCCGTCCTTCCTGGGCGGTGAGTACCCCTTTGGCTCGGACCTCACGTCCGGGTCATTGACTAGACAAACTCTTCTCTCCGTCCTTCCTGGGCGGTGAGTACCCCTTTGGCTCGGACCTCACGTCCGGGTCATTGACTAGACGAACTCTTCTCTCCATCCTCCCCGGGGGGGCGAGCACCCCTTTGGATCAGACCTCCCGTCTAAGTCACTGACTAAACGGACCTTTCTATCCGCCACCTCTGAACGGCAAAAGGGGTCTCTGGCCAAGTACCCCTCACTCGAGACCAGCACGCGCTTCCAATATTGCGGCAAAACCAGGGAGTTGCCCGTTCGGTATGGTGGAGTGGTCCCCTCGTCCTCCCCCTGGGAAGGCGAGCACTCTCCTGTACCCTGACATGGGTCCCTGCCTGGTCCTTCCAAAGTGAATCCCCGCAAAGACTCATACCCTGCCAATGGGTCCCTACACGAAAAGGGGGGAAAGATACAAGAGCGAGGGAAGAGGAAGGAGAAAACAATATGCACGGAAGAGAAAGAGGGGTGGGAAAGCTCCCTCCGGGATAAATGCATACACCAGGAACGCGTGAAATCATAAATGCTTTGCTCTATTCAAAAGAGGATCAAACTACATGTGCTGCGGGGCATACCCCTGTGTTACATTCAAAAAAAAGAAAGAGAAATTAAGGGATGCAACGCTTAGTCGATGTCCCTGAAGATGTCCTCGAGGGGGAGGATCCCGACGCAAGGGAAGTTCGTCATATCGCGCAGTCGGCCCCTCAATCCCTCAAGACGGGCGAGCTCCGCTTCGACGGACGCCATTTCAACGTCGGCGACGGCAAGAGCTTCCCTCTCCTCTGCCACCGCCCCTTCCGCCTCGGCGAGGCCAAGTTTAGCCGCAGCGAGATAGCCCTCCAGCTTCTCGATCCGGTTCTTGAAGGAACGAACGCTGCCTTCGCCTTCCTCTAGGGCCTTTCCGTGGCGTTCTCTACTGTCGCGTCGGGCCTTTAGGGTCTGCAGATATTCGTCTGCCTGAGCATCAAGGGCGGCGCGTTCGTCAGGAGCCTGGGTCTCCAGGAACTCGCGGCGCTTGACATACTTCAGCAACAGCAGAACCCGCCGCGACCATTCTCCCAGCGGGCAGCTGAGCACTTGCAACGCCCCGGTCAATTGCACCACTATAGTATGCACCTCCCTATATGACAGAGAAGGGTCGGCGAGAGCATGGTCCGTAGAGTGATCAGCATTTGGCGTACTGGCGCTTCTGATGACATATGGCTGACTGAGGGCGCTACCGGAGGAGTGAATTCCACGGTGCTGTCCACCTCTGCCCACAGGTCGGTATCTGCCGCCACTGAAGATGAAGGAAGGGCGAGGGTCAAGTCGCCCGGCCGGCCTAGCTCGACGAGAGACTCTTGGCCAACCACTGCCTGGGGAACGGAAGAGACCATTGCCGAAGCCTCCGGCGCCCCCATCGTTTGGATTTCCCCTGCCCCCTTTGCCTCCGTCTGGCCCGACCCTGCCACTGCTCCAAGGGGCAGGGGTGCAGGGGCCGTCACCTCGGCTAGAGGAGGAGCTTCGAGTAAGGACAGGCCCGAAGTCGCCACCCATGAACTCCTCCCTCGCAGCTGAGATCCCTCCAGATGCGCACGGAGCCCCGCAAATATCTGCTGCAAGAGCGGGTCCTCCATCTGAGCCGGGAGTTTCGGGAAGGGCGGAAGCGGAACCACCAGCTGGGGTAAACGTCCCGCTTCCACGAGCGCAGCCAGTCTCTCTCTCTCCAAGCCCAAGACTGGAGCCGGCCCCTCCACCGCTATCGGGCCAATGCTCGGTCTCCGTTTGGCCACTGCCTTCCGGATACGACCAGGCGCCTTCCCCGATATCGGCATCGCCTGACCATGGGAATGGGAATCAGCTATTCGCCATCTAAAATAAACCATGCAAAAGGGAGACCGTGGAGCCCGCATACTCACCTCAGGCCGCTGGGATGATGCTACCTTCAGGCGCGATCTCCCCCTCCTCCAGAGGCTCGCCCGCCGCTCTGGTAGTACCGGAGGGCTCCGCGGGCATTTCCTCTCGAAGGGCGTCGAGTAAAAGAGCCAATTTGCCCATGCCGACATCGACCCCTGTTGGGCGGTCGATCAGCGCAGCCGGGGCAGCCTCCTCTGCGACCTCAAGTTCGGCCGGTTCTTGAAAATCCTAAAAAAGGGGGGGGGATAAAGTCGTCAGTCAATCACAAAAAGGGAAGGGAGAGCCGGCCTAAACAAGCTCACACTCACAGCGGTCTTCCCCACAAGGCTCGGGGAGCCAGCAAGTAAGGGGGCCCCGAAGACCGGCTCGGGCGGCTCCGATGCCCCGGACACGCCCTCGTCAGGAGCTGCTTCGTCGGAAGAGTAGTTGTAATCTACCTCTTCCCCAGGCGGAGACTCGACCGCCGTCGGCTCGGCCTGGGCCGGCAGAGGAGCTTCCTCCTCAGAGTCTCTGTCCAGCACGTCCTCCCTCGGGCTAGGCGAGGCTTGTACTCCGATCTTCTTCCTCCTCACATATGTCAGCGTCATCGGGAGGTCGAGATCAGGCCACAATGACTTGGTGGCCGCCGCGGCAACGCCTGTCATGCAAAGGAAGATAAGCCATGCTGAATCTACTGGCCCCCAGGACACAAAAAAAAGGAGTTAACCGTATAGTCGAAAATATTTACCCCCTTCAGTTCCTGCGACACGAGATGACCCACGGGCTTCCTCAACAGGCAAACCCTTCTCGGGAGTCCCAGCCGTACCCTCGCCCGGGAGCAACACGGGCGCCGATTCCTCCGTGCTGCCCGTGAGATAGAAGCGCATCGTCGCCATGCGCGAATCCGAGGCCAACTCGGGAGGCCGGTCGACCGCAGACGACACGGGCGGCCGATGAATCTCACCAGCTTCGCGGCTCGGTTCGGTCTGCGTGGCTTCGAATTCCTCGAAGGACAAGACAGGGGCCACCGGCGAGGCTGCCGTCGGAGCCGGGGATGCCTCGGTCCGCTGCCGTTTTACCGTCTTTTGCCCGGCCACCTTGGCAGCAGCCAGTGCCTTCTTAACGGGCGACTGTGCCCGGGGCCTTCCCGTTGCCTGCGGCAAGGGAGCCGGAGCCGCCGCCGGGGTCGCCTCTGCCGGGACCGCAACTTCACCCATGTCAGGCGAGGGCACGGGCTCTCCCATAGAAGCTGAGACAAAAGAAGTATCCAGGTGTCAAGACTCCACTCCAAAATAAAAGGGGGGGGGAGATTCAAGAGACACGCTAATGATCGGGAACACTGACCGGCAGGTTGACCTGGCTCGGGACGGGCAGCTTCGAATTCCTCGAAAGACGGGACTAGTGGTGCCAGAGGAACAGCCGTCGAAGCCTTAGCCGTTTCTGTCTTCCTCCGCTTTGTATCCCGCTGCTTAGCCGCCTTGGCGGCGTCCACCGCCTTCTTCACAGGCGATTTAGCCCGGGGCCTCTTCGCAGCCTTAGGCAAAGGAGCCGTGGTCGGGGCCAGCGGCGCGGCTTCAAAATACGCAGGCTTCTTCACCAGCCGGAGGAGGTTCCGGTACGTGGCCATCTGCGTGCTGTCGGGATGGTCTGCAAAGAAAAGAGGGGAAAGAACGAACATGCATATACCATTAGTACCTAACTCACCGCGAAAGCCGCAGCGCTGAGGGACAAAACCGAAGAGCAAGAGGGAACTGAATACCATGAGGGCCAGTGTACAGCCGCAGCGTGATCGGCCAGTAGCTCAGGGATATCTCCTTGTCCCGACGTGCCGCCTCCCGGACTAGCCAACAAACGTCCTCAATAGTTTGACACCGGTCCGTGAGGTTGGCCAGATCCGCATGCTTCTTGGAAGAAAGGTGACAGAAAAGATTGAAGTGGTCCATGCCCCACCCATCAGCATAATAATAAGGGATGTGCAGGCGCTTGCCCAGGATGGAGGCCGTCACATCTTCAATCTTCATCCCATTCACCCGGAGGAGGATATATAGCCACGTGGTATCCTTGTAATTCTCGGGCTTCCTCTCCTCCCGCCTCACGAACGTGCGATACAGGCAGGCCAAGTCCCTCTCTGGGCGCCAGCTCTTGGCAGGAGTCCCCTCTTCCTCTATGGGGAATGGGTAGTTCATGAGCTCCAGACGGTCGCTCCCCACCCGGCACAAGTCCCGCAGCGTCTTCTCGTAGTCATCCTTAGCCGCTGGGGGTAGCTCCACCTTCGGCGTCGGCCTCATGTCCCGGGCTTCCCGGCGAGCCATCAGATACGCTGCCACTTCCTTTTCCTGTCTGTTCTTGAGCCGAAGAAGATGGTCTGGCTCGATATCAAGCACTGGCACTGGCTGCCGGCCAAGGAATCTCCTTTCGGCGCCATCCCAACAATCGGTCTTGTGCAACCGATAGAAAGCCGTCCGGGCATTCCACCACTTTATGTAATCTTGGGTCACTCGGGGGACACGACCCGGGGCCGGTACTCTGAAAGAGGCGGAGTCCGCTCGGTGGAAGAAGTCCCACCAGCTTTTGGCGTGCTCGGCAACCAAACTTCCCCGGACATTCCGCGAGGGCAAGCCGAATTGCGCATGATAAGCAGGGATATGCTGATCATACCCGAAATTGCGACCGAACCGGAAAGGGTAATATGGCTCCAGCAACACATTCTCCCCCTTTCTGAATACCAGCACGCTCGGGCGAATTGACAGCGCCCAGTCTCGCAGTTCCGGCTCCAGTAGTGGGCGCACCACGTTCTCCTGGCTGATAGGATGAACGTACCTCTCCACCTGGTCATCCTTGCATTCCCTCTTATTATTCACGAGGGGGCTTGAGTGTGCGGCCAGCGTCCAGAAATGAATAGTACCGGCTGCATCCCGGGGAACCGTGGTCAACCGCCCCCGGATATCATACATCCGCATCGAGGTAGAAGCCGGCTCTGCACTCGCGAACTCCAGCATCCTCGGTATCAGCCCCCAATCCTGGAGAACTCGCGGGGCAAACTCCGGGAACAGCGAACAAACCCACGCGTTGAAGAAGTGCAGTGGGCACACATACCGGGCCTGCCTGGGAAACTGGTGCGTGCTGATATCCCCCAAGGCCTTGTAAATTAAGCAGAGGGCGGCCGGGCACAGAGAAAGCTTGATACCCCACGCCATCTGGCACGCCGGGTAGATGGCGTCCGGCCGGATAACTGTCTCGTCGCCGTACGGCATGGCAAATGAGCATAGCCAGTACGTGAGATAGGCGGCGCAGTGGGTCTGGGGATCCAAACCCATCGGGTTAGGCCCGCTTCGACGCCCTCTAGACGGGATCTTCACGTCAAGCTTGGGCTTTGCACGCTTCTTGGGAGCCACGGCAGTACCAACGCAGGGGAATTCCTCGTACCGCTTCGGCCCGTCGAAGAAATACTCCAGCCACAGGGGCATGCGCACCCTCTTCCTGTCCCCACGGGCGGGCTGCTTCCCCTTGTGCGACAGCTGGTACAGCTCCCGGTACGCCTTCATCAGGTACCGGTATGAATACCCCAGAGAATAATAGCCGTCCCCGTTGGTCTCGTCTTTGATTAGGTCCGGGAGGCATATTTCTTCATAAGGCTCCCCGTCAATGGGCAAGCCGCTCAGCTGGCTTAGGCTCCATAAATCCAGAGAAGTCTCGCCCTCCGCCGTGTAGAAGGTGTTAGTCGCTGCGCTGAACACCTCTATCATGCCGCAACAGAGGCCCTTGGAAATGGGATAGCCATATCGGGAGGCGTATACGCTGTGATAAACGCCGACCCGGACCAGCAAAGGAGCATAGTTGAACAGCACATGCTCCGTGAACTCCACCGCCCTCTCCCGGAAGGTGTGGGCGTCCTGAAGCTTCAGCTCCCCGAACCAGCCCAGTGATAGATCATACTTAAATCTGATGGCCAAACAGTCCAAGATGAAGGGCTCTTCCCTGTAGCCCCACTTCAGGGGAGCCAAGAACAGGCCGAACCGAGGCGCCTCGTTGTGCACTTTCCCGGCAGACAAGTCCCATCTGGCCGGAGTAAACTGAGGCGCCCGCACCAGCTTGTCTTCAGCCGGCAGTACCCCTTCGATCCCCAGGACCGGCTTCCATTCCCGGGCTTCTCCCACCAGGTACATCGGGATACTCCGGGGAACGCTGTACAACAGGCTATCCCGGGCCTGCAGTATAGCCTGTTCAGCCTTCTTCACGACCCGGAAGTCTCGCCCTTCCCGCGAGCGAAAATGCTTCAGAAATCGAACCAGGTGTCTGTCCTTCGGGAAGTCCTTTCTGTACTCCCCGGTGACCCGGTCAAATGTGAAGCCACTGTCAACTCGGGCAAGCCTCTGGAAATCCATGGTCTCCCCGTCGGACTCAGATGACTCTGCCAAAGCGGCTATTTCTGCATGCTCCCGATCCAAGTCCTCTACATTTAACCAGGTAACTGCTGGTACCGGGCCCCGTGGGATAAGATCAGCACCAATAGCAGCAGCAGGAGCCGAGGAACCACTTGGGGCAGCCATTTATCTACAAAGATACACAAATAGAAGATCAGAATAAGCCACGTGCAAAAGGGAGTGAAAGACTGTAAAGGGGCTTTACTACAAGTCAAGTGAACAAAATATTGCCAATTTCGGACGAAATTTCGGCAGAGTTTCCCCTAGGCCAGAGGCGTAAGGGAAAACACGGGTGCGCGTCCACAAGGAGTGACGGCCCCAACAAAACATGGTGGGCCCCGAGAGGCAACACCAGAAGTCCGTCGATCGAAAAGTCTTCTTCCCCGGGCTTAAGGCCTCTTTGCTGGCTCACTGACTAGTGCCTTCCCCGGCACGCCCTGAAGCTGCCCTCGCCGGCACGCTTCGAGCGGTCTTCCCCGGCACGCCCAGACAGGCCCCTCACCGGCGCGCTCTAGGGCCCCTTCCCCGGCACGCCCCCCAGGCGTCCTTCCCCGGCACGCTCGGTGCATAGCTTCCCCGGCACGCCCCCAGGCGTCCTTCGCCGACACACTCTGCGGGCCCCTTCCCCGGCACGCCCCCCAGGCGTCCTTCCCCGGCACGCTCGGTGCATAGCTTCCCCGGCACGCCCCCAGGCGTCCTTCGCCGGCACGTCCTCCAGGTGCCTTCCCCGGCACGCCCCTACTAGTGCCCTCGCCGGCACACCCGAGAGGCCGCCCCCGGCACGCTTTGAAGCGTCTTCGCCGACACACTCTGCGGACCCCTTCCCCGGTACGCCCCATGGGTGGCTTCCCCGGCACGCACTACCGGCAGCTTCACCGACACGCCCTGCGGCCTCCTTCCCCGACACACTTATACCACCCCTCCCCGGCACGCCCTAAAGGGCTTCCCCCGGCACGCGCACGCACTACTGGCGTCTTCACCGGCACGCTCCACAGACGCCTTCCCCGATGCGCCCTAGCCAGTCCTCGCCGGCACGCTCGAGACCTCCCCCGCCGGTGCTATCGATGGTGGCCGACGGCAGGGAAAAGAGGGGAGAAAAGGGGAAGAATAAGAAAGGGGAGGGGAAGGGGAAGAGGAACGGGGAGCCTAGGGCTCCACCGTCCGCCGGACGTGGAGAAGAAGAAGGGAGAGAAGAGAAGAGAGATGGGGGGGGACGGCCCTCACGGCGGTGCCCTCACCGCGCTGACGACGACGACGGCGGTGGTGACGGCGGCACTCCACGAACGGAGATGAGGAAGGAGAAGGGAGAGAGAGGGGCGCCCGTTCGGTCGCGAGGAGAGAGAAAGAGAGAGGGAAGAGGGGGGGTTCGAACGGGGGTGGTTCAAATGAACCGCCCCCGCCCCTTTTATACGGCAAAAAAAAAGAGAGAAAGGAAAAGAAAGAAAATAAAAAGGGGGGGGAAAGAAAAAGGGGGAAGATGAATAAAAAGGAAGAGAAGGAAATAAAAAAGAAGGGGACAAAAGAGACGGAGAAATTTCAAAAAAAGGAGGAGCGAACATAGAGAATAAAAAAGCGAGAGGAGAATAAGGAAAAAAAAGGGGGGGGGATGAAAGAAGAAAACAAAAAGGGAAAACAAAAATTACTATAAAGAATATACATATACATATATATATGCACACATACGTATATACATCCACTTATATATATATGTATTTAGATGTGCGTAAATGAGGCACAATAGTAAGGTGTCCCCGGAGAACGTCCCATCCCCACGATCTCGGGCAGATACGCATCCGCACAAGCAAGGACGACTTTACCCCTGCACACAGCCACCTCTGCAATGGCGCCATTCCCATACCGACAAATAAGTCCCTCTCTGGCGCAAGGCCTCGTGCCCTAGCCACCCGCTCCGCACAATATTGCCATTACGGACCCTACGTCCGGATCGGCAGAACCTCTATCCTTGCGTTGGCATTAGTCCCTTGCCAACGAATAAATCCCTTTCCGGCGCAAGGCCTCGTGCCCTAGCCACCCACCCCGCACAATATGGCCATTACGGACCCTACGTCCGAATCGGCACAGATTCTCCCGTTGCGCTGGCATTCCATTCTTGCCGACGAATAAGCCTTAACTCATGGCGCAAGGCTTCGTGCCCTAGCCTACACTCGCGTATCAAAAAAAAAGATAAAATAAAATAAAGTAGGGTTAAAAATAGAGATACCCCGCCGGACTTGTCTCTGCATGGGGACAAGGGCAAAAATGGCAACAACCCGACTGTGGCGAAAACCCGAAAGGGCGCTACGGGCAAAATTGGGTACCCCGCCACGTGAAAACCCGAAAGGGCGCGTGGGCAAAAGTAAAAGGGGGCCGGTACCGGCGAAAACCCGAAAGGGCGCTTGTATCGGTAATGTGGTTCAAAAAAAAGGGGAGAAAGAAAAAAAACAGAAGAGATCAACAAACCAAGTCAGCTCCCGACTCCCCGTCGGCACTGACGAAGAGACCAAGAGACAATAAACCACGCCAGCTCCCGACACCCTGTCGGCACTGGCGAAGAGACCAAGAGACAGCAAAGCATGTCAGTTCCCGGCATCCTGTCGGCACTGGCGAAGAGACCAAGAGACCAACAAAGCAGGTCAGTTCCCGGCATCCTGTCGGCACTGGCGAAGAGACTAAGAGACAACAAAGCATGTCAGTTCCCGGCATCCTGTCGGCACTGACGAAGAGACCAAGAAACAACAAGCCAGGTCAGCTCCCGGCACCCTGTCGGCACTGACGAAGAGACCAAGAGACTAAGAGACAAAAAGCATGTCAGTTCTCGGCATCCTGTCGGCACTGACGAAGAAACAAAGAGACCAAGAGACCAAGAGACCAGGTCAGTTCCCGACACCCTGTCGGCACTGACGAAGAGACCAAGAGACCAAGAGACTAAGAGACAACAAAACACGTCAGTTCCCGGCATCCTGTCGGCACTGACGAAGAGACCAAGAGACCAAGAGACTAAAAGACAACAAAGCATGTCAGCTCCCGGCATCCTGTCGGCACTGACGAAGAGACAAAGAGACCAAGAGACCAGGTCGGTTCCCGGCGCCCCGTCGGCACTGACGAAGAGACAACACACTGCTTCAGCTCCCGGCATTCCGTCGGCGCTGATGGAGTGACAAAGAGACCGACAAGCTACTTCAGTTCCCGGCACCCTGTCAGCGCTAATGAAGAGGCTAAGAGACCAACATACTACCTCAGCTCCCGACGTTCCGTCGGCACTAACAACGAGACCAACAAACAACCAACCAGGTCGGTTCTCGACACCCCGTCGGCATCGATAAAGGGAGAAGAGACGAAGACACCCGCGGGCACCGCCCGGCTCATCCTTCGCTTGCGCTACCCGTGGGTGGGGGGCATTTGTGGACACCGAAAATTGCACATCCAGATGCCACGCTCGGCCCAGCATCAACAACGGCCCCGAGTGAAGAAACCCCGGAGAAATCAAGCACAAGAGGCCCCACGGCCCATGGGCCTCGAAGAAAATCAAATGGGCCACGACTCGTGCTCACAATGGGCTCAAAATTGCCCATTTAGCTCTTCAACGGCACGCCCATCCTGGGCTTCAGCGGCACGGCCTTCAGCGGCACGCCCAGCCCCTTCGGCTGCCCAGCGGCACACCCTTGGGGTCTTCACCGGCACACCCCCAGGGGGGTTCAACGGCACACCCCCAGGGGGTTCAACGGCACGCCCCCTGGGGGGTCTTCAGCGGCACACCCCCAGGGGGGGGTTCAACGGCACACCCTTGGGGTCTTCACCGGCACACCCCCAGGGGGGTTCAACGGCACACCCCCAGGGGGGTTCAACGGCACACCCCCAGGGGGGGTTCAGCGGCACACCCCCTTTGGGGTTCAACGGCACGCCCCCTGGGGGGTCTTCAGCGACACACCCTGTAGGGTCCCCAGCGGCACGCCCTTCAGGCCGTTCAACGGCACGCCCATCCGGGGCTCCAGCGGTACGCCCTTTTGGCACTACAGCGGCACGCTTGTTCAGCCCTTCAACGGCACAGCGGTGAAGCTCTTTCAACGGGCGACGTGAGGCCCATGCCCTACACATCCTTGGCGCGCAGTGGAGCCATCTCAGGTGGCAGCCGATCGTTGGGCCACGTGGCCTAGTCCACTGACAGCCAGGACAGGCAGGTCAAACCTCATGATCACGGGCCACTTCCCGCTTCGGCGGCCGTGCTCGAAGGCTCCCGCCGCCCGGGGTATAAAAAAACCCCTTCTCTTTGTTTCACAGGAGGAGGAGAGGACAGACGGAGAGACGTACACAGACGAACACAAAGAGGGGGAGAGGCTCCGACAGTAGAAGACACACACACAGGAGAAAGAGGAGGAGAGAGAAGAGAAGAAGCGACCCTCCCGGCCTGAGCTCCGTCCGACGGCCACCGGGAAGAAACGAGAGTAAGAGGGAGAGAGCTTGTTGTATTGGGGGAGAGGGTTGGGAACGTTAGCCATGTCTTAGGCCCCAATGTTTCCTTCCGTCTTGTATTTCATTCCTCCTCTCGTTCTCCGTCTTGGAGTCTTTTCCTTTTGTCCATGGCCTCATTTGGGCATTTTCTCTTGTAATATGCATGTAGGGATACGGTCCTTGGATCCCACGAATGGAAACAATCACCCTCCTTGGGCCCCTTTTTTTTTGCTATTTCCGTTGGTTTGATCCTGCCTTCATAGTGCATGTATTGTGCTACCCGTTTCCTCCGTTCCTCCGGTTTCTTTTGAGCCACCACATCAATGTGACGCCTCCCCTTTAAAGCCTGGCCTTGTGAGTCCTTCATTCACTTCCAGTAACCCTTCCTCCTTTTCTTGAACAATCTGCAAGCCCACACACACTTGGCCCTTTTAATCCTTCGGCAATGCTTCACTTTGGCCCCTGATTCCGGCACTTGGCCGACACGCCCAGAATGGCCTTCAGCGGCACACCCAGGCCTGGCCTTCAGCGGCACGCCCAGTCCTGGTCCTCAACGGCACACCCAGTTCTGGCCTTCAGCGGCACGCTTCCCCCTTACCCTCAGCGGTGCGCCTAGATTGGCCTTCAGCGGCACGCTACCCCTATGGCCTTCAGCGACACACCCTTCATTTCCTCAACAGCCCCCTTCTTGGCCTCGTCCCCGGGGCCTTTCCTTCACGTTTTCCGAGGTTCCATAAAGGTGTTGCCCCTCCAGGGGGCCCACCTCCAGTTGTCGGATTCCGCCACTCCATGTGGGCGCGTTCCCTTTATCTCCCTTACGCCCCGGGTCAAGGGGAGATGCTGCCGAATTTTCGTGAGAAATCAATGAACAATTAAAGAGGCAAAAGGGAGCAATAAACGAATAAGAATGATCAACAATGAAGCCTTCCAATTTATCAAATCACTGCCGGCATCACAACGAAAACCGAACCGGACTAATTAACTACCCGGTAGCCCGAGTGTCCGACCCGCAAGAAAAGAGGCCGAACCAAACGAAACAAAACAAGGGAGGAGTTTTATATAAAACTACACAAAAGTTAAGATAAGAAGAAAAGAAAAGCCTTAAAACAAATAATCGAAAACTGATCGAGCCCCCATTGGCCTTCAGCGGTACGCCCCATTGGCATTCAGCGGCACGCCCTCATTGGCCTTCAACGACATGCTCCCCTTTGCCTTCAGTGGTACACCCCTTTCAACCCTCAGCGGTACGCCCCTTTTTAACCTTCAGCGGTACACTCCCTTGAGCCCCAGCGGTGCGCTCCATTGGCCTTCAGCGGTACGCCCCATTGGCCTTCAGCGGTACGCCCTCATTGGCCTTCAGCGGCACGCCCCCTTGCCCTTCAGCGGTACACCCCTTTAGCCTCCCAGCGGCACGCTCTCTGCCCTCAACGGTACACTCCCGTTTTCCCCTTCGCCGGCACACTATACATATATGCATATACAGCCTGATAAGGGCATTAATAATAGCAAATAAATTAGTAAAAATTACGCTAATTAAAGGATTCCGAATGCGCAATATTAATCACAATAAAGAGGCGGGAGGGGTAATAAAAAATAAACAGCAAATGAATGATAATAACAAGAATAGTCATGAATAAAAAGAAGAGAAATCATCCCGGACAAAGGCACGAATAAACAGTAAACATCAAATCAGAAATCCCAGAAGATACGACTAAGAAAGCCCCAGATAAAAGACGCTAATGCCCACACTGCAGCTCCCTCTCTCCCCGGGACCCGGGGTAAAAGGAACAACGACGCCGCCCTTTCAGGTCGAACTCGAACCTTGGGAATTATCCCGATATGGCCAAGTTCTGACCTAATCTTGGGCCGACATCCCAACCGGACCGGATTTGTTTCTCGTTCCGGATACCTTCCGAATCCTCATTAAAATTGCCGCATGCTCGGCAGACATTTGAAGGGATCCACCCCGGTTTTTCTCGTTGTGTCTCTGCCACGGACCTGTGTCCGAATACTAGAAGGTCCACGGAGCGACCGACATGGCCGACAGTTTATAGCCCCGATATGACCTTCAGTGTGACCTATCCCTATCTCTCTCTCTCGCATAATCAGTATCACTCTTTTCGGCCGCGGGGTCCCTAATTTCGGCAATTAATCAAGGGTATTCCCTCGTATGGGGGATGTAAATGACGTCGTGACCTTTATGGCGCGACGGGATTCGGTCCCGACACGAACCACACAATCGTCTGACGAAGTCAGATTCGAGCGCACCATGGGCTCTTCGGAGCCCGAATAAATCGTCACTTCGGTGACTGGCACGCCCACGCACTCAATAAACCAACGATCGCGGCCGAAACAACGGTTAAACGAAAAGTGCGTCCACACGCCCACCTTTCGAGACGGTTTGTGGACCGGTTACCGTAGGCCCTTCGTCTTAGCCAGAGTCCGGCTGCGGGGGAAAACCGGTCAGAGGGCCAGACCTAGGACGCGTGGTCTGTGTGTGCACACGTGGTTGGGGGCGGTTGGACCCACGTCGACGGGCGTGACCCCAGCTAGTCACTTGTTTGTGATTACTTGTACGGTGTTTGCGCCTCGGGTAGGACCTACCACGTCAGGCGGTTCACCTGCGGTGCGGTGTAAGACGTCAGGGGACGCTACCGGCTGTGCTTCTAGTGGGTGGTACTCCTGTCGAGTACGGAGTGTCAGACTGTCAGTCGTGTGTTCCCGACCTTCGGGTCTGTCGGTGACCGTTGAGCTTCGGTCTTCTCTTCGTAGCACGTGTGTCGATTTGCGTGCCGTAGGGTCTAGTTCTGTAGAGTACAGGACTTCCCTTTCCGAGGTACTTTCCTACCGCTAGAGTAGTAGTTTCTCGTTTTACGAGGTAGGGTTCGAGTGATCCCTACTGAGTCTTGTTCCGAGACTCATTCCCTGCGTGTTTTCACCGTGTTTCAGGTGAGACGCCACCTTCGGGGAGCGCGTCAGGAGCGCAGCGTGGTGCGGGTGCCCAGAGGTAGTGCCAGAGGTCAGAGCCGGGGTATGCCCCGTGTAGCTGTACTTTCCTTTCTTGTCACTGTACTAGTCGTGGACTGTGGTTATTGTTAATTTCTATTGTGGACCATGTAATATGTTAATTCTTTTCTGCCATTATCTGTGATACTTATGTAGTTTCCACACCATCCTTTTAACCCTTCCGAGTCTTCGGGCTCGTGGGTGGCGGTGCGAGTCTCGGGTTATCGGGCCTTCCCGGTAATCGGATTCTCGGGTCGTTACACGCAGAGTCCTTCAAACTCGATAGTTATGTAACGTAGTGATATTCAAGTCTATTAGATCAGTATTCATCATAGCTGTCGAGGCGTCCACCTAGGCGCCGCTTAAGCGGCGAGCGGCGCCTAGGCAGGAACGCAATTTTCTTAGGTCAAGACGCCTTATTAAGCTGAACAAAGGCGGGCCTACGCGCCGCTTTGGCGGCTTAGGCGCCCAAAGCGGCGCCTAGGTGGCCCCCTTCTGTCTTCATTATTTAATTAAATGTTTTAAATTTAAATTTAAATTTTGTATGTCTTTTTTTTTACAGTGGTCATCTATGATACTTCTCTAGTTATGTGTTTGTTTACTTTATTATTGATTGTATGTGATAATGGGAGATGTCTTTTTCTTTTCGTATCTACTTTATATTATATGCATATTTTTTCCAAGTATGATTTGCATATTTTTTTGAAGAAATTGACAAACATCATGTTAGTATTTTATTCATTCTGAAAGTCTAATTTTTATTGTTAATTTTATCTCAAAATAAAATTTGATATTTTATTACCCCTGTTATAAATATAAGACCTGACCGCGCAGGTCAATCCGCGTGCGAGGGCGCACGATGGCGAGTTCGGGATTCACACTCTAACACTTAACGCCTAAGCGCCGCTTAGGCAGGCGCCTAAGCACTTAGGCACTCGAGGACCCTAAGCGCGCCTTGGTCGTCTTGTCGCCTTGACAATTATGGTATTCATATGCGGTGAACTCAAAATTTAGCTGTGGGGGCAAATGTCAATTAGTTTTGACCTATCCCATCGCATAGATGAATTACTTTTTAATGTTATTCTGACATCCATATGTCAACTCCTCTCAAGTAAGGACATAGTAAATTAAAAGGGCCACTTTGATAATAAGTTAGAATAAGTTAATCCGGGTGAGTCCGAGATCGACTATTCTTGGGTTTTCATATTTTTACTCTGACACTTATCTTATCTGAAGTCGGGTACAGTATTCATGTGAGAGGTGGAATATAGAGGGATAAATTCGCGGCCTATCGCTTTACGGCCCAAAAATCCAACAAGACCTGCTCGGTCCAGTAAGTGACAATCCGCCTGAGGCCCACTTATGAGGAGACCGAAAGTCAAGGGCCTAAAGAAAGCCATCTAATCTCAGCCCAGTTGACCATGTCAAGGACTCCCTTAGGCTCGGGAGGAAACTTAACATGTCATCGGCCCGAGTTAGTGTATGACCACCAAGGAAACTCCCTCGAGAATGCCCGGGACCAAAGCAATTCGTAGTAGCCCGGTTTCCAAGGAACGGACATCTCTTATCTTAAGGTGGATAGACCCACGGCAAGGACCTCTCTTGGCCTGGAGCTGATCTATCATGGCTTAGCTTCAATCCCCTATAACCGAAGGCGAATCTCACGTAAGTGCTTGAGAGCGGAGAAGACGAAAGGACTAGGGGAGAGCAAAAGTCCTATAACAGTGAGAATATGTACCGAAGACGTAATGCCCCCACCTAACGGCCTTCTGAGATTCCCGCAAAGTCAAAGATGGAGTTAGTGACTATTTAATTCTAGAGATCTCCTCCAAAAAGGTAAGCCCGGATCCGAGCCCCTCAATTGGTGAAGAGCAATCCCGTACCCCCCAATTTCTCTTGTAGAGGAGGGAAAATGGTCTCTCGGGCCTCGTATCACACTTTTAAGATTTTTTTGGTTGGGGAATGACGTTCAGCCACCCGTGGAAGCCTGCAAACACTAGAAAAGTGACGTCAGAATTGAAGGAGCCCTGGACGTTATCCTAGGGGACAACTCTCTGATGCTTAAGTTAGAGCCAAAGTTGAAGAGAAAAAAATAGAGGACTCTGAGTGAGTGAGAGAGAGAGAGAGAGAGAGAGAGAGAGAGAGAGAGAGAGAGAGAGAGAGAGAGAGCAGACAAGCCTATAGGTATGGACTTGGTTCCCATTAGTGCTCGATGTGTCCGGCGAGTGCTCGAAGAGTGCTCGTTGGGCCAAGGATGTGCTCGGAGGTTTGTCTTTGTGAGTCTGGTTAGCTCCCAGTATTTGGATATCTGCCCATCTCTGTGCGTGGGCGTATCCCTGTGGGTGTCCGTCTCCCCTTCGTAAGTCCAGCGGCCTATTTATAAGTAGCCTGAGAGATGGCGTCCGTTCCTTAATAGAGAAAGGCGTGAGTCATAGGATAACGCCCCGTTGATCGTGAGAGGAGTTTCCTGTAGTGCTCCTGCTCAACCGGGAAGTGTGATCTCGAGGCAAGGATCATGGGGTGGTGAGTGTGACCTTGTTACCACCAGAGACGTGGCCTGTAACAGCCGGGAAGACGTCCGGTAACTATAGTCATCCATCGTCCGGGACGCCCGGATTAAGGCCTCCCGGGGGATGGCGAGTCTTCGATATGCCCTTACTAGGCTGTCCGACTTTGGGCTGCCAGTTGGCCCGCGTTGGTCCAACCAGACCGGGCCCGTTGCTGGTGAGCTGCAATGGGCCCGGCGGGTTTCACCCACCTCAACTATTATTCCCCTGTATCATGCTCTTGCCGCTCTGACTTAAGCGTCGGAGGGTTTACTTTGAGATCAGAATCTCAGGCCTCCCTGATCTTTTATCTTTCTTTTTGCAGAATCTTCTCTTGTGGTGGCTTGAAACAATTTATCTGAGAGCATCATCTCTCCAAATCCGACGGTCTGCAACTGGTACGAGATCTTACCTCTTCAGAATGAGTTAACATGAGTTAACTGACTTAACCCTATCTGATCCCGAGTGATATATTCCGACTCCCAAACTTGAATAACTCGTCCACTTGCGAATAACTCATCTTAACCCGTCTAAGTTTGTTATCAAATTATCCCATTTTAAAGAACGTTATTCATCCAAACTGAATAAGAAATTTGGAGTAAGTGTTTTGTCAGTTCCGTGTGAAGTTAGAAATTTCCATTGAAAGAGTGAAGAACAATTTTATCACGAGGATACTTTTCACTCGTTGGGTTCACTTTCTGCTCCAAAATTTTACATGGAAATGAGATATTTCCCCAAGATACTCTGCATTTCGTTCGACACATTGCATTTACAGGGACTTCCATTACATGGATGGGTTGCCACACATGACTAATGATGGGTATTGGGAGGATATCCTAGAAGCTGTGTACGCGTGTTTTGTGAAACACAAACCATACCCACTCTGCTAATAATCACATGGTGTATCTACGAGTTTAAAACAAAGTGTGTGCGACTTGGGCTCATTTAATAAAGTAAAGTTTTAAGGATTGACATTGGGAGGATTTAGATTTTTTTTCACTACTAAAAATATTTAGACTCGGGGGGAATATAGAGTTTAAAGTGTTAGATGAGCTCTATAGTAATAATTACTTTTCAAACTCTCATTTAAGCATGCAACAATAATCGGATCTTTGAACTTTAATATCTATTTTATCTTAAGATTGTCTCTTTTTTTTTTCAATTTGCATTCTCAAGCATAGTCTTAGATCGATGCTTGCAAAATTGTGGGTGCATAGTAGAATTCCACAATGGGAATTATGGGCATAGGCCCTATACAACCGTCCAATCACATTTCCAGACAAACGAAGTAATAGCCCACATTTTAAAGCCAATTCTTTCATATGAGAGAGAGAGAGAGAGAGAGAGAGAGAGAGAGAGAGAGAGAGAGAGAGAGGGCTCAACTTTTTTTCTCTCTCTTCAGAAACGGCCAATTATGTGAAGTGTAGCATTCCTCTAATTCATCATGTGATACATGTGAAAAATCCTCAAATTGAGTATTTTTTTAGACATGGCCTTAAATCTTATCATCAATTAGAAAGTTCAATCAAATAAGTAAAAGATGTCAAAGGGACACAAAAAAGGTTTAAAACAACATAAACTGATGAAGAAGAAAAGAAACGGCCTTCCTTAGTTTAACTAATAGCATGACATTAGGTAATTAAAATGATGGGACAAGATGCATGCAACTCCAACTGATGGGACAAGACCATGACGACAAGTAAGATGAAAAATCATAAACCGGAGTAATCCCATGATGAAAAAATAAATAAATGATGGCGATCATGATTTCCAAAGAGAAAGATCATAACATAGTAACATATAAATCTAGAACCTTTTTATTTTTCCTGAGAATGGCCGTGAAGACCTGGTTATATATCCATCCACAGGTTGAGCAAAATCACCACGCTTCACACGGTTCTTACAGGACAGAAATTTATTTGATAGAAACTGATTGGAAAATAGATCTTTATCGAGTTCACAATTTGTTGCCAATCCAAAAGAGGATATATAGTTACCCCATATCAATCTTCAAACAAACAATGGCAGGGAAGTAAAAGAGTTTCTTTTATCGTCGATATTCAACCTAATGAACCAAGATTGCATCAAAAAAAACACAGTTCTTTTCTCCAGATCAGTTGCCGTGTATCATCTGAAATAGAAAATCATAGTCCTAATCGAAATATTCAACCATACAAAGATTCTTTCCAAGTTTATCACATGAAGCCCTGTGATACAGCACAAGTGCAGCCAAGAAAACTTGGATGTAGTGAATTCATCAAACATCACACACATCACCCATTACCAGAATCAAACCATGTACTGATACAGCATCGGCTGAGCCCAAGTTCACAACAGTGACATTATTTCCTTGAGACATGAAAAGAACCAGCGCAACCATCAAGAAGAACTTGGAAAAAGATGTATAATCATTTACTAACTTTGCTTTGCTGTTAACAGTTAGTCACATGTTGGTGGGGCCTTGGATTCCCTTCCTGCTTTCATCAGCTTTCCCTGTCAATGCTTGCAGCTGCAAGGATTCTTGGTCTGTCCTTGAAATAGTTTCTGATGGGATACTATTTTTGCTGCCGTTAATTCCCTTCACTTCTACACCAAGGTAATTCGTCAAGACTCTCTTTACACCAAATCCGCGGCCATGATGTTTTCTCCTAATTAAGGGGGTCATGTCTCCCCGTGTTGCAGGACTAGCTAATGGTGCAGGTGAGAAACTTGGTGTTGTGTAAGCAGTTGTGTATGGAGTGCTCGAGACAGGCACTGTGTATGGAATTGAAACTCTCTTGTGAGCTATGACACTGACGGCAGGAATGGATGAAAACTTGTCTGAATGCTTTGTCAGATCATCCACATAGAGGAGATCATCAATACGGGCAATGACGTTGAATGCTAAACTCTCCAACACTCTGGAGTAGCTTTCTAGAATGGATTTTCCAACATCCTGAAAGTTTTCATTAAAATGTCAAAACAGGGGAAGGACCCAGTTGATATACTGAAAATGCACTTATAATCATGTACTTCAAAAGTAAAGAGTATTAAGAAGCAACCAACCTTGTTGCACTGGATTTTGCACATGTCCAAAGTTGTCTGTGTAAGACCTGGAAACCTCTGCTTCAAGCATATTAGCAGACTCTCTGCTCTTTCAGCTAGTAGTTCTCTTTTCTCAGCATCTCCTATCAAATCTCTGACCATCCCCCACTTGGCATTTGCACGACTTGTATGGGTTATGGGCTTGGGGTTGGCTCTTCGGCGCCAAACGAAAATCGAGGCTTCAACACGGTTTGCAATCTCCAGAGCTTGGTGCTCAGATGATAGATCAAGGCAATCAAGGAGGCATTCTGGAGAGAACTGATCCGAAGTAATGTAGCGATGTATAACATCACCTAGGGCTGCTTTTCCATTCTAAAACAAAAGGGAAGAGCAACATACCATGTCCAGTGAGGCCCAGGAATACTAAAACAAGGACAGAAGATGGAAGTGATTCAGAAATGCAAGCAGCACTTTAGAGTAATGATAGCGTAGATGACAGATGAGGCCACACACCTTTGGAAGTGATTCCAAGTACGACTCAGGAACATCCATTTCAGCCAGAGCATTGCTGTTAATAGCCATTGCAGCTTTCAGAATCTGGTTTGTGCACTCACGCTTATGCTGCAGCTGCTTTCTTGACATCTCCTGAAGCCCCCCAGGTGGGACTCGAGGCACAGGCAGCCACCATTTCTCTTCTTGCCGTTGAATGGGTTTCCGAAACGAACCTGAACCGTCCGAATCTGATGCCAGAATCCCTTGGTCGACATACCAGAATTCTGTGTCACTAAAACTATCTAAAATTTCCTGCAGCAGGAAAGAAGCATTAGAAGGGGTTCTTGTCATGCTTGTCTTCAAACACCCCCCCACCCCCCCAAAAAAGGGTGCATTGTAAATGAAGTCTCACAAGAAGCATGTTATCCAATTTACGCAGAGCTGGAAGATTGATAAATATGTCATATCGGGGTCGGCATGTCATGACCTGAAATACAAATTAAAGTGAAAAAAAATTAGAAAAAAGTTACATGGGCAATATTGAAAACAAAGGGGTTGTAGAAGAACAAAAGAATGAAGAATGAAGCAAACAAAGAAAGCATGCAACCAATTTACATGGTTTGGCAATTTGCCTGCAATGAAAAGCCAGATAGAAGAATTTTACCGTTTTCTTTTGGATATTGCAATTGGAAGAAAAGGTGTTTTGATCAATTTCCTCACAGAAATGACAATTCCCCTCTCCCCTTTATCCCACAAAATGGACAGTACATGGCATACAGTGACGAAACCACAGCAAAACCACTCATACTGAATCCTACATACAACCGACAGTGTAACAGAGAAAAACGTTTATATCAACAATTTTATCAAGTTACTCGAACTTTTGTCTGAAATTTGATGGGGATTCATCGTTACGCAAGGCAATTTCCAGATCAATAATATCAATGTATTATGCAACTTCCAGCAGTATATTCATCAATAATATCAATGTACTATGACACCACCTAGCTGGATTCCAACAGGAATCCAAATTTTCATCCTAACTATCCAAATAATCAGGAGGAACAAAATTTTAGTTGTACAAATAACAAATGTCCTTATGTCCCTGCAAGCCTCAAAACTAGACCCAAGAGTGTTACCACCTCAAGCTTGCTTCCATCAGGAAATGTCTGCGAAGAGGGTATCAGTTCTACAATGTGGTCACTGACACAAAGGAGCCATTCCATCTCTCTCCGCCACATCGTTTTCTTTTCAGGGGGTAGAGGCTCCAGCCTCCAAAGCTGCCCAAAAAGTGTGGCTGAACAGTAATCATTAGAAAAGGATGGTAAAAGGAACGGTTAGACAGAGAAGAAGCGTTCTTGAGCAAAAGGGCCAACTTTAAAGGAAGTACGAATAATTCTTACAAGCAAAGAAGGCTGTAATTAGAGCCCTACCAGAAAGATTGGTAATGGCATTTGAAATTGTCAAGGCAGTGCACACACCCTTCCCACATCCTGACATGTCCTCTCCAAGCAACAATTTTGAAAATCTCTCCTTCATCATCTCAATTTCTAATTAGAAAAAAAATAAGAATCGCAATAATCAGAAACAAAAGCCAAGAATTTTTTGTGTGGTTATCAAACCAAAACTACATTTATTGTTAAAGGCATTTTTTTTACCTGAAATCTTCTGCTTCTGCTTCTCCGTTTCATCAGAATCCAACTGGGTCTTGACTTCCTCCGCAGCTGCATCAGAAACTGAGCAGGTTGGCCAGCCCCCCGACGGCAACGACTCGTCCGAGCCGCGGCGGCTGTGCTGCTCGTCGCAAGACGACGATGTCACCTCGGAGGAGCTCAAACTGCCGCCCCGGCAGTCGTCATCCACCGACTCACAGAACGACTCGCCCAACCCACCCTTCCCTTCCGACCCATCATCGTCCCTGGCCACTTTCCCCTCCTCTTCTTCCTCCAGAACCCCCATCCCGGCGGCCTCCTCCTCTTCCTCCCTTCTCTACTAAAAACGGCACAACCCCACAGAATAGGGCTCCTTTCCCAGCCACCCCTCTGATCCCCCTTCCTCACGGAAAGCCCATCCGGGAGACACGCGACCCTGAACGACCTGGAAAGACGGGAGCCGAAATGGGTCCTCCTGCTCCTCCTGCTACAGGTGCTGCTCGCCCTCTCGTCCCCTCCTGCTGCTGCTAGAACTGCTGGGTTGCGGAAGAAGCATCCATCTTTATCCATAATAAGGTGGCGGGCATCTCCGACGAGCAAGAAAGAAGAAGCCTGAGCTGCGCCTTTGGGGAATGCCCCCGCGTTTTTATGTGGGCACTGGGGCTGGAGCCGGCCATGACTACAGACACTTGCTCTATCTCATGACTTCCTCCTCTGGTTCTGGTAGCGATCGACACGGGGAGCGCCCCCGTCCCCCAAGCCCCTCGTGTCTCTTGCGAGAAGTAACTGACCAAGAAGACGCTCCAAGGACTGCTTAGCCTCCCCTTCTCGGATGGCTCCTCCCTGCCGTGACTCCCCTCTCTCTCTCTCTCTCCCCCTCTCCCTCTCTCTCTGCGTTATAAATGGCCAAACAGGGGACGCCATCCCGTTAAATTTAAAAAGGCCAGTGGAAGATGATGCTAAACATAGGCATAACGCCCCTGGCTGTGAGCATATCTACGAAAAGGCCATTACCGTTTTGCTACCCCCGACCTAACATTACATTTTTTTTGCGGAACAGCCCATGCTTATACCCTTCATACCCCCGTTTCTGTTTGCCACCACAGATTGGTGGCTTACCTTCGACGAAGAGCATGTTGGTTGGTGGGTTGATTATAGAGTTGTCAATGAGTCGGGTGGATTCGATAGTTCCGTGGATTTGATCTGATTTTTAGTCGGATTGTAGGGTCTTTTTTGGTCCGTAAATTTTTAGTTGAGTTTAAATATTTGGCCCGATTAGACCCGCGGGTCGAACTCGGGCTTTAAGTTCGGCCCACGGGTTAGTCCGGCCCGTTCTTTTTTTATTCTCATTTTAAATTTTAAAAATTATTTAATTAAAATTAGGTTATTTTACTTAATTAAAAATTTTAAAATTCTTTTTTCACACAAATTATATAATTAATATTAAAATTTTAATTAATTTAGTGAGATTATAAATTTTATATTATTAAATGTATTAATTTTTATTTTTTTATTTTTTATTTAAATTATCGGGTCAGGTCGGACTTTAGTTAGACTTTATATTTTTTAAATAAGATCGGGCCCGACCCGGCCCGACATAGGTCGGATCCGGAATAGACTCGGGTCTTAATCTTGATAAGTCGGGTATGAGTCGAGTCGACTTAAAGTTGAGCCAAGTCTAATCCAATGACAGTCCTAATTGATTCAACCGAGATTAATTTTATGATAGATCTCATCTTCTTGGAACCCCCCGACACGTTACCCCACTGACCCACCTGGGAGAGTCTCCTCTGTCACCATCAGTACTACAACTGGAACCTCTTAACCCCAAAAACACAAACATACCCTCAGTTATGGAGGAAGCCCCCCAACACGTTACCCCACCCCCACCCAACCACGGTCCGAGCCCTTGAGAACGCTAATACAAAAGAACCGTGGTGCATATGGGAAAAGGAGAAGCCGACAAATTTTTGAATGCGGGGGCGGGGGCGGTCCACAAAAAGGGTGGGAGATGGCGTGCACGTAGAACCCCATCTCCAACAGGGGCATTCCCGTTAACTCACTTTCTTCCACTTACCCTTCGAATGATGGGGGATACGAGGCCCCCCCTCCTTTCAAAAACCTATCCGAGAGCTTTTTGGGTTACCCTCGTTCTTGGTGCCTCCCTTCCCCTTCTTTCACGGCTCAACTCTACCAAGTCCATCTCTCTCTCTCTCTCTCTCTCTCTCTCTCTCTCTCTCTCTCTCTCTCTCTCTCTGAGAGAGAGAGAGAGAGAGTAACAAGTGGAAGTAATCAGTCACTAAAATCAGATTAACAACAATTATGCTAACTGACGAGTGATGAGCCCATCTGTCCTTGGGGGAATGAAGGAGAAAAAGAGGGCCAGTGGTTGAGCAATCACACACAAGCAAGGGAGGAGGGGTGGGGTGGGGGGAACTAATTAAAAAGCTTTTCTTTCCTTGCAAGGGTCTCTTGGTTCTCCGGCCCACCACTAGAGCATGACCCTCTGACGGTGTAAAGTGTGTGTGTGTGTGTGGGGGGGGGGGGGGGGGATATACTGACGATATTATTATGATCATGTTTGCCGGTTGGTCCAACAGAAGGGGCCCCCTCTCAAACGGCTAGTGTTGTGTGCGTCTGTGCACACTCTTTTTAATATGTTTTATTGTTTGTTGCCGTTGGTGGCCAAAGAAGTGGGGGAGAGGTGGGAAGGGGGTTTGATTTCAAGGTCCCCTCCAATCTTTCCATCCTCCCCCCCCCCCCCCCGCAACGACTTCTTATTCTTCTTCTTCTTGTCACGAGGGAAGGGTGCGGGGATTTTTGAATTCCGAATCCTTCTCTTTTTCTTCCGCATTGGCCGTTTGTTGTTGGCCAGAAGAAGGAGACCTTTCGTTGCCTCCTCCCCCCTTCCCCCGGTTGACGTTACGAGTGATGCCATCTGTCCATGTTGTTGGTCAGATTCACTTGTTGCTGCACACACTTCCCCTCACCCGTTTATTCTCGTCGATCGTTTATTTGAAAAGACATTTTTATACCAACCTAACCTTGTCAAAAAAAACAATCATGAGAATCCATCTAACATTCTCATCTCATCTGTATTATATGAACACTTTCATATAAGAAATAAAGTGACATGTATGCCTATGTTGTCGTCCTAGGTAGGTTGGATTCTAGCCAGCGTGATTTTATTTTGAACAATGGTATACCTGCACGGCGTTGTTGAAAATTTGAAATTGGGATAATTAGATTTATACCCCTAAAATCTTATATATTCCACACTGTATTCCTGTATTATTCATATTGTCTGGTATATCCCACGATAATTGTATTTCATCATATATATCCTGCCATTATCTACCATTTATTTAATTTAATCTTAGGTAGATTAATTAAAATGATATAATATTAATTTATCTTTGTTTAATATTTTCACGAAATTAAAATAATGACGTACATATCCCTTCAATGTTTTATGTTGTCTTGTATACCCTTTTAAACTATATAATTTACATGTTCAACTAAACTTTCTGTTAACTTCGAGGGCATTAGAATATGGCGGGTATTACTGAATAATATTTCTTAAGATAGGGATATATATGATAATATCAAACATACAAATGTATAAAGTAAAATACACAAAAATATAATTTATATAAATTAGAATACATGAGACTTTAAAAATATATGTGTAATTATCCCTTTGAAATAGGGAAGGATTTTTTACATAAATATCTCTCTAAATATCGATTATGCCAAATATACCTTTCATTTAAACATATTATCAAAAATATCCTCTATTTAATCTTAAATGTTACATTTATACCTTTACCGTAACCTTTGTTGATTTAACTTGAGTTAAACCTGAGTTATGCAGTAAAATTATTAACGTACCCTCGATTTACCCTTCTCTCTCTCATGAGACTGGACGGGGACCGCCGGAGGGGGAAGCAGAGAGGGGGACTGAAGGGTGGAGGGGGGAGGGAGGGGGAGCGCCGGAGTGGGGAGGGGGACCGGAGGGCTAGGGGGACCGTCGGAGGGGGAAGCAGAGGGGGATGGGAGGGGGGGAGGGTGAGCACGGCCACCAGTGTCCCGCAGATATAGGCCTCCTTGACGGGCTCCCCCTGCGGGGACCGATGGGCCATCCAGGCGACGCATGGGCGGACGGCCAACGCCGTGAAGGCGACGAATCTCGCGCTAGCGAGGAGCACCCAGAGGAGGACTAGTGGGGAGCCCGAGAGGGCAACGGCGAGGGCGAGGAGGACCCAGGCGGCAACGTCATTGACGGCCGCGGCTGACATGGCCATGCGCCCGACGTCAGTGGTGAGCAGCTTGTGCTCGGCGAGGATGCGGGCGAGCATGGGGAACGTGGTGATAGAGAGGGCGACGCCCATGAAGACGTAGAGGGGGGCTAGGCAGGCGTCGACAACGACGGTAGCGCGGAGGACGATGGAGGTGCCGCTGCCAAGGATGAAGGGGAGGGAGATGCCGGCGACGGCCACGGCGAGAGCCTCCCGGCCGGTGAGGCAGATGGACCAGAGGTCCAGCTCCAGGCCCACTAAGGGAATCATCGTGCCCAAGGATAGGCCTTTCGCTGGGGTCATCATCAAGAAGCTGGAGGACCTTCGTAGTGGGAATCGTCGTGCCCAAGGACGGGTCTTTCCCCGGGGTCCTCATCGAGAAGCTGGAGGACCCGTCTCCATCCTCCTGCTCCCTCCCTCTCTCTCATCCGCCTCTCTCTCTCATCTCCCTCTCTCTCTCTCTCCCACCTTCCCTCCCTCCTTGCACTATCCCTCTCTCTCACCTCGTCCCCTCCCTCCCTCTCCCTCTCTCTGTCACCATTGGATCAGGGGGTACGCCGAAAGGGGAGACGCCGACTGCATGGTGGGGGGAGAGGGGGAGGGGGCACATGAGACGACCCGAGATCCGGATACCGGGAGGAGCCCGATACCATTCGAATCCCGGCCCGCCGCCCACGAGCGGGAGGCTCGGAAGGGCTAAAAAGGAGTGTGAAGGTACAAAGAAATAGGAAATAATGCAGGATAATTCAACAATTAACAGAAGTAAATAAACAATTACAACAGAGTCCAGTTCAACAGAAAGTACAGTCAAAAGTAGTAAAACGTACCACATGCCAAGTGAACACTCGGCCCGGCAAGGTGGCAACTAAGAACCTCCACGCAACGCCCTCGAACCTCGAGGAAGAATCGCCGCACCTGAAACGCAGGGGTGAACCTCCTGTCACTGGCCCAGTAGGGATCCCGCGAAACCCCAACTGAGAACAACGGCGGCACACAAGCAGTAACTACGAAAGCAGGAAAGTAACTACGGTGGCCGGCAAAACCTCGGCTCTACAGCTACTCCTACTGTACTAGAAAACACGACCTAGTCTCCCGTCGGGGGACAACCAAGTCACGCACCCGACCACCCGATTCCACGATCGGGGACCACCAGACACTAACCGCCCTAGCCACGCTACTAGGAAAAATGCCACGATACCTCCGTAACGATGGCCTGCCCTCAAAAAAAGGGCTCGAGCCAAAATCACACGGTCAGGGAACACAGTCACGACCTCACCGTCGTGAACACAACGCTACCTGGGAAAGACCCTCGGTGACGCTCATAGGAAACCCCAGACCTCAACTTCGGGAACACTCCCGAAACCACTCACGAAGTCCCGTCACGCGGACGGAAACAGAATCCGGTACACGACAACTCACGTCACGTGACAGAAGCACCACCCACTAGAAGAACGACCGGATGCGTCCCCTGACGTCTTACACCGTGTCACAAGTGTCTAGCTATGACACCCCGAGCGTGATACTCAGACACGCAACAAGTACCACAACAAGGACTAGCTGGGGTCACGCTCGTCAGCGCGTGTCCTAAGCCCCCAACTACGTGTGCACACACAGACCATCTGCTCTAGGTCGGGTCCTCTAGCTGGTTTCCCCCCCCCCCCCCCCCACCGGACTCTGGTTGCAAAGACAAGGTGCCCTACGGTAACCAACCTAAAAACCGCCTCTCTCGGGTCAGCCGCTCCACCACTCCCAGGTGGGTCAGCACACGCGTGCCGTAAGAAGGCTACGACTAGTGGACGTGTCACAGAATGTGGATACTGAAAATCACGCACGCACTCATTGCGAGTAACACGGAGTAACAGGTGGCACGACACCACCAGACTCTAGATGGTCCACTAGACCTACAAAACCCAACGGCCTTTGAGTCACAAGACTCGGGGTCAAGACCGTTGCACACGACAGCACTGAGCCGTCAATCTGGCCTAATCCCTAGGTCCAAAACCATAATGCGATAACTTACGAGGCAGTTCACAACTGCCGAGACCCATCCCTCGAGGAGGGAACTTAAGAAAACTCCAGCCCCAGGCTGGGAGACTAGACTCACCATCCAAGGCCACACGTTTGGCCCACTCGGAAGCCACATTCAAGAGAAGCAACGACTTGCGGGGAAACCTCACCGCATTCACACCGATACACGGTGACTCGATCTAGCAAGAACACGGAAGCCCGGAACACCTGGGGTCACCCGGACCCACCAAGCTCATGGGCACACTTATCGAGGTAACACGGTACCTCCAGACACCCCAAAACACGGTAACGAAACCCACGGGGTGTCCGAGACACTCACGAGGCCAAAGGTCGACCACTGGGACACAACCGGGTCGACCGAAGACCAACACAACACAATCGGAACGCTAGAAGGTCACCCGGACCCTTAAACTCACGGGCACGCTAATCGAGGTAAACAGAACCTCCGAACACCCAAAGACACTGTCACAGAACTCCACGGAGTGTCCGAGACACACACGGCCCAAGGGGAGCACGAGACAGCAAGACAGATCGCGCTAGGATCACCTAGCGCGACGAGACAGGTCGCGCTAGGAACCCCTAGCGCGACGAGACAGGTCGCGCTAGGAACCTCTAGCGCGACCAGGCAGATCGCGCTAGGAACCCCTAGTGCGACAAGGCAGAACATGCTAGGACCCTATAACGCGATAGGAACCGCCTAACTGTTCATCTTCTCCGATGAACACGCCCTATCGGGGCGGCGCGACCCTCAAGAACGCGCTACCTGAGACTAGCGCGTTCTCAGTCCGCGCCCGGAAGAACGGGAAAACGGCGGGAAATCCATTCCACGCCCCCATTCACCCCCAGGTGAAGGGGAAACAAAAGGAAAAACATTCCCCAACCTCTCCAGCACCGAGAGGACCCATTTAAACCCCAAAAACACGATCAAAACACAAGATTCGGCTCACACACCCCAAAACATGCATTTCCCCCAAAACGCCCAAACAAGCCCGCTCGGCTCACCACGGCCTACAAAACTCGCGGGAAATGAAGTACGCGGGTTGAGGGTCCATCTCCCTACCTCCACCGAAGATTCGACGCGCCGTGGACGCCGATCCACGAAGAAAACGCCGTTGAAGCCTCGGCGTTCCACGAACCCACGGCCGAGCTTCACCGCGCCTCCACCGCCTCGATCCTCACCCATCCTCGCCCGTGCCTCGCCCGCGCCGTCCCCACCTCGCCCACGCTCCACCCCGTCGGCCGCCGGAGAGAGAGGGAGAGAGGAGAGAGCGTGAGAAAAGAGAGGGAGAGAAGAGAGAAATGAGAGGGGAGAGAGAGAAAAGGGTTATAGATATAGGAAATTCCGGAAATTCTAAAAAATACCAAAAATAGGAAAATCACGTTTCCGCGATCCTCGGAACACACCGATCGCAACGGTACCACACTCGCCTAGGTGAACGGCCCGATTCACCCGCAACGAGGTTCCGAAGGAATTACCGAAACACACACCGGGAATCGGAAAACATACGTGGAAAGGCCGCGGAATGCTCCCGGGCCTCCGAAACAACTCCGGATCGCTCCGATCCGAACACGAAAGATGTCCGAAACGAAATTTTGGACACAACGGAGTTAGACACTCCGAGAAACAAGATCCGAGACCCACGAACAAGGATCCGAAAAGTTTGAGGCATTATAGCACAGACTATAAGGTGGGAGAGGGGGCGGGGGTGCCGGCGGTGAGGGGGTGGGGGGAGAGGGGGAGGGCTCTCTCTCTCTCTCTCTCTCTCTCTCTCTCTCTCTCTCTCTCTCTCTCTCTCTCTCTCTCTCTCTCTCTCTCTCTCTCTCTCTCTCTCTCTCTCTCTCTCTCTCTGAGTAAGGATATTTTAGACATTTCACCACACCTAACGGTGATAGATGGGATATTCTACAGAATATTCGTCTTCCATCGACGTCAGTAAACTACAGGAGTACAGCTGTAACATTTAAAGTTAGATGGAGGATATTTTTGATAATATGCTCAAATGAGGGGTATATTTGGCATAACTGATATTTATAAGGGTATTTATGTAAAAAACCCAATAGGGAATCAGAGTGACGGGGGAAATGCATCACGGCCATCCATTTATTTTCAACAATTGTATACATGCAAAAACCCTATTTGAAACAAGGTTTTATGTATTGATCCGGTATATTACCTATCAGATCGTATCATGATGTGATTGGTACGGTCGTTACGTGATATGTAAATGATACATTATTTATATTATTTTAATATTATATATTCTATTTTATGATAATATCACTTAATAGTTTAGTTGGTTGCTGAGTGCTACACTATAATTTGAGGTCATGAGTAGGGATGTCAACAGGTCGGATACGGTGCGGATAGTGGATTATCTGTATCCGTATCCGATAGGGAAGAACTGTATCCGTTTGCTGTTCGTTAAGTATTCGGAAAGTGGTATATCCGAAAATCGTTATCGAGTATCCGAAAAATACGGTTAACGGACGGTTAGCGGATAGTTACCGGACATAAAAGTATATATAAGATTAAAATTTAAGATGTAAATTAACTCAATTAGAAAAAAAATTAAATTGAAAAGAACAATCCATATGATAAACAAACACATTTCAATTTAGTTCTCATATCATCATTATTCATGAGTCAACATATAATACAATTAAAAGTATACAAATATATAATAATATAATATCCCCAAAGATAATATGAAATAAATAAAGTTTAAATAATAAAATAAATTAACACTTTTGGACTTTAATCTCCATAGTATTCTCATTCTTTATACATACCTTTCATGAAAATAAAGAATATATTACCTTGATAATTTAAAAATTTATAAAAATATCTTGTAATTTAGAAATATTTTATGATCATGAAAATAGAAATGACTTAAATTATATGCATATCTCATCTTCAATATCATTTTCTTCAAGACACTAAATTATTTGAGTCAAATACAAACTTGTTTAACGGTAACGGACGGATACGGATTCGGAACGAGGTGTATCCGTATCCGTTAAGAAACCGGATATATCCGTATTCATATCCGTTAATTTATCGGAAAGAAAAATATCATCTATTTGTTGTTCGTTAAGCTAACGAAACGGACAGTTATCGAATTATCGATTACCATTGACATCCCTAGTCATGAGTCCGAGACTTACATAATTTATCATATTATTATTATAATATATGTGTATGATCTAATTTTTTTTTCTTATTTTTTAACATGTAGTGATATAGTACTGTATCGTTTAGTATCGAATTATACCTATCAATGATTGATATGATCTATAAGATAAATCTTGATTATTTAAAATAAGAGAGAGAGAGAGAGAGAGAGAGAGAGAGAGAGAGAGAGAGAGAGAGAGAGAGAGAGAGAGAGAGAGAGAGAGAGAGAGAGAGAGAGAGAGAGAGAGAGAGAGAAGCATCACAACCATTCATGGAGAAACTACTCTTGGAATTCAAACCCACTTCTCTCCACAGTTCTCCAAACACCCCTCAAGTTCCCACAAAGGCCCAGCCCAGATCTCCAGAACGTCCCTTGCTCCCCCCACCGGGATAAGGTTAAACAACAAAGGACACCAGACTGAGCCCCATTTGCAAGGGTGAAGCCTTGAGAACAACGTTAAACCCGACCGTTAAGCCCCGTTTAACAATATCAACGAGTTTTTAATTAAAGTCATGCCAGAGTACACCAAACCTTAATTAGCTGGTTTCTTTAAACTAGTGAGTGCTGCCTTACTGTTTCTTTGTTCGTCTGACGATCACCAACACCAGTAGTACTGTCAGTGGCACTTCCCGGGGATTACTCGCCTTCTTTCCCATATAAATATATATCTTTTGTTGTCCCAATTGTCACAAGCTATTTAATATACTAATCAATATCTTCTGACGTTACATGACTTGTATCTTTTTCCACCACCTCTCTCTCTCTCTCTCTCTCTCTGTCCTCTCACCATTTCGACCAAGTATATATACTATACCCTTTTATGGACAGAGCAACAGAGGTCAGGGGGAACCTTTTCTTCTTCTTCTTCTCCCTCTTCTTTAACGTCTAGCCCCTTTGAGATCACCATGTGAACAGTAACGGCTATACTCCATATACGAATTCAAACTTTGGCATTTCATGCGTCCTCCCCCCTCACACCCTGAAACAACGCTTTTACTTCTTCGCCTCTCCGCACTCGTGATGGAGGCTTCAAATCCGGAAGCGTACGTGCATGACAATAAATACGAATGGAGTGCATGATATCACGTGAACAAGAAAGAGGAAGAAGACTTGGGAACGGATCTGTTTGGGCAGGTCGACCAGGTGCGTCACGAGCCGGTGAGTGTGCTTCTCCTCTGTGGGAGTGCGCATTTAATTATGTTGGTTTTTCCTTGACAGACATGTGAATATTATAAGCATAATTTGTATGTGTTATAGTTCATGGGTGTTATGAAGGCCCTAACTCTACTCCTGATGCTCAATCCTAATGATTACGGTATTAAAGATACGATTGAATGTGTCAAATTCAAATGATTACGATACGAGCGATGGATGTGATAAAATTTGAAAAGCTGACATAGTTGAACGTGTCAAATCCAAATGATTACGATACGAGTATCGACGGATGTAGTGAAATTTGAAAAAATTTAACTCTGATACCATATTAAAGACTATAATTCTAACTTAAAAGTTAGACGTTGAGTTAAGAGAATCTTCGACAGATGAGGCGAGAGACATCTATATATTATCCAACGTGAGATTAAACTCCAACGCCGAGAATTTAGTAAAAATGACTATAGATTGATGGGACAATGAGGAGGAAGTATGTTGAGGGTGGAGATCAATTTGGAGCTAAAAATACATGCAGTCTATGAGTTTGAGAGACAGCATTTGGGAACAGTTTAACCTTATTTGAAGGAGGAAGAAATAGGATTTCGATAGAGCTGTGAGAAGATGCCCATTGCCATGCCATCAAATTGGAGTCCGTGCAGAAGAAAGATTTTTTAAAAAATAGTTTCTTACTATAGAAACTAAAGAAGCAGGGAAAAAATTACATATAATTTCTTAACAATTAATATTTTGTGAAACTTTTGTATATATGTTAGATAGTTTTAAATTAGTTAACAGAGGTTAAGAGCTAGAGATAAAATCAAAATATATTTAGATAGTAAAATATTATCTGCTTATTAACTTAAGATTTTGAGTTGTAACATCAAATATCATATGAGTGTTTGTGATTATGTTTCATGTTATGCACCTTGTAATTGCCATATTTCACGCGACAGAAGTTAAATCATTTTATACAAAATACTTCAAAATAGCCTCACTTTAGTTCTTAAAATTTGTTTTAAATAGTGGAGTCCCCTCTCTACTTTTTTTACCTTGAAATTTCAAATTGGATGAGTTCTTTCTCCACTCAGTATCATAGTTTTGAGTTACATAATCTTAGAACTTTAATATAATGCTATGTAAATAATTTTCTATCTTCTTAATTCATACACATATCACCTCCTTGACTTAGCAATCATACGATAGTCGTTTACATGCTACTCATTGTATAGATGCTTTTCTCAAAGGCTTGACACTCAAAAGCCACTTGTAAAAGACTCAAAATGGAGAGAGAGAGAGAGAGAGAGAGAGAGAGAGAGAGAGTTAATTGAATCCCATATTGGATTACAACATCCTGCTAATTAATGGAACAATGGATTGCATCTCACTTAATTAGGCCGTTGCCTACTCTAAGGCTGAAAGCAAGTTCATTAAGCATCCATTAATTCGACTCATTTTGGCACACCATGTCTAAGTGTGTCATGAGGATTGGCTTCCTCTTCCGTTAGTTCTCTTTAAAACCAACTTAATCACTCGGGCCAACTCCTAGCAGGCTAGTTTCAGAGAAGGATTAGATTAAGATTGTATGTCATTAAAATATGTGACCTGATAGCAATATCCAAACAGTAATTTAATGATTTGACTTAATCACATGTAAAGAGATTTTGAGAGAGAAAAAAATATACGAAGAATTTGAGAGAGAAAGGTACTTAAAATTTTTAAAAGGAGGAAAAAAGGAAGACGCACAAGAATATTTCTTAATTTCTAGGGAAAAAATAAGGGTATTGGACTAATGCGACACTCAGTATTTTTTAATATAATGGAATATCAAATTATGAGACCTTGAGAATTGAGTTTCTTCGAGGCCTCTACTTCACCAAACGACGGAAATTATAAATAATTTATGATTAAATCACGTTTCCATATGCGACCTTAGTTTGAGTTGCACAAAATTTTACACAGGTTGCCCAAGCCACATGCAGCACCGTTGCTGGATCAACTACACGTTGGTAATTTGGCAGTCATTTTTCGTAGCGCAAAGTGGGTAAATATCGAAGGAAATTTGCCACGGACATTACTGTTCCAGTCATTTTTCTTGGATCTCATCGTAAGGGGTTCATTGCTGTTTTAAATATTTTTTCTTGGACTAATATAGCCGATTTTCTCAAGTTTCCTTAGGATGGTTTAGCCCAACTTCCCAATATCTCTATCTCTGAACACTCTGCGTTATCTGATAAACCAATGCATTTATGATTTGACAGAAAATTAAAAGCTATTGGACATTAAGTGATGGCTTGATTTTGGCCCAAAATGTAATAAAACTTAGTTAACAAGAAGCAGCATCACATTGTGTCTGACGTCGCGTGTTTGGAAATGCGGTGGGATCGGAGATTCTTCCCAAAATCCCCCGTGGAGAGAAGAAGAAGGATCGAGTCAACTTTCGAGGAGTTTCCTCTCTCACTTTTTTTTCTCAATATCCTTTTTCACCTTTTTCATAACCTCTCTTTTTCAAAATTTGATGGACATGGAGCTCTTTCGGCCCGTTTGGTTGGAGGATAAGACGGAGATATTCCAATCTCAATTATGTTATTCGTTTGGTAAGATTAAAATCGATGTGAATAAAAGGGTTAAGGATAACGAGTTTATCTCTAAAAATGGGATTAAAACTAAGGATGAGTTATTCCACCATTTGGTTGAAATAACTTATTCTCATCTTAGTATCCCGATTTTTTTCCACTATTATTATTAGAGACAATTAATCTTATTTATGTTAATTAATAAAATTAATGTTAATTAATCATGTTAATTAATCTCATTAGTGCTAATTAATAAATATATTATTTAATTATCATTAAATAATTAATTATAGTAGTGTTACTTAATCTTATTAGTGTTAATTAACTATATTAATTAATATATTTAGTGCTAATTAATCTTATTAGTGCTAATTAATAAATATATTATTTAACTATTATTAAATAATTAATTGATACAATGTTACTGAATATTATTATGCTAATTAATATTATTAGTGATATATAAATAATTGTGCTAATTAATATTATTAGTTATAATTAATGATATTAATTAATTTTATTAGTGCTAATTAATATTATTAGTGCTAACTAATCATGTTAATTAATTTTATTTGTACTAATTAATAAATATATTAATTTATTATCATTAAATAATTAATTATTACAGTGTTGCTTAATCTTATTATGATAATAAATATTATTAATACTAATCAATTATGCTAATTGATGTTATTAGTGCTAATTAATCATACAAATTAATCTTAATTATGCTAATTATTAAATATATTACTAATTGATATTATTAGTGATAATTAATCATGCAAATTAATATTAATTATGCTAATTATGAAATATATTACATAATTATCAATACAAAATTAATTATAACCACCTCGTTGTTACTAATGAAGAATTAATCATGCTAGAATTAGTAATATTAGTGATAATTATGATCATTAAGAATAGAAATATTAAATAGAATTAATAATATTAGTGTCACTTATGATCATTAGAGAGAAATATTAACACTAATCATAATAAATAAGAAGGGTAAAATAGTCTTTTTCAATATTTATTCTCATTTATATCTTTATTTTTTATCTAACGAATAATAAGGATATCACTATATTTATCTCTCGCACACCAAACGTATATGAGAATAGGATAGAGATAAATTAATCCGAAATGACTTACACCTATTCTCATCAAAATTTATCCTCAAATCAAACGAGACTTTAGAAATAAGGTTGAACTATTAGGGAATTCAAATAATTGAAATTCCCCTCACAGGGGGGATGTGCCCTTACAACATTTTACATTTTGAACAAAATGATTTGCGATTGAAGAAGAAAATCACTTCTCTATATAGATCTAAGATGTCTTTTAATTGTGATTTTAGATATCATCTCGTACAACCTATCGAGGGCTTAATCTTCCTAACTCTAGAATTTATTTTTTAATATTTTTCTAAAAAAATCATTTTGAATGTTTGGGATGTTCATCCTATGACTTTCATGAAGTATAAATAAACATTAGGAGACGTTCCTTGGTAGTTCATCACCTCCCCCCACGATCGAAAAGTCACGAGTTCGATTCTGCTACCAGCGTGCGGAGCAGGATCACCCATCCCTAAATTATTCACAGACCTCAGTCTGTTAATTAGTGAAATCATCTGTCCTTGATTTATGAAAAATTAAGAATGATAGATGATAGTTGGAGATATCTAAAAGTCCCTCTTCAATATGAATGGAACATCTGCACATCATCCCAAGAAAAAGAAAACATGCATCCCCGAAAAATCATGTTTCAGGTTATAACATTCACATTCTTTCCTCAACTTAACTGAAGTTGATAATTCAATACTCATTTTTCATGTCAGGATGTTTTATACAGACTGCCCAAATCATAAAAGAGATATATAATTACATATGTATATATATATATATATATATATATATTGAATCTTACATATTCTATTTCATATTCTCATATTCTTGATTTTATCATATATACTTTTACATTAAGGAATATTATTCAGTTATATCCCTCGTGCTGTAACATCGTCAAAGTTAACATAATATTAATTCCGTTGGACATATAAGGTTTTAAAAGGGCATTCAAGATAATATGAAATATTACAAAGGTATATATGTCATTATTTTAATTATGTGATAAGATTAAACAAGGCTATATCGGTCTTTTCTTTTTCTTAATCTACCTATAATTAAATTAAACAAACAGTACGTAATGGCAGGAGTATAGATGATGAAATACAGTTGTTATGGGGTTATACGTGACAATATGATTAATATGAAGAATATAGGCGTATGGAGTGTAATATGCAAGATTCTAGATATATATATATATATATATGTTATTATTTCAACTAAATGTAGCATAAATATTTATGTGATGAAAATGACAAAATAATAATATCGTCATTAGCAGAAATGTGATGCCAATAGGAGCTGGTTCATCGCATCAGCCATTATACATCACTCAATGTCTTCAACCTCGGGCCGAATTCTGGTGACTTGGGCCCAAAACCCCCAGCCCAAAATTGAAAGTAGAAATGGGCTTCCCTTAGTGCCGACAGTGGGCCACGAAATGGCCTACACACACGTATGATACCGAACACTATATTTGTTTGTAAACAAACTATACATCACATTTTCTAAAACCATATACGACTCGAATATGTTATCATCCTTTGTATTTTAATGATATTTGAAGAAAAGAAATAGTTACTACAGATATTTGGTGTGCAGCAAACCTATACACCCTGTCTAATTGATCCACAAAAGATTGATATATCTTGAGGGGCAAGAAAAGACTTGGATTTTTTAAATGAAATGATGTCCTTATTTTTTTGAGCTCTTCTAACTTGTCATGAGATTTTATGATTATATTATTCTTGGATCTCCATATGTGCCACTATCCACATGTGAGCTGAAAAAACAAGCGTATTCGTGAATGGGACATGTTAAAATAACGTCACATTACTTAAGAGACAAAATGAAATTAGGAGAATGAAATCCACTCTACTCAGAGCCTAAAATTTGAGTTGAACAGTCTAATAATTCAGCACGTAACATCTTTGCTGTTTTTTTTAAAGGAGTGAATTGCATGAAATAAATCCACAATAACACGATGACTGCAGAGAGTTGCGAGTCAACATATGTAATCTTCTTTTTTAGGTGACTTTTTTTTTTTTGGAGGGGGGGGGGGGAAGCGACTCGAAGCCGTGCCCTCCTGCCACCTGCGCAGGGGGGAGGGGGTGTCCACCCCGCCACTGGCGGGGGAACATATGCAATCTTCTTGACATTTTAATAATTAAAATGCAGAATCTCAGGAAGAACATGGGATCGGTAGGGAACTTAGTAACCATGATTGCCCTGCCAGATCAAGAAAGGCAACTATAGACTTTGGAACCGGAATTATGAAAGAATGGATGAACATATGTCCCATCGTGGGGACAGGTTGGGATGGGTAAATTACATTGAATTTGTTAGGTTGAAGGGGGGTTGGGAGTATATCTAAGGAAGGGAAACTCAAAGGTTTTCCATAAGGGTGCTACCTCAAGTGTTGTGTTTTGTATGGGGATATTAGTCCCACATTGGAAAACACAAAGAGGTGAGGGGACCTTATAGTTCCTAGGACCCCATGGACTATGTCTTATAGACATAGTGGAGGTAAGCTAGATCCAATCACACGCACGCACGCGCCGGGCCGGGCGGGGCTGGGCTGGCGCGCGTGTGTGAGGTGTGGGTCCAGCCGGCTTGCCTTGGCACCTTTTTAGAATTCTTTTTGCTATTCTATCCTTTCCTTGGAGAGAAAGAAGGGTTTCCGAACTTATCGTTTCGGATGTTTCGGATACGAACCGTCGCGGGCGTGGGGCACATAAGGAGAGTAATTAGGATTACCCTAATTACTGCTACTCTTTTTCGTGTCTGTTCGACTTCACAGAGGAACCGCTCGCAACGTCGCTCTCTTGCTCTCGTCTCCGGCTCCTCCTTGCGCCATCCCGCGGATATCGCTGCTGTCTTCGTCCCGTGCGTTCGCCACCGTCTTCGTCGCTGTGCATGCTCGCGGACACTTGCAGCCCTTGTTCTTCGGTGTTCGGTGCATGCTTTCTAACCTTTTTAAAAGAAGCGATTTAGGTTTTTCGTGTAGTAATTATTACAAGATTCTTAAGAGTGCGCTTAAATTTCTTGTGTTAGTAGTCGTATCCTGGGGGAAGATCGCTATATCTATCGCACCGTGTTTGTGGGGGCGATATCTTCTCTAAGGGGAGTCTCTTTGAGGCGCTTCTACTAATCCAGTTGTTTAGATAGATATAATTGTTTATTCCTTCATACTTAATTGTTCAACAATCATGCTTATGTTTGATTCTTCTTGGTTGTCCTTATTTGAATCAACCTCCTATGTAATTTTACTATGGTTTGCATTGCATCTACTGTGGTCCGTTTATTGCCATGATGTTGTCCCTGCACACTGTTTATTTCCAACAGTCTTAGAGAAGATATCCTTCATGGCATCGTCGTCTTCGATGAGTTTTGGAAACAGGGTGGACATGTCTGGGATGCCCGCGAAGTTTTCCGGGCAACACTTTAAGCGTTGGCAACAACGCATGAAGATGTGGTTCACCATGGTTGGCCTAATCTCATTGATAGAATCGGACCCCCCTGTGATAGATGAAAACGACCCCGAGAGTACTAGGAGGGTTGAAGAGTGGACTAATAGAGACAGGTTAGGACATGTGTGCATTCTAACTGCACTGTCAGATGTCCTGTTTGATGTCTATAGTACCTCCACCTTCAACACTACTAAAGCTCTGTGGAATGAACTTGATCGGAAGTACAATACCGAGGACCAAGGTCTGGAAAAGTACTCCGTTGGCAAGTTCCTTAAATTCCAAATAGTCGAGAATAAATCTATAGGGGAGCAGGCACATGAGCTTCTTCTTATGTTCATGGTTTGGCTGAGGCAGAAATGAAAATGCCTGAAAAGCTCCAAGTCATGTGCATCATAGAGAAGTTGCCTAGATCCTGGGAGGATTTTGGCATGGGCCTAAAGCATCGAAAAGGGGCCATTTCTCTTGATGATTTGATGAGGGCAATAGCTATTGAGGAGGAACATAGAAAGGAAAAGCCCAAAATGCCTGTAGATGCAAGTGCAAACTTAGTAATGAAACAGAAGGGTAAAGATTTAAAAGGAAAGGCCAAGGTTGATTCCACTGTGCAGATGAAACCCAAAGGAAAGATAAAGAAGAAGAAGGTGCTAGGACAGTGCTGGACATGTGGTGATAAGGGTCATATGCGCAATGAATGTCCCAAAAAGAAAGAAAATGTGCTGAACAGGGCCCTGTTGATCCATGATGTCCCAGCACAGGTCAATGTAGTGACCGGTGGATCTTCTTCTGGTATGGAGTATGTTTCTCTTAATCCTCAGTTGTTTACTATTTATGAACCAAATGAATGGCTGGTAGACACTGGAGCCAATGTGCATTTATGTGCTGACAGGGCTAATTTTGTGTCTTATCAGGAAATCCATGATCGCTCCGTGACAATGGGAAATGGGAGTACAGTTAGGGTGCTAGGAGTTGGACGTGTGAGCCTGAAGTTTACTTCAGGGCGTGTTCTTACTCTTTCCTTAGTGTACCATGTTCTTAGTGTCAAGAGGAACATTTTATCTGGTTCTGTGTTAGTAAGAGAGGGTTATGAACTGAACTTTAAATGTAATAAGGTTGTCATACTCTATTTGAAGACTTTTATTACAAAAGGTTATCTTTCTGATGGTTTGTTTAAAATCTTTGTGGATCATGTGATGAACAGAAATGTGGATGTTAATGCTTCCGTTTCTACTTCTGTTCCTGTTGCTTATAATGTTATAGATTCATCTGAATTGTGGCATGCTCGTTTAGGTCATCTTAATTTCAATTCCTTGAAACGTATGATGAACCTGAAATTGATTCCTGAACATACTGTTGATAAAACTAAGAAATGTGATATCTGTGTACAGGCTAAACAACCCAGAAAACCCTTTCATTCTGTGGTTAGAGATTCAGAAATTCTGGATCTGGTGCACTCAGATATTTGTGAGTTTAATGGTGTGTTGACTAGGGATCATAAAAAGTATTTCATTACCTTTATTGATGACTGTAGTAGATACTGTTATGTGTATTTGCTTAGATCTAAGGATGAGGCTTTGTAAAAGTTTATCATCTTTAAGAAAGAAGCAGAAACACAATCTGGCAAAGTTCTTAAAAGGTTGAGGTCTGATAGAGGAGGAGAGTATACTTCAAGTTTGTTTGTGGAATATTGCCAAGATCATGGCATTATTCATGAAACAACTGCCCCATACTCTCCTCAGTCTAATGGGATAGCAGAAAGGAAGAACAGGGTATTCATTGACATGGTCAACTCTCTCCTGCAGAGCTCGGGACTACCAAAGTATATGTGGGGGGAAGCTTTGAATACGGCTTGCCTTATTCTGAATCATATTCCCCTGAAACATAGAGATAGTAGTCCAATTGAACTTTGGAGACATAGGAAACCTAGTTTGAAATTTCTCAAAGTGTGGGGGTGCCTTGCAAAGGTACTTGTTCCTGAGCACAAGAGAAAGAAACTAGGACCTAAGACAGTTGACGCAGTCTTTTTAGGCTATGCTGAAAATAGCTATGCGTACAGGTTTCTGGTTGTCAAATCAGAAATTCCTGGCATAGATATTAACACCATAGTCGAGTTTCGTGATGCCACGTTCTTCGAAAATGTTTTTCCCATGAAGACTGGTTTGACTCAACATTTGTCTTCTGAGACTGTTGCCTCTACATCTGATTCTATTCCAGAACATGTGGAAAGAATGACTAATGTGGGGGCTGATGCATCCGGACCTAATCTTGATGCTGATGATCAAGAAGAGGTTGAACCTAGAAGGAGTAAAAGACTAAGGGTTGCCAAGGATTATGGTAGTGATTTTGTCACTTTCCAGATCACGGGTGATCCTCCCACCTTTCGAGATGCCATGGCTTCAGCTGAAGCTAGGTATTGGAAGGATGCCATTAAGAGTGAGATGGATTCCATTCTTGCTAATGGCACTTGGGTGTTAGTTGATCCTCCTCCTGGTTCAAAGACCATTGGATGCAAATGGGTCTTTAAGAAGAAACTAAAACCAGATGGAACCGTTGACAAGTATAAAGCTAGGCTAGTTGCTAAGGGTTTCAAACAAATGGAGGGAATAGATTATTTTGATACCTATTCCCCGGTCACTAGGATAACCACAATCAGGGTGCTTGTAGCACTGGCTTCCTTACATAATCTCTTTGTCCATCAGATGGATGTCAAGACTGCTTTTCTTAATGGTGGGAGTACAGCTAGGGTGCTAGGAGTTGGACGTGTGAGCCTGAAGTTTACTTCAGGGCGTGTTCTTACTCTTTCCTTAGTGTACCATGTTCCTAGTGTCAAGAGGAACATTTTATCTGGTTCTGTGTTAGTAAGAGAGGGTTATGAACTGAACTTTAAATGTAATAAGGTTGTCATACTCTATTTGAAGACTTTTATTACAAAAGGTTATCTTTCTGATGGTTTGTTTAAAATCTTTGTGGATCATGTGATGAACAGAAATGTGGATGTTAATGCTTCCGTTTCTACTTCTGTTCCTGTTGCTTATAATGTTATAGATTCATCTGAATTGTGGCATGCTCGTTTAGGTCATCTTAATTTCAATTCCTTGAAACGTATGATGAACCTGAAATTGATTCCTGAACATACTGTTGATAAAACTAAGAAATGTGATATCTGTGTACAGGCTAAACAACCCAGAAAACCCTTTCATTCTGTGGTTAGAGATTCAGAAATTCTGGATCTGGTGCACTCAGATATTTGTGAGTTTAATGGTGTGTTGACTAGGGATCATAAAAAGTATTTCATTACCTTTATTGATGACTGTAGTAGATACTGTTATGTGTATTTGCTTAGATCTAAGGATGAGGCTTTGCAAAAGTTTATCATCTTTAAGAAAGAAGCAGAAACACAATCTGGCAAAGTTCTTAAAAGGTTGAGGTCTGATAGAGGAGGAGAGTATACTTCAAGTTTATTTGTGGAATATTGCCAAGATCATGGCATTATTCATGAAACAACTGCCCCATACTCTCCTCAGTCTAATGGGATAGCAGAAAGGAAGAACAGGGTATTCATTGACATGGTCAACTCTCTCCTGCAGAGCTCGGGACTACCAAAGTATATGTGGGGGGAAGCTTTGAATACGGCTTGCCTTATTCTGAATCATATTCCCCTGAAACATAGAGATAGTAGTCCAATTGAACTTTGGAGACATAGGAAACCTAGTTTGAAATTTCTCAAAGTGTGGGGGTGCCTTGCAAAGGTACTTGTTCCTGAGCACAAGAGAAAGAAACTAGGACCTAAGACAGTTGACGCAGTCTTTTTAGGCTATGCTGAAAATAGCTATGCGTACAGGTTTCTGGTTGTCAAATCAGAAATTCCTGGCATAGATATTAACACCATAGTCGAGTTTCGTGATGCCACGTTCTTCGAAAATGTTTTTCCCATGAAGACTGGTTTGACTCAACATTTGTCTTCTGAGACTGTTGCCTCTACATCTGATTCTATTCCAGAACATGTGGAAAGAATGACTAATGTGGGGGCTGATGCATCCGGACCTAATCTTGATGCTGATGATCAAGAAGAGGTTGAACCTAGAAGGAGTAAAAGACTAAGGGTTGCCAAGGATTATGGTAGTGATTTTGTCACTTTCCAGATCACGGGTGATCCTCCCACCTTTCGAGATGCCATGGCTTCAGCTGAAGCTAGGCATTGGAAGGATGCCATTAAGAGTGAGATGGATTCCATTCTTGCTAATGGCACTTGGGTGTTAGTTGATCCTCCTCCTGGTTCAAAGACCATTGGATGCAAATGGGTCTTTAAGAAGAAACTAAAACCAGATGGAACCGTTGACAAGTATAAAGCTAGGCTAGTTGCTAAGGGTTTCAAACAAATGGAGGGAATAGATTATTTTGATACCTATTCCCCGGTCACTAGGATAACCACAATCAGGGTGCTTGTAGCACTGGCTTCCTTACATAATCTCTTTGTCCATCAGATGGATGTCAAGACTGCTTTTCTTAATGGTGGGAGTACAGCTAGGGTGCTAGGAGTTGGACGTGTGAGCCTGAAGTTTACTTCATGGCGTGTTCTTACTCTTTCCTTAGTGTACCATGTTCCTAGTGTCAAGAGGAACATTTTATCTGGTTCTGTGTTAGTAAGAGAGGGTTATGAACTGAACTTTAAATGTAATAAGGTTGTCATACTCTATTTGAAGACTTTTATTACAAAAGGTTATCTTTCTGATGGTTTGTTTAAAATCTTTGTGGATCATGTGATGAACAGAAATGTGGATGTTAATGCTTCCATTTCTACTTCTGTTCCTGTTGCTTATAATGTTATAGATTCATCTGAATTGTGGCATGCTCGTTTAGGTCATCTTAATTTCAATTCTTTGAAACGTATGATGAACCTGAAATTGATTCCTGAACATACTGTTGATAAAACTAAGAAATGTGATATCTGTGTACAGGCTAAACAACCCAGAAAACCCTTTCATTCTGTGGTTAGAGATTCAGAAATTCTGGATCTGGTGCACTCAGATATTTGTGAGTTTAATGGTGTGTTGACTAGGGATCATAAAAAGTATTTCATTACCTTTATTGATGACTGTAGTAGATACTGTTATGTGTATTTGCTTAGATCTAAGGATGAGGCTTTGCAAAAGTTTATCATCTTTAAGAAAGAAGCAGAAACACAATCTGGCAAAGTTCTTAAAAGGTTGAGGTCTGATAGAGGAGGAGAGTATACTTCAAGTTTATTTGTGGAATATTGCCAAGATCATGGCATTATTCATGAAACAACTGCCCCATACTCTCCTCAGTCTAATGGGATAGCAGAAAGGAAGAACAGGGTATTCATTGACATGGTCAACTCTCTCCTGCAGAGCTCGGGACTACCAAAGTATATGTGGGGGGAAGCTTTGAATACGGCTTGCCTTATTCTGAATCATATTCCCCTGAAACATAGAGATAGTAGTCCAATTGAACTTTGGAGACATAGGAAACCTAGTTTGAAATTTCTCAAAGTGTGGGGGTGCCTTGCAAAGGTACTTGTTCCTGAGCACAAGAGAAAGAAACTAGGACCTAAGACAGTTGACGCAGTCTTCTTAGGCTATGCTGAAAATAGCTATGCGTACAGGTTTCTGGTTGTCAAATCAGAAATTCCTGGCATAGATATTAACACCATAGTCGAGTTTCGTGATGCCACGTTCTTCGAAAATATTTTTCCCATGAAGACTGGTTTGACTCAACATTTGTCTTCTGAGACTGTTGCCTCTACATCTGATTCTATTCCAGAACATGTGGAAAGAATGACTAATGTGGGGGCTGATGCATCCGGACCTAATCTTGATGCTGATGATCAAGAAGAGGTTGAACCTAGAAGGAGTAAAAGACTAAGGGTTGCCAAGGATTATGGTAGTGATTTTGTCACTTTTCAGATCACGGGTGATCCTCCCACCTTTCGAGATGCCATGGCTTCAGCTGAAGCTAGGCATTGGAAGGATGCCATTAAGAGTGAGATGGATTCCATTCTTGCTAATGGCACTTGGGTGTTAGTTGATCCTCCTCCTGGTTCAAAGACCATTGGATGCAAATGGGTCTTTAAGAAGAAACTAAAACCAGATGGAACCGTTGACAAGTATAAAGCTAGGCTAGTTGCTAAGGGTTTCAAACAAATGGAGGGAATATATTATTTTGATACCTATTCTCCGGTCACTAGGATAACCACAATCAGGGTGCTTGTAGCACTGGCTTCCTTACATAATCTCTTTGTCCATCAGATGGATGTCAAGACTGCTTTTCTTAATGGTGATCTTGATGAAGAGATTTATATGGATCAGCCTGAAGGATTTGTGGCTCCGGATAGTGAGAATAAAGTTTGTAGACTTGTAAAGTCTCTGTATGGTTTGAAACAAGCTCCTAAGCAATGGCATGAAAAATTTGATATGACTATCATATCATTTGGTTTTATAGTCAATGAGTTTGATAAGTGTATCTATCACAAAGTTAAGGGTAGTGAATTTGTAATCTTGTGCCTATATGTAGATGATATCTTGTTGTTTGGAAGCAGTTTGGAAGCAGTTTGGGAATCATAACTGAGACCAAATCATTCTTAAGTAGCAGATTTGAAATGAAAGATATGGGTGAGGCAAATGTGATTCTGGGGCTGACTCTTATTAGATCAGCTGAAGGAATAGCAATTTCTCAATCTCACTATGTTGAGAAGGTTTTAGAGAAATTTGGCTATCAGAATTGTAAAGCTGTCTGTACACCCTATGATCCTTCTAGAATTTTCTGCAAGAATAAGAGTGGTGATCCTGTGTCTCAATTGCGGTATTCTCAGGTTATAGGAAGCTTAATGTATCTTGCAAACTGTACTAGACCAGACATTTCATATGCTGTGTCTAAACTCAGTAGATACACAAGCTGTCCTGACCATACTCACTGGGAAGGCTTAGATAGGGTGCTGAGGTACCTAAAGGGTACCATGACCCTAAGCTTGCATTTTCAGAAATTCCCTGCTGTACTTGAGGGATATAGTGATGCAAGCTGGATAGCTGAAAACTCAGGGAGCAATGGTGTCACAGGGTATGTCTTTACCCTGGGAGGTGGTGTAGTTGCCTGGAGGTCAACTAAACAAACCATCTTGTCTCGGTCTACTTTTGAGGCTGAGTTGTGTGCTTTGGATACTACTGGTATGGAGGCTGAATGGATCAGGGGTCTTCTTTCTGAACTCCCTCTGATGAGTAAGCCTATACCTGCGATATATGTGCATTGTGATAATATGATCACAATTGCCAAGATTAAAAGTTCAAAGTACAACCAAAAAGAAAGGAGACATATTCAACTCAGACTTAAGTCTGTAAGAGAATTAGTGTCTCAGGGAGTGATAGCTGTGGATTTTGTTGGTACCAAGGATAACATAGCTGATCCTCTGACTAAAGGACTTAACAAGAGTCAAGTCCAAAAATTTAGGATGGGGATGGGACTGAAACCCATCAGTTGTTCTCCTGCAGTGGCAACCCAACCTATCTGAGTAGAGATCCTACAAAGAAGGTTCAATGTGGTAATAACAAGCTGTTGAGAGGACTGGAAGGCACTTGTTTAAATAGATACTTTGTATCTGAGTTCCTCCCCTGTAATCCTAAACAATCTAGTGCCTGTTACTGCAAGTTAAGGTTAAGTTGTATACTTTTAATGGGTTCAAGCCTGGTAAGGCAGGATGTTTGCAGTGCATCCTTGGAGAAGCCCACCTATATGAGTACAACTGTGAGGCCGCAGTTAAAGAATTGGGTTATTCTTGAAAGTACTCATGAAACAGGATTGGGCACATGGCCTTTAAAGTGCCAGTTACTTTTTGCTACCAATAGAACCTTATTTCATGTTGTTTTCTAATAAGTAGCCCTTCACATAAAGGATCAAGTTCAAGATTTAATTCACTTCGATTCTGTGGGGGGGTGAAAATTAGAACACTTAGGTGAAGGTTCAAACCCGAAAGGTACCTTTACTGAAAGCATGATTTGTTCATATCTCTTCTGTTTGTTCCCTTTTATCAAACCTTGAGTTTGTGGGGGAATGTTAGGTTGAAGGGGGGTTGGGAGTATATCTAAGGAAGGGAAACTCAAAGGTTTTCCATAAGGGTGCTACCTCAAGTGTTGTATTTTGTATGGGGATATTAGTCCCACATTGGAAAACATAAAGAGGTGAGGGGACCTTATAGTTCCTAGGACCCCATGGACTATGTCTTATAGACATAGTGGAGGTAAGCTAGATCCAATCACACGCACGCACGCGCCGGGCTGGGCTGGGCGGGCGCGCGTGTGTGAGGTGTGGGTCCAGCCGGCTTGCCTTGGCACCTTTTTGGAATTCTTTTTGCTATTCTATCCTTTCCTTGGAGAGAAAGAGGGGTTTCCGAACTTATCGTTTCGGATACGAACCGTCGCGGGCGTGGGGCACATAAGGAGAGTAATTAGGATTACCCTAATTACTGCTACTCTTTTTTCGTGTCTGTTCGACTTCACAGAGGAACCGCTCGCAACGTCGCTCTCTTGCTCTCGTCTCCGGCTCCTCCTTGCGCCATCCCGCGGATATCGCTGCTGTCTTCGTCCCGTGCGTTCGCCACCGTCTTCGTCGCTGTGCACGCTCGCGGACACTTGCAGCCCTTGTTCTTCGGTGTTCGGTGCATGCTTTCTAACCTTTTTAAAAGAAGCGATTTAGGTTTTTCGTGTAGTAATTATTACAAGATTCTTAAGAGTGCGCTTAAATTTCTTGTGTTAGTAGTCGTATCCTGGGGGAAGATCGCTATATCTATCGCACCGTGTTTGTGGGGGCGATATCTTCTCTAAGGGGAGTCTCTTTGAGGCGCTTCTACTAATCCAGTTGTTTAGATAGATATAATTGTTTATTCCTTCATACTTAATTGTTCAACAATCATGCTTATGTTTGATTCTTCTTGGTTGTCCTTATTTGAATCAACCTCCTATGTAATTTTACTATGGTTTGCATTGCATCTACTGTGGTCCGTTTATTGCCATGATGTTGTCCCTGCACACTGTTTATTTCCAACAGCATTCTCACTGGGCCCCTCTTTGGTAGAGAGTTAACCCTAGGTTAGCTCGAATTTTATCCCTAAGTTAGTCATTTTTTACTTTAATAGATGGATTAAGTTATTCTGGGTTAAAAAAAGGTTAATAGGGTGTTTGAGAATAGTTTTTTTAAAAAAACTCTTTCTATCTAAAAAATTATATTGTGTTAATTTTTAACTTAAAATTTAAAATTGATAAAATTTGATATTTTTTGTTTGGCAAAAGTGTCATAATTTTTAAAATATATGCAGACATGTTTGGCACATAAAAATACACATATTCACAAGGGAGGGGGGAGGGAGAGGCCGGAGGACGGACGGACGCAGGGAGAGGGAAGGGAGGGGGGCCGCGCAGGGGCGCTGGCCGCGGGGGAGGGGGAGCCATGGGGGAGGGGGGCTGTGCACGGGCGCCGACCGCGGGGGAGGGGGACCCAGGTGAGTAGACGGGTTGTGCAGTCATCCGCCGTCGTCACCACGCTTGCCTGAGTTCACCCCCACCCCCCGGCATGCCCATCTACTCGCCTCCCCCCACCGTGATGATGCCAATGACTGCCCCCACCGCCTCAAATGCAGTAGCAACACCACCACCGCCATCAGCAACGAATGCAGGCACACGTGGAGCGGCAGCCGCAGCAGGCGGCAACCCTGGACAACGACCGAGGCACTGCCGAGCTGCGGGCGCTGGACTGCAACCTCACCGCACTGTGCGAGCACATCCAGGTGGAAGGGTTCAACTTCGGGGCGTTCTCCGATGTGGTCACGGGGGAGGGGAAGGGGAGCCACGGGGGAGGGGGCCGCATGCGAGGGGAGGGGGGTCGCGCATGGAAGGGAGGGGGAGTCCCGAGGCATCGTGAGCGATTTAAAAAAAATTACTCCAGACTTATTTTTTTAGGAAGGTTTACACATGATAAGATTTCTCCCTAAACAATATGATAGATCTTACCAAACGTGTTTAAGTGTCCTTGTCACGTCCCGAGCGTGGAAGCTTACCCATGGCGCGATAGTTTTATATAGAACCAAAGTAAGTTAGAAAATTAAAGAATTTCTTCCTTAGACAATTATAAGAGTGCGCAAATATCTAAGTTTAACTTGAATTTAATACAAATGGTTCGAGCTAACAATTGTCGAATACACATATCCTTTATTGGTTTTGACTGACATGCTAGAGAATATAACTGACATTAGGGTACAAATTAACACCAACAACGGAATTACAATAACACAATTGATAACAATTGGTGACTCTATCTCTACACTCATCACTCAGATTCATTCCCCTCCGAGTTCTGGTCGATATCCAAATCACCTGAAAGGTTAGAAAACGACTAGATGAGCGAATCGCTCAGTAGGATTTATATCTCAAGTTTTAACATGCTTTAAGTAAATTACGAGTTCATTTAAGATAAGTGATCAATGCATGTAGACACGTAGATATCAAGGAATTGTACAATCGACGAGAGCAGGATTACAATTGAGAGCGTATAGAATTCAGTCTTCGAGCAGAAGCAGCAAGTAGTATCAAGCACGTGATAACTAAGGAATAACAAATGGGAATTCAAAAGCAGTAGCAACAAGTGATATTAAGCGTGATAACTGAGGAATAACAATTGGAATTCAAACAATAGTAAGCAAGGAAATTCCAAGCATGTGTAGCAAGAATTGGCTATTTATCAATTTATTCAAATAAATACGTTTGCCCTTCTACGGGTCTCAACCAATCAATCAAGTACATATCACGAGAATGAGTGGAATGCCTAAAGTCTAGGAAGCAAGTACTCCGGTGTAATGCTAAACACCGTGGTCAATAAACTCCCATGGGCACAAGTACCTTCGGGTGCTCCTCCCAGGACCAGACCGGGCCCTATATGCACAGCATTAGTCATGTTTTCGACATCCACTCTCATTTATAGCCAATATGGAATTTCAAGGCTTGACCAGTAAGAATATAAGGTGGATTTGGAATGGAATCCAAAGGGGCAAATTTATTGTATTAGGGTAAAACCAATGACGGATAACACACAAAAAACTGTGCGAGATTGGTACCTAGTAGAACACTTAACGTTTTCAGAAATGACACCCTAATTAGAATGCACTTCTTGGAATTTCACATGGATTTTTAGTGAATTGGCGCCTTGGGGTTGACTAGTCCTCTAAATTATATATATATTTACATTGGCGCCTCCCCTTAAGTCTTCATTTAATTGAAGACTTTCTGGCAGTCGCTATTTAGGTTCATTCAAAAATTTTAAATTATATATATATAATTGGCGCCCCCATTAAGCCATCTTTTATCAAATTCGCGCCCACCTAGCAGGATATTTTAAATCGCGCCCAGCCAGCAGGCCATATTTTAAATCGCGCCCCCCAGCAAGTCATCTTTTATCAAATTTGCGTCCACCCCGCAGGCCATATTTTAAATCGCGCCCACCCAGCAGGCCATATTTTAAATCGTGACTTTCTGGAAGTCGCCTTTTATGAAATTGGCACTTGGGGTGCCGTCGTTATTTCTGTAACCCATGTACGAAGAATTGACGACATGTGTCAAGGCGTCCATTCTGTAATTGGCGCCCTGGTCAGGGGCGCCATTTACAGCGATCTAATTAGATGCAGAAATTTATTTATTTATAAAATGACGACCCCTACAGGGTCGTAAATTTTGAAATTGGCGCCCTGATGTAGGGCGCTAATTCCCTGGGTTGCTTAATCAGTCTGGAATGTTTATTACTTTAATTTGTTACTTTATAAATTTGTTACTTTATTACTTTAACCTGTTACTTATCTATCTATAATTAAGTTATTCTAATTAGCTAACAGTCTTACTAATTTGTAGGTAACTATAATATCTTGCACTAACAGATAGTTATACGATTGTAACTAAGTAGGTCTCTGATATATATATATATATATATAGTTCATCTAAACTTATAAGATTTTATAACTAACCGGATCTTCTATATCTAACAGGATCTTAATTTAACTAACAGATAATCTAATCAACTAACATAGTCACCTAGATCTCTAATATATATATATATATAGTTCATCTAAACTTACAAGATTTTCTAATCAACTAACATGATCTTCTACATCTAACAGGATCTTCTAATTATCTAACAGATCATTTAATCAACTATCATAGTCACCTAATTAAGCTAACAATACATGCAGTTTACACACTCCTTTAATTTATGATAGATTATCATGAATTTATTCCAAGTTATCATGAATTTATTCTAATTAACGGTAAAACAATCACATGGATATGATATTTTAATGCTCTAATTAACTAGGAATTTGGTTAAGCTTGAGAAAACCTACTAACATGCTGTGTAGATTAACTACTAGTTTAGCTAGGTTGACTATTAGTTTAGCTAAAAGTTGAGACAACCTACCTCTTGGAGCAGAAGGAAGGGTGCGTGGACAGAGGAGAGGTCTGCACCTCTCTACAACCTTCATAGAGCTTGTCTGTCTGCAACCTCCCTGCAACCAGCTAAAGCTGACGGGCTAACGGGTTTGGCTAGAATAGGGGTGTGTATTATAGCATTAGGGTCGACAAGATAGGGGGCAAGATTCGCGAAAAGCGGATCTGGGTGGCATGCCAGCGAATACAGGCTGGATAATAGTCAGGAAAAAGAGAAAAAATGGCGGCTTAGGTAGTGTCGTCTCTTAAGTAAATGACGCCTTAGGTGGTGTCATCTCTTAAGTGGCGTCTTAGGTGGTGTCATCTCTTATCAAATTCGCGCCTTAGGTGGTGTCACCTCTTATCAAATCTGCACCTTAGGTGGTGTCACCTATTAATTCGCGCCTCCCTGGGAGTCATTTCTTAAGGAAATGACGCCCTGGTAGCTGGCGTCATTTAAGATTGGATTTTCTTTTTTTTATTAAACATATCACCTACTTAATTGATTTTTATCTTTAATATTCGATGGAGTCTGACTACCAAATTTTATGGTCGTCCTTTTATTTCTTTGCTATTTTTACATATAATCTTTTTTTAAAATTCTTTTTAAATAAAAAGTGACACTATTCCCCAATTACTATTCATACTATTCATTTCTTATGAAATGACGACCTTTCCATGGTCGTTAGTTTATATATGTATCCTTCGATTCTTAGGTATCTACTTTAATACTCTTTAGGGGAAATATTTTACCTTCTATATAATTGAACAATTGGGTTAATAAAGAAAAATGAATTATAAGAAATGTCTTATTTATTAATAAGGTAAATGAATTATAACTTATAACTTAATAATTAGAAAATTATGAGAATTATATTATTAAATTTTATAATTCATGTAAATATGGTTTGGCATATAATATCTCTTTATTTAAAAAGTTTTTTTTTATTTTTAATTATTCGTAAATATCAAAAATGATTAATTAAATAGTAGTAAATTCTTTTATCTCTATTTAAAAAAAAATGTCGGGTGTTACACCCTCCCCTACTTAAAAGAATTTGGTCCCCAAATTCAACTGCATGAGAATAATTCTGCTATGTAAGAGAAATGCAGAGCGTATAGGACACTTACAGTCTAAAATAGTTATGGGTATCTTTCCTTCATAGATTCCTCGGTCTCCCAAGTTGCTTCCTGCTCCGAGCATCGATTCCATTGAATTTTCACCATAGGGATCGTCTTGCTCCTTAGAACTCGGACTTCTCGATCGAGGATTTATATCGGCATTTGTTTGTAAGTAAGATCCTTTTGAATTACCAAATCGGCGTGGTCGATGACATGAGAGGGATCGTGCACGTATTTCTTCAACATGGAAACATGAAATACGTTGTGTACTTCCGAGAGTTGAGGAGGTAAAGCGATACGATAAGCTACCTCACCCACTCTTTCCAACACCTCAAATGGACCGATGAATCTTGGTGTAAGCTTACCTTTAACACCAAATCTTCTGATACCTCGGCTGAGAGATATCTTGAGAAACACTTGATCACCAACTTGAAATTCCAATTCTCTCCTTCTGTTATCAGCATAAGATTTCTGCCTGCACTGAGCTACCTTGAGTCTCTCTCTGATAAGGAGTATCTTTTCAGTTGAATCTCTGACCATATCAGGACCTAGGAGTTGTCTTTCACCGACTTCCTCCCAGCATACCGGAGATCTACAACTTCTACCATAGAGTGCCTCGAAAGGTGCCATTTGTATACTGGCTTGGTAGCTATTATTGTAGGCAAATTCGGCTAGTGGTAAGTGGTCATGCCAACTTCCGCCGAAATCTATAATGCATGCTCGCAACATGTCCTCAATAACCTGATTGGTCCTTTCCGTCTGACCATCTGTCTGGGGATGAAAAGCAGTACTGAAATTGAGCTTTGTTCCCAGAGAGTGTTGTAGACCCTTCCAGAAATGAGATGTGAAGCGTGGATCTCGGTCAGATACTATAGACACAGGAATTCCATGTAGTCTAGTAACTTCCTTAATATACAAGGCGGCAAGAACATCAATCGACCATCGGTTCTTAATAGGCAAGAAATGAGCCGATTTTGTAAGGCGATCGATAATTACCCATATTCCATCATATCCGCCCCTAGACTTGGGCAAACCCATGATGAAATCCATGCCGATTTCTTCCCATTTCCACTTGGGAATATCCAGGGGATGCAGTCTCCCTGCGGGTTTATGATGTTCGGCCTTCACATGCTGGCAAGTCAAGCATCGAGACACAAAATCTGCTATCTCCCTTTTCATGTTGGGCCACCAAAAGGTCCTTTTTATGTCTTGGTACATCTTAGTGGCTCCCGGATGGATTGTGTATCTCGATCGATGAGCTTCTTCAAGAATATTCTTCTTCAGCTCAGGACAGTCGGGCACACATGTCCGTTCATGCAATAGCAGTCTGCCATCAGGTGCCAGCTTGAAATCAAGTCTCTCGTCCAATTTGCTCTTTATCTCCACTAGTGAGGGATCTTCTTCTTGCAACTTTTTGATTTCAGGTAGCAAATCTGGATGTAAGCTCATATGAGATAGAATAATACACATGTTCTTCTCATCAGTGCTGATATCAAGCTCAGAAAATTTCTCCAACAGTTTCCATTCTTGTATCATGCAGTTGGCCAATATTGTTCTCGGCTTTCGACTAAGGGCATCAGCTACGGAATTACCCTTACCAGGATGGTACTGTATAGTGAAGTCGTAATCCTTAAGATACTCGAGCCAACGCCTTTGCCGCATGTTTAGCTCCTTTTGGGAGAATAAGTACTTGAGACTTTTATGATCGGAGTATACAGTGAATTGTTCTCCGTAAAGATAGTGCCTCCAAATCTTCAAGGTAAATACCACCGCGGCTAGTTCTAAGTCATGAACCGGGTAATTCTCTTCATGTTTCTTCAATTGACGGGAAGAGTATGCAATGACTCTTCCGTTCTGCATCAATACACATCCGAGGCCGATACTAGAAGCATCGGTATATACCTCGTATTTTTCTCCTTCAATTGGAAGATGTAAGCTCATATGAGATAGAATAATACACATGTTCTTCTCATCAGTGCTGATATCAAGCTCAGAAAATTTCTCCAACAGTTTCCATTCTTGTATCATGCAGTTGGCCAATATTGTTCTTGGCTTTCGACTAAGGGCATCAGCTACGGAATTACCCTTACCAGGATGGTACTGTATAGTGAAGTCGTAATCCTTAAGATACTCGAGCCAACGCCTTTGCCGCATGTTTAGCTCCTTTTGGGAGAATAAGTACTTGAGACTTTTATGATCGGAGTATACAGTGAATTGTTCTCCGTAAAGATAGTGCCTCCAAATCTTCAAGGTAAATACCACCGCGGCTAGTTCTAAGTCATGAACCGGGTAATTCTCTTCATGTTTCTTCAATTGACGGGAAGAGTATGCAATGACTCTTCCGTTCTGTATCAATACACATCCGAGGCCGATACTAGAAGCATCGGTATATACCTCGTATTTTTCTCCTTCAATTGGAAGAGATAAGACCGGTGCAGTAGTCAAGAGATCCTTCAAAGTCAGGAAACTCTTCTCACAATCTTCATTCCACTCATAAGGCACTTCCTTGCGAGTCAATCTGGTAAGAGGAACAATAATCTTGGAGAAGTCCTTGATGAAACGCCGGTAGTAACCAACTAAACCCAAGAAGCTACGAATCTCCGTTGCATTCGTCGGTCGTTCCCAGTTTTGCACGGCTTTGACCTTTGCAGGATCAACAGCATGATCCTGCAATCCCATCCTTTGAGATAACATGTCCTAAGAAGGACACTTCCTCCAGCCAGAACTGGCATTTGCTGAATTTTGCGTATAACTTATTGTCTCGCAATATTTGTAATGCCTTCTTGAGATGTTCCTCATGATCTTCTTCAGTCTTTAAATATATCAATATATCGTCAATGAAGACCACAATAAATTGGTCTAAATAAGGCCGGTAAATGCTATTCATTAACTGCATGAAAGCTGCAGGGGCATTAGTTAGTCCAAAAGACATAACAGTAAATTTGTAATGTCCATACCTGCTTCGAAATGCAGTTTTGTAAATATCTTCTTCCTTGATTCTCAATTGGTGATAACCAGACCGAAGATCTATTTTGGAGAAATACTTTGCTCCTAATAATTGGTCGAATAGCTCATCAATTCTCGGCAGTGGGTACTTGTTCTTGATTGTAAGATGATTTAACTGCCGGTAATCAATGCATAATCTTAATGTGACATCCTTCTTTTTAACAAAGAGCACCGGTGTCCCCCATGGGGAAGTACTCGGCCTAATGAATCCTTTCTTCAGTAAATCCATCAACTGCTCCTTCAGTTCTTTTAGTTCCGCAGGAGACATTCTGTAGGGTGCTTTAGAAATAGGACCGGCACCCGGAACTGTGGCGCCCCCTTCCCGTGATCCCGTATCGTGTCCGGAGACGTCACAGCGGATGTACGGAAGTGTTGTGGCCCGAGATATTTACAAGGCGCTAAAGGCCAAACCATCACATATTCCAAAAATATAACCACACCATTTCTATTAAGATAAACACTCATAATTTACATAGTATATAGAGTACTACATATCTCTAAAAAGTCATATTTACATTCCTTATTCAAAAGAAAACTAAATCTATTTATTCTGCGCGGCAGAAACCGAACTAAACCCGGGATCATCCTCCGACCTACCGCCCGTCGGAGTCAAGACGCACACTGGTCAATTTTCTGAAATGGTTAGGCAACGAAAGTGAGTCCACAGACTCAGTAGGCATCAAAACCAATCACATGCTTATCATATACTAAACTGTGCAAATCCATGATATATATAAAGCTAATCACAATTTCACTGAATTGTACATATACTATGAATGCGAAGGAAATATAAAGAGCAAAGAAATTTTCAGATTTATAAACAAATACGTATAACAAATCTTATCTGACTTATATATATATATGGCATAATACATATCTTAGCTAAATCAGAGCTTATACAGATGAACTTATTTTCAGATCATATCAAAGTCATATATCAAATCTGAACTTCATATTATTTGGCAGCATATATTGGACAGGCATCCCGTCACTAAAAGCAGTAGCAAACACATACCTAGGCATCCATACGTCGACATAAAGACAAAAGGTCTAAACGCTGGAGCCTGTCGGCCTTGATCAACCACGCAGGATCGGGAGTTAATACTCCACCATTCCCCAGATAATTTTCTTATTCTGGGTTCCGGATTTTTCAGAAGTCCGTTTGTCCTCGGAAATGGGCCTAATCCCGTAGCGGAAGCTAACTACGGTTTGTCGCCCCACACCTCCTTAAAGTGACACAGTCCATATGCTTAATCAAATTTTTGTTCTTATTATAATGCTTATTACATAGTCATCTCAATACTTAAAATTTGTCATTGAACTTTACAAAATAACTGGATCGTATTTTAATATTATTAACTAAATATATATAACATTCGAAGAGATTAGAGTAGAGAGAGAGTAGAGAGAGAAAGTAGAGGGAGAAAGTAGAAAGAGATTAGAGAGAAATTAGAGAGAGATTAGAGAGAAAATAATATTTTAACAGAATGGTAACTAAATAAATAACTGATTCTAAACATAGATCATAAATCACTGACTTAAATTACATTTCAAATAAAATCAAATCAAAAAAATGTAAATAACAAATAACATGCACTCGGTTTATCATGCCTACCTTTATGGTGGTCTTCCGAATTAAACTTAATATCTCACCCGAGCTCCCGTAGAAGTCCTTGCGTGGGAAAAGATAATTTTCCCAGTCCTAGATGTGTAAAGAATGGTGAAATTATCCAAAATAACATCAAATCCTCCGTTCAAGTGTTTATTAATTATTTATATTATTCGGGTGCTGTATCATCTTCTATTCTCCGTTTTTTAATAAGAGAATGAGAGTGGAAAGTAAAGAGAAAAAGTAGAGAGAGAAAGTAGAGAGAGAATTTAGAGAGAGAAAGTAGAGAGTGAAAGTAGAGAGAGAAGATAGAGAGAGAGAGAAAGTGAAGAGAGAGTAGAGAAAGAAGTATAGAGAGATATAAAAGTGAAAAAGTAGAGAGAGAAAGTAGAGAGAGAAGATAGAGAGAGAAGATAGAGAGAGAAAGTGAAGAGAGAGTAGAGAAGGAAGTATAGAGAGATATTTAAAGAGAAAAAGTAGAGAGAGAAAATAGAAAGAGAATTTAGAGAGAGAAAGTAGAGAGAGAGAGAGAAAGTAAAAAAATAGAGAGAGAAAGTGGAGAGAGAGTAGAGAGAAAATAGAAATAAGAAAATAAAAATATTTAAGAGAGAGAGAGAATAGAAAAGAGAAAATAAAAATATTTAAGAGAGAGAGAGAGAGAGAGGGGGGGGGGAGTGAGAGAAGAGAAGAGTTGGAGGGGGAGAGGGGGGTGTTGGAGTGGAAGGGAAAGAGAGGGAGAGGGGGTATATATAGGGGGAGGGGAGGAGAAGATAAGAATGAGGGATATGAGAAGGAGAAGAAGGAGATAAGAAGATAAGGTTGAGGGGGAGGGATAAGAAGGAGGGAGAGGATCACGTGGGTGGGGTGGGGGGTAGATAATTTAGGATTTGTTTTGATTTTATATATATATATATAAACTCTTAATAACATGAACTAGCTCATTCTATCTCATTTTTGTCCTTTCAAACGTCAAAATTTGAAAAAGTGTTCAACATGAAACTTGTAGATTTTTGAATTCTCTATCCAACGGGCCTAATATTGATCCTATTCTGACATTCCTATGAAAAGTTATATATTATTAAAGTGAGATAGCTATTTAATTTACTTAATAAGGTTCGTTAAACAATACCGTTCAAGGTATTACACTTTAATTAAGGTAACATAAAATTTATATGGACTAACTATAAGATATTTAACTATCTATAAGTTTTGGACGAATTCGGGTGTTACAAATCTCTCCCCCTTAAATAAATTTCGTCCTCGAAATTTAAAGATTTACTTAATACGTACCGAATAGCCGTGGATATTTCTTCCTCATATCATCTTCCATCTCCCAAGTGGCTTCTTCTGTTGAGGTACTTTTCCATAATACCTTCACCAATGGAATTATCTTCGTTCTCAGCACTTGTTCCTTCCGATCGAGAATGCGAACTGGCTTTTCCTCATATGTAAGATCCGACTGAATTTTCAACTGTTCATGATCTATAACGTGTGATGAGTCTGGCATGTATTTTCTTAACATGAACACATGGAATACATCATGAACTCCTGATAATGATGGTGGTAAAGCCAGCTGATATGCCACCTCACCAATCCTTCTTAAGATTTCAAATGGTCCAACATATCTCGGGCTGAGTTTACCTTTCTTGCCAAATCTCATTACTCCCCTAGTAGGTGAAACCTTCAAAATACGTGATCCCCGATAGCAAATTGTAGATCTCTCCTTCTCTGATCAGCATAACTTTTCTGCCTACTTTGGGCTGTAAGCAACCTTTTTCTAATCAACTCAACCTTTTCTACACAATCCTGTACAATCTGTGGCCCAATCAATTTCGCTCACCAACCTCATCCCAACAAATAGGTGATCTACATGGTCTACCATATAATGCTTCGTATGGTGCCATTCCTATGCTTGCATGATGGCTGTTGTTATACGCAAACTCAATTAACTGCAAATGTTCATCCCAACTGCCTTTCCAGTCTAAACTGCATGCCCTCAACATATCTTCTAGTGTTTGAATGGTCTCTCTGATTGTCCATCTGTTTGAGGGTGAAAAGCTGAGCTAAATTTCAATTGTGTACCCAATGCTATCTGTAAACTCCTCCAAAATTTTACTGTAAACCTTGCATCCCTATCTGAAATAATAGACACAGGCACACCATGAAGTCTAACAATTTCTCTGATATACAAATTGGCTAAATCCTCTAATGATTGTGTCTTTGTGATTGCCAGAAAGTGAGCTGACTTAGTAAGTCTGTCAACAATTACCCAAATGGAATCATGTTTTCTTCTAGTCATTGGTAATCCCATCACAAAATCCATAGTGATATGCTCCCATTTCCACTGTGGAATTTCCATCAACTGTAATGGTCCTGCTGGTCTTTGATGCTCCGCCTTTACTTGTTGACAAGTAAGACATTTGCTGACAAAGTCTGCTATATCTTTCTTCATGCCAATCCACCAAAACTGTCTTTTCATGTTTTTGTACATTTTTGTACTGCCTGGGTGAATAGAATATCGAGATTTATGTGCCTCAGTCAAGAGATCTTTCTTTATTTCTTCATTCCGAGGTACACATAATCTTCCCTGAAATCTGATTGCCCCGTCTGCACTTTGAGTAAAACTCGGTGTGCCAATAAATTTTTGTAATTGCTGATCATTCAGTTGTGCTTGCACAATTCGCTCAACCATTGCAGACTGAATAGTTAGTTGGGCTAGAAATAAGTTTCTCCCTTTGCATATCGGAGAATACTCCACTACATCAGATGTCATTCTCCAAGTTTGGCGTAACTGGATTGCCATTAGCCTCTTCCTGCTGAGTGCATCTGCCACCACATTTGCTTTTCCTGGGTGGTAATTCAAGGTGAAATCATAATCCTTCAAAAATTCAATCCACCGTCTTTGCCTTAAATTTAATTCTTTCTGAGAGAAAATATATTTTAAACTCTGATGGTCTGTAAAAACTTCAAACTGCTCACCATACAAATAATGGCGCCAAATCTTCAGAGCATGTACCACTGCTGCCAACTCCAAATCATGTGTTGGATAATTCATTTCATGGGTCTTTAATTGTCTGGATGCATAAGCTACTACTTTGCCATTCTGCATCAGGACACATCCTAGTCCTTTTCTAGAGGCATCTGTATATATCACAAATCCTCCTGACCCACAAGGTAAAGTAAGCACTGGGGCTGTTGTTAACCTTATTTTTAATTCCTGAAAACTCAATTCACATTTATCTGACCATTCAAAAGGAACTCCTTTCCTAGTCAATTTGGTCATAGGAGCTGCAATAGAAGAAAAACCTTCAATAAACCTGCGATAGTAACCCGCAAGACCCAAAAAGCTCCTAATCTCACTGACATTCTTCGGCCTTTCCCAATGCAAAACTGCCTCAACCTTAGCTGGATCAACAGACACTCCATCTCCAGAAATGATATGCCCTAAGAATTGAACCTTATCCAACCAGAATTCACATTTACTGAATTTCGCATAGAGTTGATGTTTCCTTAAAGTTTCCAACACAATTCTCAAATGTTCTTGATGAGTTTCAACAGTAGGAGAATAGATCAACACATCATCAATAAACACCACTACAAATGTATCCAGATATGGTTGAAAAACTCTGTTCATCAAATCCATAAATGCTGCTGGTGCATTAGTTAACCCAAATGGCATAACCAAAAATTCATAATGTCCATATCGTGTTCTGAAAGCAGTTTTTGAGATATCTTCTTCCTTATCCTTAGTTGGTGGTATCCAGATCTGAGATCAATCTTTGAAAATACTGTGGCAGTTCGTAGCTGATCAAATAAATCATCAATCTTGGCAAAGGGTACTTATTCTTAATGGTCACTTGATTCAACTTCCTATAGTCAATGCATAGTCTAAGTGACCCATCTTTCTTTCTAACAAACAGAACAGGTGCACCCCAAGGGGATACACTTGGTCGAATAAACCCCTTATCTAGCAGTTCTTGCAATTGTTTCTTCAACTCTGCCAATTCGGCTGGTGCCATTCTGTAGGGAGGATGGAAATGGGTAAAGTACCCGGTGAGAGTTCAATAGTGAACTCCACCTCTCGGTGTGGTGGCAAACCCGGAAGTTCATCAGGAAACACATCTGGAAATTCCCTGACAATATCAATATCTGAGGTGGTTTTCTTATTTTCATTAGAAGGAATAGCCACTATACTAGCCAAATAACCTTGACATCCACTTCTAAGCAATTTCAAAGCTTTAAGTGCTGAAACCAGTGTTTTACTAGAACGGTGCCTCGGACATTGATAGTGAAATGTCTGCTCCCCAGGTTTTTGAAAAATTACTTTCTTTCCATGACAATCTAGAAGGGCAAAATTTGTATCTAACCAATCCATTCCCAAGATGACATCAAAATCAGTCATTTCCAGCAGATACACACATGCTGGCATAATCCTCCCCTGAATCACCACATCAATGCTAGGAATAACAGAAGTCGTTCTAGCTATCTCCCCAGTTGGTGTGTTAATGGACATCTCATCAGTGTTCACAATTTGTTTATCTTTCAATAATTCAGCAAATCTCAGAGAAATAAATGAATGTGTAGCACCCGGATCAAATAAAACTTTTGCATGCATATCATCGATAAGAAGAATACCTTCAGCTACTGCATTGGCATCTCGGGTGTCTTCCCTTGTTAGTGCATATACTCTGGCTTGAACTCTCCGCTGCTGTTGTGGTTGCTGATCTTGTCTTGGCCTTGTGGGACAATCCCTTATCATATGCCCTGTCTGACCACATGAAAAATATTTACCTGCAGCCCGCCAACATTCATTGCCTCTATGCTGCATCCCGCACTGTTGACAAGCTGGCATAGTATCTCTCCTAACTGGTTGAACTCTCTCTGGAAAAGTCATCTTTGGCTTCTTATCTTTCCTCACAATCGAACCAAAATTACCCCTTTTTGCATTATCCCTTTGTCTTTCCACTAAGAATTCCTCATATTCAGTTTCTGCAATAAAAGCAGTCCTCAAAGCTGCTGCCATAGTCTGAGGCTCAAGGATTGCAACTCTACTTCTAATGTTACTTCTCAAACCTCTAACAAATTTCTTCACCCTTCTAAGCTCATCTGAACAAATATGAGGGGCATACTTTTCTAATTCTGTAAATTTTGCTTCATAATCAGCAACTGACATACCTCCTTGAGTCAGATTTAAAAATTCTACTTCTTTCCTGTCCTTCACATGCTGAGGGAGAAATTTTGCATGAAAGACATCAAGAAATTCATTCCAGCCAATCTCCGTCTCTCTATTTCTGAAAGTGGTTCTAAGTGCAGACCTCCACCACTCGTCCGCACGGTCCTTTAGCATAAATGTAGCTAATATCACCTTATCCTGCTCTGCACATCTAATGGCCGTAAAAATCTTCTCAATCTCTCTCACCCAGTTTTCCACAATCTCCGGGTGACTCTCCCCCTTAAAAGGAGGAGGACTCATATGTCTGAATTTCTCCATTAGGGTAGCGCCTGCTGCCCTATTCGGTTGTTCTTGCACACGGGTTTGTAACTGGGCTTGCATCATTGCATGAGTTTGGGCTTGTAACTGCATAGTCTGCACTAACCCTTGAAAAGCTTGTGTGAAGCCTCCTAAATCTGGCACACCCTGAATAGGTAACGCACCTTGCCCACCGGGAGCAAGCTCGCCATGAGTTGTTTCCCCGACAACTCCTTGTGATGTCCCATTTGAGGGCGCAGACTCCTCGGGAGAAGTATTAACCTCAACCCTATCACTCCCTGCCATCTCCTGCGAGGGAGAACTAATCCGAATTAGTATGATTCTAGGTTTGACATCAAATTCTAAAATAAATTCCTACGATCTTGTGGTATGGTATATAAATTCAGATGGCTGCAAATAATTTCAAGCCTCACAACCTTGCTCTGATACCACTCTCTGTGGCGCCCCCTTCCCGCGATCCCGTATCGTGTCCGGGGACGTCACAGCGGATGTACGGAAGTGTTGTGGGCCGAGATATTTGCAAGGCGCTAAAGGCCAAACCATCACATATTCCAAAAATATAACCACACCATTTCTATTAAGATAAACACTCATAATTTACATCGTATACAGAGTACTACATATCTCTAAAAAGTCATATTTACATTCCTTATTCAAAAGAAAACTAAATCTATTTATTCTGCGCGGCGGAAACCAAACTAAACCCGGGATCATCCTCCGACCTACCGCCCGTCGGAGTCAAGACGCACACTGGTCAATTTCCTGAAATGGTTAGGCAACGAAAGTGAGTCCACAGACTCAGTAGGCATCAAAACCAATCACATGCTTATCATATACTAAACTGTGCAAATCCATGATATATATAAAGCTAATCACAATTTCACTGAATTGTACATATACTATGAATGCGAAGGAAATATAAAGAGCAAAGTAATTTTCAGATTTATAAACAAATGCGTATAACAAATCTTATCTGACTTATATATATATGGCATAATACATATCTTAGCTAAATCAGAGCTTATACAGATGAACTTATTTTCAGATCATATCAAAGTCATATATCAAATCTGAACTTCATATTATTTGGCAGCATATATTGGACAGGCATCCCGTCACTAAAAGCAGTAGCAAACACATACCTAGGCATCCATACGTCGACATAAAGACAAAAGGTCTAAACGCTGGAGCCTGTCGGCCTTGATCAACCACGCAGGATCGGGAGTTAATACTCCACCATTCCCCAGATAATTTTCTTATTCTGGGTTCCGGATTTTTCAGAAGTCCGTTTGTCCTCGGAAATGGGCCTAATCCCGTAGCGGAAGCTAACTACGGTTTGTCGCCCCACACCTCCTTAAAGTGACACAGTCCATATGCTTAATCAAATTTTTATTCTTATTATAATGCTTATTACATAGTCGTCTCAATACTTAAAACTTGTCATTGAACTTTACAAAATAACTCGATCGTATTTTAATATTATTAACTAAATATATATAACATTCGAAGAGATTAGAGTAGAGAGAGAGTAGAGAGAGAAAGTAGAGGGAGAAAGTAGAAAGAGATTAGAGAGAAATTAGAGAGAGATTAGAGAGAAAATAATATTTTACAGAATGGTAACTAAATAAATAACTGATTCTAAACATAGATCATTGTTAAATAATCAATGACTTAAATTACATTTCAAACAAAATCAAATCAAAGAAATGTAAATAACAAATAACATGCACTCGGTTTATCATGTGCCTACCTTTATGGTGGTCTTCCGAATTAAACTTAATATCTCACCCGAGCTCCCGTAGAAGTCCTTGCGTGGGAAAAGATAATTTTCCCGGTCCCAGATGTGTAAAGAAGGGTGAAATTGTCCAAAATAGCTTCAAATCCTCTGTTTAAGTGTTTATTAATTATTTATATTATTCGGGTGCTGTATCATCTTCTATTCTCCATTTTTTAATAAGAGAATGAGAGTGGAAAGTAAAGAGAAAAAGTAGAGAGAGAAAGTAGAGAGAGAATTTAGAGAGAGAAAGTAGAGAGTGAAAGTAGAGAGAGAAGATAGAGAGAGAGAGAAAGTGAAGAGAGAGTAGAGAAAGAAGTATAGAGAGATAAAAGTGAAAAAGTAGAGAGAGAATTTAGAGAGAGAATATAGAGAGAGAAAATAGAGAGAGAAGATAGAGAGAGAAAGTGAAGAGAGAGTAGAGAAGGAGGTATAGAGAGATATTTAAAGAGAAAAGGTAGAGAGAGAAAATAGAAAGAGAATTTAGAGAGAGAAAGTAGAGAGAGAAACTAGAGAGAGAAAGTAAAAAAATAGAGAGAGAAAGTGGAGAGAGAGTAGAGAGAGAATAGAAAAGAGAAAATAAAAATATTTCAGAGAGAGAGAGAGAATAGAAAAGAGAAAATAAAAATATTTAAGAGAGAGAGAGAGAGAGAGAGGGGGGGAGTGAGAGAAGAGAAGAGTTGGAGGGGGAGAGGGGGGTGTTGGAGTGGAAGGGAAAGAGGGGGAGAGGGGGTATATATAGGGGGAGGGGAGGAGAAGATAAGAATGAGGGATATGAGAAGGAGAAGAAGGAGATAAGAAGATAAGGTTGAGGGGGAGGGATAAGAAGGAGGGAGAGGATCACGTGGGTGGGGTGGGGGGTAGATATTTTAGGATTTGTTTTGATTTTTTTTTATATATAGAAAAACTCTTAATAACATGAACTAGCTCATTCTATCTCATTTTTGTCCTTCCAAACGTCAAAATTTGAAAAAGTGTTCAACATGAAACTTGTAGATTTTTGAATTCTCTATCCAACGGGCCTAATATTGATCCTATTCTGATATTCCTATGAAAAGTTATATATTATTAAAGTGAGATAGCTATTTAATTTACTTAATAAGGTTCGTTAAATAATACCGTTCAAGGTATTAGACTTTAATTAAGGTAACATAAAATTTATATGGACTAACTATAAGATATTTAACTATTTTTAAGTTTCGGACGAATCGGGTGTTACAAATCTCTCCCCCTTAAACAAATTTCGTCCTCGAAATTTAAAGATTTACTCAATACGTACCGAATAGCTGTGGATATCTCTTCCGCATTTCATCTTCCATCTCCCAAGTAGCTTCTTCTGTTGAGGTACTTTTCCACAATACCTTCACCAATGGAATTATCTTCGTTCTCAGCACTTGTTCTTTCCGATCGAGAATGCGAACTGGCTTCTCCTCATATGTAAGATCCGGCTGAATTTCAACTGTTCATGATCTATAACGTGTGATGAGTCTGGCATGTATTTTCTTAACATGTACACATGGAATACATCATGAACTCCTGACAATGATGGTGATAAAGCCAGCTGATATGCCACCTCTCCAATCCTTCTTAAGATTTCAAATGGTCCAACATACCTTGGACTGAGTTTACCTTTCTTGCCAAATCTCATTACTCCCCTAGTAGGCGAAACTTTCAGAAATACGTGATCCCCGACAGTAAATTGTAGATCTCTCCTTCTTTGATCAGCATAGCTTTTCTGCCTACTCTGAGCTGTAAGTAATCTTTTTCTAATCAACTCAACCTTTTCTACACAATCCTGTACAATCTGTGGCCCAATCAATCTCCGCTCACCAACCTCATCCCAACAAATAGGTGACCTACACGGTCTACCATATAACGCTTCATATGGTGCCATTCCTATGCTTGCATGATGGCTGTTGTTATATGCAAACTCAATTAACTGTAAATGTTCATCCCAACTGCCTTTCCAGTCTAAACTGCATGCCCTCAACATATCTTCTAGTGTTTGAATGGTTCTCTCTGATTGTCCATCTGTTTGAGGGTGAAAAGCTGAACTAAATTTCAACTGTGTACCAAGTGCTTTTGTAAACTCCTCCAAAATTTTGCTGTAAACCTTGCATCCCTATCTGAAATAATAGACACAGGCACACCATGAAGTCTAACAATCTCTCTGATATACAAATTGGCTAAATCTCTAATGATTGTGTCTTTGTGATTGCCAGAAAATGAGCTGACTTAGTAAGCCTGTCAACAATTACCCAAATAGAATCATGTTTTCTCTAGTCATTGGTAATCCCATCACAAAATCCATAGTGATATGCTCCCATTTCCACTGTGGAATTTCCATCAACTGTAATGGTCCTGCTGGTCTTTGATGCTCCGCCTTTACTTGTTGACAAGTAAGACACTTGCTGACAAAGTCTGCTATATCTTTCTTCATGCCAATCCACCAAAACTATCTTTCATGTTTTTGTACATTTTTGTACTGCCTGGGTGAATAGAATATTGTGATTTATGTGCCTCAGTCAAGAGATCTTTCTTTATTTCTTCATTCCGAGGTACACATAATCTTCCCTGAAATCTGATTGCCCCGTCTGCACTTTGAGTAAATCTCGGTGTGCCAATCAATTTTTGTAACTGCTGATCATTCAGTTGTGCTTGCACAATTCGCTCAACCATTGCAGACTGAATAGTTAGTTGGGCCAGAAATAAGTTTCTCCCTTTGCATATCGGAGAATACTCCACTACATCAGATGTCATTCTCCAAGTTTGGCGTAACTGGATTGCCATTAGCCTCTTCCTGCTGAGTGCATCTGCCACCACATTTACTTTTCCTGGGTGGTAATTCAAGGTGAAATCATAATCCTTCAAAAATTCAATCCACCGTCTTTGCCTTAAATTTAATTCTTTCTGAGAGAAAATATATTTTAAACTCTGATGGTCTGTAAATACTTCAAACTGCTCACCATACAAATAATGGCGCCAAATCTTCAGAGCATGTACCACCGCTGCCAACTCCAAATCATGTGTTGGATAATTCATTCATGGGTCTTTAATTGTCTAGATGCATAAGCTACTACTTTGCCATTCTGCATCAGGACACATCCTAGTCCTTTTCTAGAGGCATCTGTATATATCACAAATCCTCCTGACCCACAAGGTAAAGTAAGCACTGGGGCTGTAGTTAACCTTATTTTTAATTCCTGAAAACTCATTTCACATTTATCTGACCATTCAAAAGGAACTCCTTTCCTAGTCAATTTGGTCATAGGAGCTGCAATAGAAGAAAAACCTTCAATAAACCTGCGATAGTAACCGCAAGACCCAAAAAGCTCCTAATCTCACTGACATTCTTCGGCCTTTCCCAATGCAAAACTGCCTCAACCTTAGCTGGATCAACAGACACTCCATCACCAGAGATGATATGCCCTAAGAATTGAACCTTATCCAACCAGAATTCACATTTACTGAATTTCGCATAGAGTTGATGTTTCCTTAAAGTTTCCAACACAATTCTCAAATGTTCTTGATGAGTTTCAACAGTAGGAGAATAGATCAACACATCATCAATAAACACCACTACAAATGTATCCAGATATGGTTGAAAAACTCTGTTCATCAAATCCATAAATGCTGCTGGTGCATTAGTTAACCCAAATGGCATAACCAAAAATTCATAATGCCCATATCGTGTTCTGAAAGCAGTTTTTGAATATCTTCTTCCTTATCCTTAGTTGGTGGTATCCAGATCTGAGATCAATCTTTGAAAATACTGTGGCAGTTCGTAGCTGATCAAATAAATCATCAATCCTTGGCAAAGGGTACTTATTCTTAATGGTCACTTGATTCAACTTCCTATAGTCAATGCATAGTCTAAGCGACCCATCTTTCTTTCTAACAAACAGAACAGGTGCGCCCCAAGGGGATACACTTGGTCGAATAAACCCCTTATCTAGCAATTCTTGCAATTGTTTCTTCAACTCTGCCAATTCGGCTGGTGCCATTCTATAGGGAGGAATGGAAATGGGTAAAGTACCCGGTGAGAGTTCAATAGTGAACTCCACCTCTCGGTGTGGTGGCAAACCCGGAAGTTCATCAGGAAACACATCTGGAAATTCCTGACAATATCAATATCTGAGGTGGTTTTCTTATTTTCATTAGAAGGAACAGCCACTATACTAGCCAAATAACCTTGACATCCACTTCTAAGCAATTTCAAAGCTTTAAGTGCTGAAACTAGTGTTTTACTAGAACGGTGCCTTGGACATTGATAGTGAAATGTCTGCTCCCCAGGTTTTTGAAAAATTACTTTCTTTCCATGACAATCTAGAAGGGCAAAATTTGTATCTAACCAATCCATTCCCAAGATGACATCAAAATCAGTCATTTCCAGCAGATACACACATGCTGGCATAATCCTCCCCTGAATCACCACATCAATGCTAGGAATAACAGAAGTCGTTCTAGCTATCTCCCCAGTTGGTGTGTTAATGGACATCTCATCAGTGTTCACAATTTGTTTATCTTTCAATAATTCAGCAAATCTCAGAGAAATAAAAGAATGTGTAGCACCCGGATCAAATAAAACTTTTGCATGCATATCATCGATAAGAAGAATACCTTCAGCTACTGCATTGGCATCTCGGGTGTCTTCCCTTGTTAGTGCATATACTCTGGCTTGAACTCTCCGCTGCTGTTGTGGTTGCTGATCTTGTCTTGGCCTTGTGGGACAATCCCTTATCATATGCCCTGTCTGACCACATGAAAAATATTTACCTGCAGCCCGCCAACATTCATTACCTCTATGCTGCATCCCGCACTGTTGACAAGCTGGCATATTATCTCTCCTAACTGGTTGAACTCTCTCTGGAAAAGTCATCTTTGGCTTCTTATCTTTCCTCACAATTGAACCAAGATTACCCCTTTTTGCATTATCCCTTTGTCTTTCCACTAAGAATTCCTCATATTCAGTTTCTGCAATAAAAGCAGTCCTCAAAGCTGCTGCCATAGTCTGAGGCTCAAGGATTGCAACTCTACTTCTAATGTTACTTCTCAAACCTCTAACAAATTTCTTCACCCTTCTAAGCTCATCTGAACAAATATGAGGGACATACTTTTCTAATTCTGTAAATTTTACTTCATAATCAGCAACTGACATACCTCCTTGAGTCAGATTTAAAAATTCTACTTCTTTCCTGTCCTTCACATGCTGAGGGAGAAATTTTGCATGAAAGACATCAAGAAATTCATTCCAGCCAATCTCCGTCTCTCTATTTCTGAAAGTGGTTCTAAGTGCAGACCTCCACCACTCGTCCGCACGGTCCTTTAGCATAAATGTAGCTAATATCACCTTATCCTGCTCTGCACATCTAATGGCCGTAAAAATCTTCTCAATCTCTCTCACCCAGTTTTCCACAATCTCCGGGTGACTCTCCCCCTTAAAAGGAGGAGGACTCATATGTCTGAATTTCTCCATTAGGGTAGCGCCTGCTGCCCTATTCGGTTGTTCTTGCACACGGGTTTGTAACTGGGCTTGCATCATTGCATGAGTTTGGGCCTGTAACTGCATAGTCTGCACTAACCCTTGAAAAGCTTGTGTGAAGCCTCCTAAATCTGGCACACCCTGAATAGGTAACGCACCATCCCCACCGGGAGCAAGCTCGCCATGAATTGTTTCCCCGACAACTCCTTGTGATGTCCCATTTGAGGGCGCAGACTCCTCGGGAGAAGTATTAACCTCAACCCTATCACTCCCTGCCATCTCCTGCGAGGGAGAACTAATCTGAATTAGTATGATTCTAGGTTTGACATCAAATTCTAAAATAAATTCCTACGATCTTGTGGTATGGTATATAAATTCAGATGGCTGCAAATAATTTCAAGCCTCACAACTTGCTCTGATACCACTCTCTGTGGCGCCCCCTTCCCGCGATCCCGTATCGTGTCCGGGGACGTCACAGCGGATGTACGGAAGTGTTGTGGGCAAGATATTTGCAAGGCGCTAAAGGCCAAACCATCACATATTCCAAAAGAACATAACCATACCATTTCCATAAGATAAACACTCATAATTTACATCGTATACAGAGTACTACATATCTCTAAAAGTCATATTTACATTCATTATTCAAAAGAAAACTAAATCTATTTATTCTACGCAGCGGAATCCAAACTACGCCCGGGATCACCCTCCGACCTACTGTCCGTCGGAGTCGAGGTACACACTTGTCAATTTCCTGAAATGTTAGGCAACAGATATGAGTCCAAAGACTCAGTAGACATCAAAACCAATCACATGCTTATCATATACTAAACTGTGCAAATCCATGATATATATAAAGCTAATCACAATTTCACTGAATTGTACATATACTATGAATGCGAAGGAAATATAAAGAGCAAAGTAATTTTCAGATTTATAAACAAATGCGTATAACAAATCTTATCTGACTTATATATATATGGCATAATACATATCTTAGCTAAATCAGAGCTTATACAGATGAACTTATTTTCAGATCATATCAAAGTCATATATCAAATCTGAACTTCATATTATTTGGCAGCATATATTGGACAGGCATCCCGTCACTAAAAGCAGTAGCAAACACATACCTAGACATCCAGACGTCGACATAAAGATAAAAGGTCTAAACGCTGGAGCCTGTCGGCCTTGATCAACCACGCAGGATCGGGAGTTAATACTCCACCATTCCCCAGATAATTTTCTTATTCTGGGTTCCGGATTTTTCAGAAGTCCGTTTGTCCTCGGAAATGGGCCTAATCCCGTAGCGGAAGCTAACTACGGTTTGTCGCCCCACACCTCCTTAAAGTGACACAGTCCATATGCTTAATCAAATTTTTATTCTTATTATGATGCTTATTACATAGTTGTCTCGATACTTAAAACTTGAACTTTATAAAATAACTGGATCATATTTTAATATTATTAACTAAATATATATAACATTCGAAGAGATTAGAGTAGAGAGAGAGTAGAGAGAGAAAGTAGAGGGAGAAAGTAGAAGAGATTAGAGAGAATTAGAGAGAATTAGAGAGATTAGAGAGAAAATAATATTTTACAGAATGATAACTAAATAAATAACTGATTCTAAATATAGATCATTGGGTTAAATAAATCAATGACTTAAATTACATTTCAAACAAAATCAAATCAAAGAATGTAAATAACAAATAACATGCACTCGGTTTATCATGGCCTACCTTTAGGTGGTCTTCGAATTAACTTAGTATCTCACCCGAGCTCCCGTAGAAGTCCTTGCGTAGGAAAAGATAATTTTCCCAGGTCCCAGATGTGTAAAGAAGGGTGAAATTGTCCAAAATAGCTTCAAATCCTCCGTTCAAGTGTTTATTAATTATTTATATTATTCGGATGCTGTATCATCTTCTATTCTCCGTTTTTTAATAAGAGAATGAGAGTGGAAAGTAAAGAGAAAAGTAGAGAGAGAAAGTAGAGAGAGAGAAAGTAGAGAGAGAAAGTAGAGAGAGAAGATAGAGAGAGAAAGTGAAGAGAGAGTAGAGAAAGAAGTATAGAGAGATATAAAAGTGAAAAAGTAGAGAGAGAATTTAGAGAGAGAAAGTAGAGAGAGAAGATAGAGAGAGAAAGTGAAGAGAGAGTAGAGAAGGAAGTATAGAGAGATATTTAAAGAGAAAAGGTAGAGAGAGAAAATAGAAAGAGAATTTAGAGAGAGAAAGTAGAGAGAGAGAAAGTAAAAAAAATAGAGAGAGAAAGTGGAGAGAGAGAGTAGAGAGAGAATAGAAAAGAGAAAATAAAAATATTTAAGAGAGAGAGAGAGAGAGAGAGAGAGAGAGAGAGAGAGAGAGAGAGGGGGAGTGAGAGAAGAGAAGAGTTGGAGGGGGAGAGGGGGGTGTTGGAGTGGCAGGGAAAGAGGGGGAGAGGGAGTATATATAGGGGGAGGGGAGGAGAAGATAAGAATGAGGGATATGAGAAGGAGAAGAAGGAGATAAGAAGATAAGATTGAGGGGGAGGGATAAGAAGGAGGGAGAGGATCACGTGGGTGGGGTGGGGGGTAGATATTTTAGGATTTGTTTTGATTTTTTATATATATATAAAAACTCTTAATAACATGAACTAGCTCATTCTATCTCATTTTTGTCCTTCCAAACGTCAAAATTTGAAAAAGTGTTCAACATGAAACTTGTAGATTTTTGAATTCTCTATCCAACGGACCTAATATTGATCCTATTCTGACATTCCTATAAAAAGTTATATATTATTAAAGTGAGATAGCTATTTAATTTACTTAATAAGATTCGTAACACAATATCGTTCAAGGTATTACACTTTAATTAAGGTAACATAAAATTTATATGGACTAACTATAAGATATTTAACTATCTATAAGTTTTGGACGAATTCGGGTGTTACAGTACTAGGGTAAAACCAATGACGGATAACACACAGAAAACTGTGCGAGATTGATACCTAGTAGAACACTTAACGTTTTCAGAAATGACACCCTAATTAGAATGCACTTCTTGGAATTTCACATGGATTTTTAGTGAATTGGCGCCTTGGGGTTGACTAGTCCTCTAAATTATATATATATTTACATTGGCGCCTCCCCTTAAGTCTTCATTTAATTGAAGGCTTTCTGGCAGTCGCTATTTAGGTTCATTCAAAATTTTTAAATTATATATATATAATTTGCGCCCCCATTAAGCCATCTTTTATCAAATTCGCGCCCACCTAGCAGGATATTTTAAATCGCGCCCAGCCAGCAGGCCATATTTTAAATCGCGCCCCCCAGCAAGTCATCTTTTATCAAATTCGCGCCCACCTAGCAGGCCATATTTTAAATCGCGCCCACCCAGTATGCCATATTTTAAATCGTGACTTTCTGGAAGTCGCCTTTTATGAAATTGGAGCCTGGGGTGCCGTCGTTATTTCTGTAACCCATGTACGAAGAATTGACGACATGTGTCAAGGCGTCCATTCTGTAATTGGCGCCCTGGTCAGGGGCGCCATTTACAGCGATCTAATTAGATGCAGAAATTTATTTATTTATAAAATGACGACCCCTACAGGGTCGTAAATTTTGAAATTGGCGCCCTGATGTAGGGCGCTAATTCCCTGGGTTGCTTAATCAGCCTGGAATGTTTATTACTTTAATTTGTTACTTTATAAATTTGTTACTTTATTACTTTAACCCGTTACTTATCTATCTATAATTAAGTTATTCTAATTAGCTAACAGTCTTACTAATTTGCAGGTAAGTATAATATCTTGCACTAACAGATAGTTATACGATTGTAACTAAGTAGGTCTCTGATATATATATATAGTTCATCTAAACTTATAAGATTTTATAACTAACCGGATCTTCTATATCTAACAGGATCTTAATTTAACTAACAGATCATCTAATCAACTAACATAGTCACCTAGATCTCTGATATATATATATATATATATATATATATATATATATATATATATAGTTCATCTAAACTTACAAGATTTTCTAATCAACTAACATGATCTTCTACATCTAACAGGATCTTCTAATTATCTAACAGATCATTTAATCAACTATCATAGTCACCTAATTAAACTAACAATACATGCAGTTTACACACTCCTTTAATTTATGATAGATTATCATGAATTTATTCCAAGTTATCATGAATTTATTCTAATTAACGGTAAAACAATCACATGGATATGATATTTTAATGCCCTAATTAACTAGAAATTTGGTTAAGCTTGAGAAAACCTACTAACATGCTGTGTAGATTAACTACTACTTTAGCTAGGTTGACTATTAGTTTAGCTAAAAGTTGAGACAACCTACCTCTTGGAGCAGAAGGAAGGGTGCGTGGACAGAGGAGAGGTCTGCACCTCTCTGCAACCTTCACAGAGCTTGCCTATCTGCAACCTCCCTGCAACCAGCTAAAGCTAACGAGCTAACGGGTTTGGCTAGAATAGGGGTGTGTATTATAGCATTAGGGTCGACAAGATAGGGGGCAAGATCCGCGAAAAGCGGATCTGGGTGGCATGCCAGCGAATACAGGCTTGATAATAGCCAGGAAAAAGAGAAAAAAATGGCGGCTTACGTAGTGTCATCTCTTAAGTAAATGACGCCTTAGGTGGTGTCATCTCTTAAGTGGCGTCTTAGGTGGTGTCATCTCTTATCAAATTCGTAACTTAGGTGGTGTCACCTCTTATCAAATTCGCGCCTTAGGTGGTGTCACCGCTTATCAAATTCGCGCCTTTAGTGGTGTCACCTCTTAATTCGCGCCTTAGGTGGTGTCACCTTTTAATTCGCGCCTTAGGTGGTGTCACCTCTTATCAAATTCGCGCCTTAGGTGGTGTCACCTTTTAATTCGCGCCTCCCTGGGAGTCATTTCTTAAGGAAATGACGCCCTGGTAGCTGGCGTCATTTAAGATTGGATTTTATTTTTTTTTATATTAAACAGATCACCTACTTAATTGATTTTTATCTTTAATATTCGATGGAGTCTGACTACCAAATTTTATGGTCGTCCTTTTATTTCTTTGCTATTTTTACATATAATCTTTTTTTTTAAAATTCTTTTTAAATAAAAAGTGACACTATTCCCCAATTACTATTCATACTATTCATTTCTTATGAAATGACGACCTTTCCATGGTCGTTAGTTTATATATGTATCCTTCGATTCTTAGGTATCTACTTTAATACTCTTTAGAGGAAATATTTTACCTTCTATATAATTGAACAATTGGGTTAATAAAGAAAATTGAATTATAAGAAATGTCTTATTTATTAATAAGGTAAATGAATTATAACTTATAACTTAATAATTAGAAAATTATGAGAATTGTATTATTAAATTTTATAATCCATGTAAATATGGTTTGGCATATAATATCTCTTTATTTAAAAAGGTTTTTTTATTTTTAATTATTCGTAAATATCAAAAATGATTAATTAAATAGTAGTAAATTCTTTTATCTCTATTTAAAAAAAATGTCGGGTGTTACAGTCCTTCTCTTCCTTAATTTTAATTTTGAGAGAAAAGAGAGAAAAAAATGTAACCAAAAATCCTATAAACCTGAGTTTTAAAACCTAGCTAAAGAGCTTTGTCAGAGTTAACCCGGGCATTCAATGCCCCTTCACTCCCGCAACCCCCTCTCTCTCTCCTCTACTTTATTTTTCACATAGCTGCTGTTGAGTTATGATTTTGATGTTTGTTAGCGTTATGGTTTTGATGATAACTAAACTTAATGTGTGATTGAGTGATGATAACTAAACTTATGGTTGATTACACATTCATGTTTAAATATGTTTGAGATGACAAATGGCAATGGTACATGGTCTTGATTCATGTTTGATTGAATTGTTTTTATAAGAGGCAAGAGGTTTCATAACCTCTTTAATGTGAACAAGCATGGTATTAACCTTAACTATCTTGCTTGCGGGATCAAACATGGCAGTCACCTGGTGAACTAAACTTGTGGATAAGCACCCTGCTCCTCTACAATCCAAAACAGGTGGTATATGTCATTTACTATCAAAAACCATTGGTGAGACTCTTACCTTGTGTATCTCGTGCTTAGCATCGATCTCACATTGTGTATCTTATGTATACACCTCATTCATGCACATTCAACATGAAACTCTTCTGGCCATCGTGCGCCCTCGCCCGCGGATCGACCTGCGCGGTTTGCATGAACTTCAAGCATTTATCATATGGATGTTTAAGCTATAGTTCTAATCAACTATCCATGTGTTTGCAGGTCAAAGACTCAGTTGACACCTTCAATACTATCAAAGTCGATGCCACAGATGAGAATGGGCTGCTAAAGGAGTTAAGCGGTTGAGCTAATGGCTTAACGGATTGAATTGGGAATCCCGGGGGTTTGCCCAGCTGGCGGTCGACCGCCAGCTTAGGGGCGGTCGACCGCCACCAGGAACCCACTGCCTGTAGCTCTCTCAGTGGCGGTCGACCGCCAACCCAGTAGCGGTCGACCGAAATTCTCAGGGATCATCCGTTTACAGATTTTTCAGTAGTGGTTGACCGCCAGAAGCTGCAGGTCGACCGCCAGCCCCGAGCTGCCCACAATTGTTGACTTTTTCCACTTCGAGAAGAAGCCTTCTCCTTGTAATTCTTTAATCCTAATGACACCAAATCACCCACAAAATGTGGATCGGGTCTGGGGGATGTCCATAGACCATTCAAGGGCTATATAACATCTCATTTGGAGCTATAACCCTAACCATCCAAGAGATCCAAGGGGAGGCTGTCCAAGGAGGAATAAGAGAGTACTGCAGCTCCGTGAACAGTACCTCGTGCAGCAACAATCTTCATCTAACTTCAAGCCATTCAAGGTAGATCTGAAGCCAACATCCTCCAAGGAAAAGAAGCAAGCAAGGAAGCAAGGATTCAAAGGAAGATTACTCAAAGAAGAAAGAAGAAGAAGCAAGCAAGTAAGCCATCCAAGGGGATTCAAGTGGAGATCAAGAGGAGGTGTTCAAGTGAAGATTGAAGATATGTTCAAGATCCGTAACATGCATTCAAGGGAAACCCAAAACAGGAGTTTTGTAAACTAAGCCTCATCATATTTATGTTTTTGGGTATTGTATTTGTGTTCATCATAAACTGAAGAATCTGTGTGTGTGTGGATCGTGTTGGATCCGTGGTCGTGTATGTGTGTTGTTTTCCATTCGTGTGTGCGTAGACCTTCCTAGATCTACGTGTGTGTGTGTGGATCTCTTAGATCCAGTTGTTTTAGTGTGTGGTTTGCTGCACTTGTCGCAGCGTGTGTGTGTGGTAGTGATCCGGTTGTCGGATCGTGTTGGAGTTCATCTCCGTGTGTGTGTGTGTTGGAGCTTGTCTCCGTGTGTAGTTTGGGGCGCGTCCCCGTGTGTGTGTGCAGGTGTCGTCCTGCGTGTGTGGTTGGAGCATCGTCTCCGTTTGGGGATTTATTCCCGAGTGAAGTCTCACCGAGTTTGGTGAGGGGTGGATGTAGGATTGCCGTCGTGCATCCGAACCACCTTAAAAACCGCTGTGCATTGTGCTTGTATTGTGTGGTTTGCTCCATTTCCTCTATCTCCATTTTACATAAACGTTAGTTTAAATTGTTGTTATGATTTTATCTTCGTCTATCTTGCTTAATCTATATCTTATCATATAAAGTTTGTTAAATCCAATTTGTGTTCAAATAGCTTTGAATCTCCTAACTAGCTTTGTATCACATATTTTATAAAAGGCCAAAAGTTTTCCTAAAATTGGTAATCACCCAATTCACCCCCCTCTTGGGTGTCATTGATCGCGGGACTTCAGCTGCCCCCACCCCACCATCGTCGCCGATGACAATGTCACTGTCTACCAACACCAAACACTATCATGAATGGTTCTGCCTGCCAATCCACTTGTAGCGTCGATGACTGCTGAAGCCATGATGGACAACACCAAGCTGATCCTCGACGCCATGGAGGAGGCCACCAAGGTGGCAGTGGTCATCTCCGAGGAGGAGATGAAGAAGAAGCCGAGGGAGGACCGAAAGGGTTCGAAGGCAGCTATTAAGGAGGGGGAGGGGAAGAAGGGAAGGAGGAGGTGGCAGTGGTGCATAAGAGCTCTTCCTATAGGGAAGAGATTGGAAGGTGCTCTTGGGTCTGAGGGTGATGGTGGAGGAGGCCATTCTTGCGAACAAGCAATTTCTGACAGAGGAGGGGAAGGGTGCAGAGAATGAGAAGAAGGATGGCAAGGAGGAGGCAAAGTCGAGAGAGCCGTCCCACCACCTCCGGCGAGCTGGGATTCCTCGGGTCGTCCCCTCCCATTGTCGACGCAGACGCTGTTGTTGTTGACTCTCTCTCTCGCTCTCACTCGGGAGAGATGACACTGTAGCATGAACAATATTCCGAGAAAACATTGTTTACATCCTAAAACAATGTTCATTAGAATAGTAATCAATGACAAATTGTCACTCGGGAGAGATGACACTGTAGCATGAACAATATTCCGAAAAAATATTGTTTGCGGCCTAAAACACTATTCATTTGAATAGTAATCAATGACAAATTGTGTAATTTCTTTATAAAGTACAAAGCTAACTCAAGTGGATTAACCTCCACCTATCAAAGTAAAAATAAGTTAACCTTGGGACAACTTAACTAGATTGAGTTAACCATGGGTTAGATTAACCTTCTATCAAAGTGAGGATAGGAGTTTCTTTTTTTCTTTTAACTCAAAATCTGACAAAATTAGTTTCAAACTCTCCTCTAAACATTTGGCACCTTGAGTTTGAAGCTCAATAATGCTACTATGAGGCAATGTGAGCCGACTTGGTGATCTGTACTAGATCGAGATCACTATGATTCAATACGATACGCGACTCTCGCCGACTCAGTCACCTTTCACTCCACCCGGCATACTTTTCTTCCCCCATGCCGGTGCCCCCCCACCCGGACGGTGGTTTCTTCTCCCACCCCGACACCCCTCACCCCGGTAGCCCACCCCGATGCCCCCGCCCCACCTCCAACAGTCCCCCACGGCGGCTAGCAACGTCCCTGTTAACTGGATCATCGTCGCCATTGTCGGATCTCATCTACCACCGCCGAATCCTCGCCACCACTGTTGGATCCTTATCGGAGAATGCCAAGAAGATCACAGAGAAGGATAGAGAGGGAGGAGAAGTGACTCAGTTTGAGTCGGCCGGATCATGTCTTAGATTTTCGTGAATCCGAGTAGATCCGCCCAAGTCATCTCAACTCGGATCGAGTCGGCGAACCATGCTATAAGGCACATTGTTTTTACCAACCAATGCATTGCCACTTTGATAAAGAATAGGGTAAGGCGGTTAGGATAAGTCTGGGTAAGTTACCCTATGGTTAAGTCTAACATAGTTTGCTGACTAACTCTTATTTAACTTAGAATAAAAAAAATAAATAGATAAATTAATTAAAAATCTCATGAATAAGAAATCCTCATAACTTTATCTTATCCAACTCCGGGTAACTTATTCCACTATTTTGAGTCGAATAAGTTATTTACTCTTAACCCACACTTAACCTATTTAGATTAGAACGAGCGACCTGTTGGCTAATCCAGAATGACTCAACCTCAAGGTCATTCCATTTCCCATTTGGAAGTTCATTTTTCCAAAATTTTGAAAGAGTTGTTCCGTTCGTCTCTGAGCGTTTCGACAAGATCAACCCGTTTTCGCCGCACATCTATGGGAGCAGTTTTACTCGACGCGATGGATGGGAGATGCCCGAATGGGATTCCTCCCCCCCATCGCATCTGGCAGATTCAAAGGAACTTCTTCTTCCAAATAATCCTCTTTCGCAATCTCTCAGAAAAACAGTCCATCCCATCGCGTCGAGTAAACCACCGTCCACAATCCCCGCGTGGATGTGCAATGTATAAGGGCGGTTTTGACAATGCACTCATTGATAACTGTCATTATTGTTTTTGGCTATTTTAACTTAATCATAGGGATTAGTTTGAATTTTTTCATTCCACGGAGAGAGGGAGAGAATGGTACATCCGGCCCTAATTAAAGGAATCCACCCCCACTCTATTCTGATATAGTGATATCAAAGAGGGTATATAATAAGAGTCGGATAGGATAATTTATTTGTCTTGTTCCATCTTAATTAATCGACTTTGATAGTATCTTTCGAATAGGATATAACTTATTCGGACTCGGGTATAAAAGAAAAAAGTTGCCAATATTTGTTGATTGGAGGGCATACTTGTTGCAATAATAAGAGGAGGGTGTTTTTGACATTTCAATAGTGTTAGAAATTAATCTATAAGAATTAGCATATCTTAGAATTAACTCACTTTTACTTTGATAATTGGAGAGATTATCCCATTGGGTTAGGTAACCCACCATCTCATACGAGCAACAAATTCGAGATTAACCTCAGTTTAACCCTATTCCAACCCATTTACGTAATTTGATCCACCAAAATACTTTTTAGCCTAAATCAGAGTTAACCCAGAATTATACTCTAAAGTCAACTCCCAAACAAAAAGAGTTCTTGACTGCTTTACTTGATAGACCACAAACAAACAACCACTGAGAAAGAAGGGAGGCATTGAAACAAAGATTAAAGGTGGATAAGATTTCCCTGTCAAACATAGGACATCGTTTTTTTTTTAAATATGATACATGTAGCCATGTAGGGGAGATACCCTCATTGCGATGTAGACATTATTTTTTATAATAACACTATCATATTATATAGCAGTACTACATGTCATTAGGGATGCTGACATTATCTCACCAGGCTAATCTAATCTTCCTCACAGAAGCAGAAGGAACCCACAGAAAATAATAATAATAATAAAAGGAAACAACTCTCTGTTCTTATTTGTAACGTACTCAATTGCCATCGCCATCGGCATTTGTCGCTACCCTCAGGGCTTGAAGTCGGAATCCTTGACGATGGTCACGGGGCAGGAAGCATGCGAGAGGACGTAGTTGGTGACGCTACCCAGCAATATCCTGGCACGGCACAGGAGTCGCCGCCCCCCCCAAACCCAATGATGTTTTGTTAGACAGGCAAGCAAGAAAGGAGAAGAAACCAAGGAGTTTTAATTATAGCGAAGAATTGTTCATCTTTTCGACTCGTCGATCGGTTTAATTCCCCAACTCAGTTTTTGATCCCGTCGAACTCCATTAATTATCCGTTAAGACACGAACAGATTTCAGCAACGATCGGAATCCGGGTTGTGGGCGGTTGGGGGGCGGGGGGAGGTTATACCTCTGGAGGGTGCCGAGGCCTCTGCTGCCCATCACCAGCGAGTCCAGCTTCAGGTCCTCCACGCCGTCGCAGAGCTTCTCGCGGGCGTCTCCCCAGTACAGCTTCGCCACGACCTTCGCCTGGTGGTTTTGTCCAACACAAAAAAGCCCAACTTGAAGCAGAAGAAAAACGAGAGGAGGAGGAGGAGGAGGAAGAAGAAGAAGAAAGACGCCATTTTTCACAGGGGAAACGAGATGGCGGCGGGTGGAGAAGAGAGAGGAAGCCGCGGGAGGCGGCACTGGCTGATTCTGGCTACTCACGTCTTTCTGGCGGGCAGCGGTGTCGAGGACGTCGAGCACCTCCGCGTCGGGCTCCAGGCCGTAACCCTTCACCACCTCCGGCTCCCGGAACTCCGCCAGCGGGATCAGAGCTGGTGACGGCGAGAAGAGACTAATAAAGGTTGAGATCGGATCGTGGACGGAAACTACAACGCAGACGACATGCGGGAAGAAGGGAGTGGAGAGATCTCACGAGATCCGGAGGAGGACCAGAGCTGGTTCTTAGATTCGCCGCCCTGGTCGGGGAGGACGTGCAGGAGGAGGAGGGTCTCGCCGCGGTCGAGCAGGTTGTCGATGGCCCAGCGCAGGGCGCTCTTGCTGCTCTGGGAGTAGTCCAGCGCCACCCCGATCTTCTTGTCCCCCCTCATCTCTCTCTCTCTCTCTCTCTCTCTCATTCATTTGCAACTGCAATGGATTTATAATGTAGTGTTACTGGCCAGTGACGTGAGCATCCAGGTGGAGTGAGATCTCAAGAGAGTTATAGGTAATAGTGATTTTAATCTCACATTAAATGTAAAAAATTAAATTAATTTATAAGAAAAAAATTCTTACTTCAATAACTAGATTTTTGGGAAGGGTGAATGATTCATGACATGCATAAGATGTCACTAAACTCACTTTTGGATACAAGGTATAAACATGTTTAAATTTATCATAAGCTTAATTTCTGCTATAGTCTTTATTTACAAGGTTAAAAATAGGTTTATCATGAACTTGTTTGAGTTTACTGTATATAAACTCTAAATCTCCCCATGAAGCGTGCGTGTTTTCTATGAATCTGCTCTCTCTGTGTACAAACTAAGTTTATCATACACTGACTTCAGTTTTATGAAAAATGCATTTATGATAACTCTGTTCAAAGTGTCATAAGTTACATCCACACTGGGCTTTAATTAGTTTGGATAATTTGAAATAAATGAATCATAAACTCATTTGAATCGAAAACTGGATCATATCTGGCCCCCTCTACAAACCCTAGGGTGCATAGGACAAGAGAAGGCATAATCACATGGGAGAAAAATGACTTGGGGGGGAACGTCTGAAGGCTTTCCTTCCATTGTTCTTGCTGTGTTGCGGTCGTCTTGCCTCATTCCTGCAAGGGCCAGAGGGGTTGGCTTGTCCATCCCGGGACGAAGCTTCCTTCTCCTTTCCTCACCTCTCCTTTCCAGGCCCCCACGCGCATGCCCCGGGAGTGGCGCTACTGTCTGTCTGTAGGTATTGCGCGGATGTCGGTATTTACAATCTTCGTGCCATTTCTTGAGTATTTTTTTAATTAGAGAAATTTATCATAATTTTTTTGATAATTCTAACCATCTAGGTGATGTTTATGTTCGTAGATGTGACGGTTCTATCTTCAGTTCCACCGCACATAGAAAATCAATTTTCAATGGATCTGACCACTTACAAGGAGTACTTTGACATAAAACCCTCACGAATCCCTAAGTCAAATATCTATTCTTATATAATTGAGATTTTTACATATGTATTTAGAGAGATAAGATCTCACGCTTGATCGTAGATCGTCAGATCCGGAGAGATTTAGTTGACTCGGAGAGATTAAGTCGACTGGATAGATCTCATTGGCCACCTCTCGAAGAAATATGCTTAAGAAGGGCAAAGGTCAGGGGATCTGAGATTGAGATCCTAGGAAAAATTCTCCGATGTTTAAGTCAGTATGGACAAGAGCTGAATGCAAAGAAATTACGAGAAAAACGGGGAGGGGGGGGGACGGGATTATTTTTCACCGATTGAGGGGCTAGGATCTCTTACCTTTTGTATGGGAAATCCTTGAGATTAAATAGTGGCGACCTCCCTTAGCGAATCCGCAGAGGTTACGGAGAGATAATTGAGTGAGGGAGTTACGTCCTCCGATATGCATTCTTACCGTGGAAGGACTCTCGTGTTTCTCTTAGCCCTTCTGAATTCTCTGCTCTCGTATGTTCGTGGAAGATTCACCTTTTGTTGCACGAGATAAATACTCACCCTGGATAGACTTTTCCTGATCGAAGAGAGGGGGCCCTGTCGCAGGTCTTTCCCCCTCCAAGCAAAGGTTATCCCTTTCAAGGGGCCAGGATTTCCAAGTTTTACTCTTATCCCGGGCTTTAGCAGAGGGAGTTGCCTTGATAGTCTTCTGTTGGCTCGGTCGGCGGCGCATTAGGGTTCCTCCCGAGTTTAGGGGGAACCCTCTCCATGGTCGACTGTGCCGATGCTATATGGCTTGCAGTGGGCCTCTGAACCCTCAGGCTCCTCGTAAGTGGGTCTATTCCGCAGAGGTGGACTGTCACTTAGTGGGCCGATTAGGTCTTAGTGGACTTTTGGGCCGAGAAGCAATTGGCTTTGAATTTTCCCCTCTCCACTTGTCCCCTACTCCCGAGCCAAGGCTTAGTGAGGAAGGTGCATTTTGGGTTTTTAGACAAGGGCGGGTGTGGTTGTCACGTGGTTACTCAGTACGCCAATCGAGTCTATAGGTGCGGCTACCTAAATGTGTTTTGGCAACGGGCGCGATGATAGCGTCACTTGTCCCGAAACAAATGCTACTTCAGGTCGTCGTTTTGGAGCGTTTTACAATTCGAGCTTCCATGGGATAATTGGGCGGTGCTTCGGTAGCCGACTGCGATTATAAATACCGCATCCTAGGGCATGCTGGCTCCCTTCTATCTTTGCATTCGAGCTTCCTCCCTCCCAGCTTCTGAGTCTTCGTTTCCTTTCTCGCTCCACTATCCTAGGAGGAATGTTGAAGGGGGCGAGAGGTCGCCGCGGCTTTCGCAGACCTTGTCGCAGTCACTGCCGAGGCTGTGCAGTTGCTTCCCCCATCGGCTCCTCATTCCGATTCCCCCCTTCAGTCTTCTTCGTCTTCCATGGCTGAGCAGGAGGCATCTTTGCACGACGTCGAGACCGAACAGCGTGCAGGGGGCTCTGCACCTGATTCTTGCTTCTATTCCTGTAGTGAGCTCACCACCCAAGATGTCGAGGAGCTCTAGAACCGCTAGCAGGTTCAGTGGCGGTACAATTTTTCTCTCCCAAAGCCTCATGAGTCAAGCCTTAGCACCCGCCATGACTCTTTCTGTGTTTACGCTTTGGCTTGGAAATCAGGCTTCCGTCTCCCCCTCCATGTGTTTGTTGAAAAGTTGCTGAATCATTTTAGTTGGCTCCAATCCAATTAGTTTCGAATTCTTTTGCTTTTATATATTCTGTCATTGTTCTTTGCGGGAAATGCGAAGTAACCCCCACTGTTGACCTCTTCAATGCCTTCTACGAGCTGAAGGAGCATGCTCAGGTCGGGAAGGGGTTTTTCTTCCTTCAAGCTCGAAGGGGTAAGAGTTAAGTTACCCTCTCCCCTTGAGACTCTTCACATAAGGGGTGGAAGACCCATTACTTCTGAGTGAACCGCACTATGGATGTCCCATCCCGGCCTTTCCCAATCTTTCTGAACTTCTCTCTCAAATTCATGCCGAGGCCATCTTCGTTTCCCAAGGTGCTCAAGGATGACATCAAGGTCCTCTAGAACAACAAGCAGTCGACCGCCGCCCTCCTCGAAGAGCTGAGCCTTGAGCGCTATGCCCGAGCACATCTATCCTCCCGAGGTAAGGGTTTATCGGCATTCTGTTGCTTTGGCGCGCGAGGTAATCTGCTACTGAGTTCATGACTATGCTGCTTGCAAATCATCCTCGTGCCAAGGATGGGAGTCGGCCGGGACACTCAGTTGTGCCTGCACTAGAGGAGGAAGTTATACAGGAGGTCGCGCCAAAAGTTTTAGAGGATCGACCAGAGGTGGGAGAGGCAGAGGACCTCTCGGTTGCTCGTGATGAGGGGCACAATAAAGGAAAAGGCTTGGCGGTTGAAGGGGATGAGGAGCAAAGGGTTCCAAGCAAAAGGTGTAACGACCCGAGAATCCGATTACCGAGAAAGCTTGATAACCCGAGATTCGCACCGCCACCCATGAGTCTGAAGACTCAGAAGGGTTAGAAGGATGGTGTGGAGACTACACAAGTATCACAAATAATTACAGAGATTAAACAGTTTGTATAATTAAGTAGGAAATAAACAGCATTTTAATTAATACATGGTCCACAAGATAACAATAACATAACAACCGTAGTCCACAACTAGTACAGAGACAAGAAAGAAAAGTACACCTCCACGGGACATATCTCGGCTCTGACCTCTGGCACTAACACTGGGCACCTGAACCACGCTGAGCCTCAAACGTGCTCCCCTGAAGTCGCGCCTCACCTGAAACACGGTGAAAACATGCAGGGAATGAGTCTCAGAACAAGACTCAGTAGGGATCACTCGAACCCTACCTCGCAAACGGAGAAACTGCTACACTATCACTTAGCGAGTACCTCGGAAAGGGAAGCCCTGCCATCTACAAAACACCGATCTCACATCACGAAAACCGACACACGTGCCACGGTGAAACGATCGGAACACCACGGCCAACACGACAAAACCCGAAGGTCGAAGTCGCAACGACTGACAGTCTGTCACTCCCGACTCGACAGGAGTACCTCCCACTAGAAGCACGGTTGGTAGCGTCCCCTGACGACTTACACCGCACCGCAGGTGAACTACCTGACGTGGTAGCGCCTACCAGAGGCACGGACACCGAACAAGTAACCACAAACAAGTGACTAGCTAGGGTCACGCTCGTCAACGTGGGTCCAACCGCCCCCAACCACGTGTGCACACACAGACCGTCCGTCCCTGGTCTGGCCCTCTGACCGGTTTTCCCCTCAGCCGGACTCTGGCTGCTAGACGGGGGGCCCGACGAAAACCAGTCCAAAATCGTCCTCAGGGTAAGCCGTACACCTACTCCTAAGTGAGACCAGCACACGCATACTGGTGGGCTATGACTAGTGGAGGGTCACTAAAGGAGTAGACTCTCAAGTCAACGGAAAACCACGTCCACATCCGATGATGTACGGGGACTGTCCCACGTACCAGCACCGTCGCACGGCGACAACGGTCGGAAAAGAAACGGGACTGTGAACCACCCGATGCAGCCCTGAGCCTGGCGGTCTACTCTAGACGTGCCACAGGCTCTAACGGTCTAAGGCTGGACCGTCACAGCCATCTGACGGCCAAACACAGGGGCGTCAGACCCTCGGTGCAAAAACGACTATGATGCGCCAACCCTGGTGCGTCACAGGCCCTGACGCACCCATCCTGGTGCGTCACAAGGCACGAAGGAACAAACTATGACGCGTGCCACTCGGTGCGTCACAGACCGTAACGGACCAACTCTGGTGCGTCACAGGGTGGGAATTCGTCCGCTCTGATGCACCCACACAGGAGCTTCATAAGGGTGTGACGCACCAAGTCTGGTGCGTCACATGCCTTGACCCCCAACAGTCAAAAACCAACGGTACTGCCAACGGTCAGATCGTCCCTGACGGTCCAACCCAGGTGCGTCACAGCACCCTGGCGGTCTATCGTGGGACCGTCACAGCCCACAGACCCCCAGTTGGCTAAAACATGGCTGTAACGCACCCACCTGGGCGCGTCACATAGTGTGACGGTCACTGGAAGGACCGTCACACCGACTCGACGGCGTGAAACGCCCAAAAATTCCAACAACGCCCCCATGCCTCCATAGGAGAGGGGGAAATCAAAGGGGAAGACCCCTGGGGACCCCTAGCATGATTCTAGGCCATCAAACGATGAATCGCGGCTCAAATCCATAGATCGGGAGAACTCTCCCCAAAACATGATTTTGCCCTAACCCGCTCAAAAACACCCCTCTCGGGTCCCATTCGGCCTACAAATCGTCGGGGTTGACGGGATGAGCATAGGGATTCGTCCCCCTCTCAGTGGACCGAAAGCTCTGTCGAGTCGAGCTCAAATCATGAAGAACGCTTTTAGAAACCCCGCTCATTCACGCTTCCCACGAGCACCGCACGCCCACGAGATCACCTCACCGCCACCCACGTCGCCGCGCCGTCACCCGCCGCCGTCTGCAGTCGGAGAGAGGCCCGTCGCGTCGAAATGGGAGAGAGAGAGGAAGAGGGGGGCGGTTCTCACGGAAGGAAGAAGAAGAAGAAGAGGAAGAAGAAGAAAGAGAAGGGTGGGGAGAGAGAAAATGAGAGGTATTTATAGAAAATCTAGAAATTCCAGAAAATACCAAAAAATTAAAAATTATATTTTCAGGATCCTCGGAACGCACCGATCGTAACGGTACCACCCGTGCCTAGGTGAACGACCTGATTCACCCGCAACTAGGTTCCGAAGGAATTACCGAAACACACGCAGAAAAGCCGCGGACACACTCCGAGCCTTCGAAACAACTCCGGATCGCGTCGATCCGAACATGAAAGATGTCCGAAAAGAAATTTTGGACATAATAGAGTCAGACACTCCGAGAAAATAGATCCGAGACCTATGAAGAAGGATCCAAAGAGTCCGAGATATTACAAAAGGACCACGTGCAGAAGCTTATGCTAACTTCTTTAAAAGTGGCGGTTGTCGAGGAGGGCCATCGGAAGTAGAGGAAGACGCATGCAGTAGCAGGTGAGCGCATGGGGATGTCTGTCACCCCGTCGACATCTCTAATCCTCCTTCAAAAGCTCCAATATCGGGAGACCCCGCCACTTCGGGCCTTTCAGATGACCCAACGGCTTGTTCTGTGAAGCAGTGGCCATCGATCATAGCAGTCACCTCCAGTCCTTTCTCTACACTTCCTCGAGTGTGGCCCCTACTGGACCGGATGCCCTGAGTGACCACCTTCTGACCGGGACTATCCCGAACCTCGAGAATGTCGGCTCGCTTCTGGGGGGTCAACTTACGAGTACCGCAGGGCGTTGATGATCCCTCTAAGCCAGGCCAAGCTCCAGTAGCTTCGGAACTGGGCGCTGGTCGAGAGAATTATGGAGGGGATGATTGGGTTGGCTTAGATGAAATATGCGGTCTTGGAGCTTTTAAAGCAGTCAGAGAAGATCGAGGATGTAACGTCTCGAGATCTGGGTACCGGAAAGTAACAGGTGTAACCCGAATCCCGACCCACCACCCACGAGCTATAGAGATTGGTGTTGACACTCGTTTTAGCCTACAGGTTGCGTCTTTTCTCTTATTCATCATTTTTGATGTCCCGAACTAGCTATCATTTTGGAGCCTTCCTGAGGACGCACTTTTTTTTTAAATAGTTGGTTATTTGTTTATTGAGTTTATTGAGTGCGTGGGCGTGCCAGTCAAAAAGTGACAATTTATTCGGTCTCCGAAGAGCCCATGGTGCGCTCGATCTGACTTCGGTCAGACGATTGTGTGGTTCGTGTCGGGACCAAAACTCGCCGCGCCATAAAGGTCACGACGTCATTTACATCCCCCATACGAGGGAACACCCTTGATTAATCATCGAGAATCAGGGCCTCATGGCCAGGAAATTAATTGCATGGAAAGGCCTATTAGGAAGTATTAAAATCCCCGTATGTGGGTGAGAAGAAAACATTCGCGGTCATGTCGGTCGTGTACTGACCATTTAATGTTCGAACGAATGCCCGGCTCGAGAAAAGCACGATCGTCACGGGAAAACCGGAGCATATGTATGCCGGGGTACGGCAAATTTATTGTCCAGAAGAACAGAAAATGTTCGGCTAAATCTCGATTAGAGCGGTCGGAAACCAGTAAGTCTGTTGGCCCAGTGCAAGGTCAAGCTGCGACCATACTGCGGTGGGCCCCCCGCGGTCGAAGTCAGGCTCACATGAGCGCCATTAATATTTCCGGTGCCAAGGGGGCAACGGGGGAATATCCCTTGAGTCATCTGGAAAGCCCTGTGTCTAGGGAAGCGAGCGTTCGAAATGTGTCGGTCATTCAGGGGACCGTTCAATATTCGGACGGGTGTCCGGCTTGAGAATATCGCAATCGTCGCGGGAAGACCCGGAACATATGTATGCCGCGATACGGCAAATATATTATTCTGAGGTAATGAAAACATTCGATTAAATCTCGGCTAGTATAGCAGGAAACTAGTGAATTTATCAGCCCGGTGCAAGATCGAGTCAGGACCATACCGGGGGCGCCTCCCGCGGTCCAAAAGGGGTTTGCGCGGGCATCATTAATATTTCCGGTGCCGGGGGGGCAACGGGGAAGAGTCCCGGGACTAGATTCCAAAACTCAAACGTGTTCGAAGGGAGCGGGCTATAGGCTGAGGATATGGGTCATACAATGACCATAATCGGGACGGACCCGAGGTCTGAGCGTGGCCCACGGAGGCCTTGTTGACATTCCCATGCAAAGGGTCCAGGGATGACGGGAGCCATCTCGTTCTATTCCGAATTTTTCGGTCACTCACGGACCTTTTCATGTTCGGACGCAGGTCCGTATTGAAGGTACGACGTAGGTAGAAACAACCCCGTACAAATGTATGCCGAGTTCGCGGTAATTTCAATGAAAGAGCGGGAACGAATCCCAATATAATAAATCCGATTTGACGAACCATCGGCCAAGAGCGATGCCGGGTTACGAGCATGTCGGGATGGGGGCCGTCGGCCATATCGGTCACTCACGGACCTTTTCATGTTCGGACACAGGTCCGTAATAGAAACGCAGCGGGAATCGAGGTGAACCCGTTCAAATGTCTGCCGAACTTGCGGCAATTTTAGTAGCGGCTCGGAAGGGATCCGGCCTGAGAAACGAGTCCGACTTAATCGGAATGTCGGCCCGAGGCGAGGTCGGGTCATGGTCATTTCGGGATAATTCCCAAAACTCAGGCCCAACTTCCCTTTCATGTATTTGTTCTGAATGATTTCTCCATTTTCGTTCATTATTATTATTATATTTTCTCTTTTCTTACTATTGTTATTACTATTTCACACCCTTTTTGTTTATTTCATATATATATATATTTAGATTTATTTATTCATCATAATTTGTATTAATTTATTATTATTATTATTATTGTATTATATATATATATATATTTGGAGAGAGTGGGCCGCTGGAGGGCCAAAAAGGGGTGTACCGGCGAAGGCAGGGAGAGCGTGCCGGCGAAGGGCCTAGCCGAGTGTGCCGGGGAAGGAGGGCAGAGGGCGTGCCGGAGAGGGGCTGGGAGAGTGTGCCGGCGAAGGGCGCGAGGCGTGCCGGTGAAGGGCGCTGCAGGGCGTACCGGCGAAGGATGGTGGGAGGTGTGCCGGCGAAGGTCGGTGGAAGGCGTGCCGATTAAGGAGGGCAGAGGGCGTGCCGACGAAGGGCGTGTCGGCGAAGGATGGCTGGAGGGTGTACCGGAGAAGGGCAGGGGGAGCCCACTCTTCCATTCTTATGTCTATTCCCTTTTCCTTTTCTCTCTTGATTTTATTAAGCTTGCGTGGGTTTCTTCTCTCTTTCTCTCGATTAATTTCCATTCTTTCTCTCCTGGGGACGGATGTTAAAGTTGCTTAGTCGTTGTTTGATTCGGCTCTCTTTGAGTTGATTGCGGTTCCCTTGCCTCGGTTAAAGTATTTTACCATTATTCTTTTCGTTTGTTTGTTGCCTCCTTTTATCTTTTTAACATGTTATCATTTCTAACAAAAAAAATTCGGCAGCATCTCCCCTTGACCCGAGCGTAAGGGAGATACAGGGAACGCGGCCACAAGGAGTGGCGGAACTCGACAGCTGGAGGTGGGCGCTCGAGAGCGGCAACACCTTAATAAAACTTCGGAAAACTCAGAAAGAACGATGGACAAGTGACCCCTCTAGGGGCGGCTGGGAAGTGTACCGGGCCAAAGAGGTTGGGGGTGTGCCGGCGAAGAGTGGCCTGGGGCGTGCCGGGGAAGGCCCGTAGGGGCGTGCCGGCGAAGGAGCTCCAAGGGTGTACCAGGGAAGGAGCGATTGGGGTGTGTCGGCGAAGGGGCTCCAAGGCGCACCGAGGAAGGCCCGAAAGGGGCGTGCCGGCAAAGACATTGTTGGGCGGCCAGGGTGTGCCGGGGGAGGCCCGTAGAGGCGTGCCGGAGAGGGCCCTGGGCGACAGCGTGCCGCTGAAGGGCGCTGGAGGAGCGGGTCGTTGAGAGGCCAAGGGGGGAGTAACTCCCCACAGACGAACGGGTGAGGGTGAGGGTCAAAGGCCCTACGAGGGGGGATACACCAAGGGGGAAAGATCACTGCCGGAGGCCAAACCAATGGGGAAGAAGAGGAAGAGGAAAACGCCAAGGGATGCAAACACGCGAGAAATGTCTTAGAAAGACATCAAAAATATTCGCAAGCCTTCTATTTCTATTCTTACAAGAAAAATGTCCCGAGGGGACTAATACATTGTAACAAAAGGAAAACGAGGAAAAGGGAAAACAAGAAAGAACAAGATATGGTGGGGGGTGGGACACCGACTCCTCCCCTCCCAGACCCCACGCCCTCTCTTCACTCACTCCTCTTCTCTTCTTCTCTTCTATCTTCTTTCCCCTCGCTCAGGCGGTGGTGGTCGAGGCGGCAAGCTCCTCTTCTTCCCTACTTCTTCTTCTCTTTTTGCACAGACGGCGGCGGTGGGTGGAGCGGTGAGGCCTCTCCCCTCTCTTCCTCTCTTCCCTCTTCTTCTCTTCTTCTCTTTCTCTTCTTCTCTTCTCCTCTTCCCTGTCTGCGTGTGTGGGTCTGTCTTCTCCTTTTCTTCCTCCCTTCCCTTCTTTTTTGTGCTCCAAAGAAGAGGGCTTTTTATACCCCGGTGGCGGGAGCGTCCGAAGGCGGGAAGCGTCCGGCGGGCATTTAATGGGAGTTGACTCCCTTGTCCTGGGTGGCAGGAGGAGTAGGCAGCGTGGCCCCCTGTGGACACATTTTAGTTCGCTTATTTGGTTGGTTCGTCTATTAAGTGCGTGGGCGTGCCAGTCACCAGAGTGACAATTTATTCGGGTTTCGAAGAGCCCATGGTGCGCTCGAGCTGACTTCGTCAGACGATTGTGTAGTTCGTGTCGGGATCAAAACCCACCGCGCCATAAAGGTCACGGCGTCATTTACATCTCCCATACGAGGGAAGACCCTTGATTAATAGCCGGGATAAAGGGCCTCATGGCCAGGAAATTAATTGCATGAAAGGTTGTTTACGAGGTATTGAAATCCCCACGCAAGGGCGAGAAGAAAACCATTCGAGATCATGTCAGTCGTGTACTGACCATTTAATGTTTGGACGAGTGTCCGTCTCGAGAAAATCGCGGTCGTCACGGGAAAATCGGAACGTATGTATGCCGAGGTACGGAAAATTTATCGTTCGGAAGAACGAAAAACGTTCGGCTGAGCCTCGGTTGGAGCAGTCGAAAACCAGTAAATCTGTTGGCCCGGTGCAAAAGCAAGCTACGACCATACTGTGGTGGGCCCCCCGCGGTCGAAACAGGACTTGTATGAGCGTCATTAATATTTCCGGTGCAAAGGGGCAACGGGGGAATATCCCTTGAATCAGCTGGAAAGCCTTGCGTCTTGGGAAGCGAATGTTCAAAATGTGTCGGTCATTCATGAGACCGTTTAATGTTCGGACGGGTGTCCAGTATTGGGAATATCGTAATCGTCGCGGGAGGACATGGAACATATGTATGCCGGGATAAGGCATATATATATATATTATTCCGAGACACTGAAAATATTCGGTTAAATCTCGGTTAGTGTAGCTGGAAACTAACGAATTTATTGGCCCGGTGCGAGATCGAGTCGGGACCATACCGGGGGTGCCTCCCGCGGTCCAAACGGGGCCTACGTGGGCATCATTAATGTTCCCGGTGCCGGAGGGCAACGGGGAAGAGTCCCGGGACTAGATTCCAAAACCGAAAACATGTTCAAAGGGAGCGGGCTGTAGGCCGTGGATATGGGTCAGACAACGACCATAATCGGGACGATCCCGAGGTCCAAGCATAGCCCATGAAGGCCTTATTGATATTCCCATGTGTAGGGTCCAGGGATGACCAGAGCCTTCTCGTTCTGTTCCGATTTCTGTCGGTCACTTGCGGACCACTTGATATTCGGACAAGTGTCCATATTGAAGGTACGACGTAGATAGAAACAACCCCGTACAAATGTATGCCGAGTTCGCGGCAACTTCAATGAAAGAGCGGAGGGTGAATCCCATTAGGATGAATCCGATTCGACAGGCTATTGGCCCAGAGCAATGCCGGGTTACGACCATGTCGGGATGGGAGCCGTCGGCCATATCGGTCACGCATGGACCTTTTCATGTTCGGACACAGGTCCGTAATAGAAACGCGGCGGAAATCGAGGTGAACCCGTTCAAATGTCTGCCGAACGTGCGGCAATTTTAGTAGTGGCTCGGAAGGGATCCGGCCCGAGAAACGAGTCCGGTTTAATCGGGATATCGGCCCGAGGCGAGGTCAGGTCGTGGCTATTTTGGGATAATTCTCAAGACTCAGACCCAACCTAGAAGGGCGGCATTGTTGTTTCTTCGGCACCGGGTCACGGGAGAGACGGGGCTGCGATATAGATTTTACCATCTTTTTATCTGGGTTTCAAATTATATATATATTTTATTGCTTATTGCCCTTTTATGTGTTTATTCCGGATGATTTCTCCATTTTCGTTTATTGTTATTACTATTATATTTTTCTCTTTTTTTGTTTATTATTATTATTATTTCACATTTTTTGTTTGTTTATTTCATATATATATATATATTCAGGTTTATTTATTCATCATAGTTTTTATTAATTTATTATTATTATCATTATTATTGCATTATACATATTTTCTGGAGAGAGAATGGGCCACTCGAGGACCAAAAAGGGGTGTACCGGCGAAGAGGCGCAGGGGCCGTGGTGTGTGTGCCGGCGAAGAGGCGCAGGAGCTGTGGTGGCGTGGGCGCGCGTTGAGCGTGCCGGCGAAGGGTATAGGGGGCGTGTCGGCGAAGGGCCAAGCGGGTGTACCGGTGAGGAGGCTGGAAACGCGTACCGGCGAAGGCCACGTTGAGCGTGTGCCGGGGAAGGAAGAGGAGGCGTGCCGGCGAAGGGGCTGCAGGGTGTACCGGCGAGGGGCCATGAAGGGTGCGCCGGCGAAGGTGGCTGGGGGCGTGCCGACGAAGGGCGATGCAGGGTGTACCGGCGAAGGGCCAAGCAAGGCGTGCCGAGGAAGCTGGGCTGGGGGCGTGCCGACGAAGGGCGCTGCAAGGTGTACCGACGAAGGGCGTGCCGGCCGAGGGTGGCCAGAGGGGCATACCGACGAAGGGCATGGGGAGCCCACTCCTCCTCCATTCTTATGCCTTTTCTCTTTTCCTTTTCTCTCTTGATTTTATTAAGTTTGCTTGGGTTTCTTCTCTCTTTCTCTTGATTATCTTCCATTCTTTCTCTTGTGAGGGCGGATGTTCGAGTTGTTTAGTTGTCGTTCGATTTGGCTCTCTTTGTGTTGATTACGGTTCCCTTGCCTCGGTTAAAGCATTTTACCGTCGTTCTTTTTATTTGTTTGTTGCTTTCTTTTAGTCCTTTTAATTCATGTTGTTGTTCCATTTGTTTGTTGCTTCCTTTTATCTTTTTAATATGTTATTATTTCTAACGAAAATTCGGCAGCATCTCCCCTTGACCCGAGCGTAAGGGGGATACAGGGAACGCGCCCACAAGGAGTGGCGGAACCCGACAACTGGAGGTGGGCGCCCGAGAGCGGCAACACCTTAATGAACCTCGGAAAACTCGGAGGGAACGGCGAGTGGAAGACTACTCTAGGACTGGCTGAGGGGGGATGCACCGGGCAAGAAGGAAGGGCAAATGTGCCGGGCAAGGAAGGCACGAGAGGGCGTGCCAGCGAAGGGCCTGGCCAGGGCGTGCCGAGGAAGAATTGGTTGGGGTGTGCCGCTGGAGGCACAGTCGGGGTGTGCCGCTGAAGGCGCAATTAGGGTGTGCCGTTGGAGGCACAATCAGGGTGTGCCGCTGGAGGCACAATTGGGTGTGCCGCTGAAGGCACAATTAGAGCGTGCCATTGGAGGCACCATCAGGGTGTGCCCCTGAAGGCACAGATGGGTGCTCCGCTAGAGGCGCAGGAAGGGCATGAACGGAGATCCGTGGCCCCGTAGGGAGGTCAAAACCCCGAAAGGGGGGGGTGCACGATCAAACGCATGCAAAATACCCAAACGGACGGAGACGGTGAGAAACCCAAAGAAGAGGGATTTCCATTCATAAAAAAAAAGGTGGCCATAGCCGGCCATGTATACATCGAAAAAAAACACCGGGGTAGAAGATACAGCAACGAGGAGGGAAAAGAAAAGCATAAAGAGGAAGAAATGGGGGAGGTTAAGGTCGAGCAGGGGCGACGGCTCCCTGGTCTTCCCCACTCCCCTTCTACATCTCTCTTTCTCTCTTTCTCCCTTACTCTCTCTCACTCGTCGGTGGTCGCCGGAGGGCCTCCCTCTTCTTCTCTTCTTCTTCTTCTCTTTCTTTTCCCGCGGACGACGGTGGACGGAGTAGCGGGGGGGGGGGGGGGGGAGCCAGAGCCTCCCCTCCTCCCCTTCTCTTCTCTCTTCGCATGGGCGGCGGCGGTGGGTGGAACGGCGGACTCCCCCCTCTCTTCCTCTCTTCCTCTCTTCTTCTCTTCCCCTTCTTCTTCTCTTCTTCTCTTCTCTTCTTCTCTTCTGCGTGTATCTGTCTGTGTGTGTATGCCTCCCTCCCTGTTCGCAGCGAAGAAGAGGGGTTTTATACCCCAGTGGCGGGAGCGTCCGAAGGTGGGAAGCGTCCGACGGGCATTTAATGGGAGTTGACTCCCTTGTCCTGGGTGGCAGGAGGAGTAGGCAGCGTGGCTCTCTCCCCGGGCGACACCTCAGCAACCCCATTGCGCGCCAAAGATCTATAGGGGATGGCGTTAAGATTGCCTGCTGATCGTGCCGGGCTGCAGCCGAAGTGTGCCACTGAACGGGCAAAAACCCGTGCCGCTGGAAGATCGTAGAAGCGTGCCGCTGGAAGCGCTGCCAGGCGTGCCGCTGGAAGGCCCAAGAAGTGTGCCGCAGAGGGGCTGCAAAAGCGTGCCGCTGAAGAGCTCACAAGGGGCGTGTCAGCTGAAGACGCTAGCCCGAGCATGCCGCTGAAGGGCCGAAAGGGTGTGCCGGCGAGGACTGGCCAGGCCGAGCGCACCGGCGAAGGGGGGTGCGCTGGGCGTGCCGCTGAAGGCAACACGCGCGCGCGCCGCTGGGGGAGTTCGCGGGCGTGCCACTGAAGGCACATTGGGCGTGCCGGTGGAGCGTCCTGGCCGGGTGTGCCGGTGGAGGGCCGGCAGGGTGTGCCGCTGAGGGCTAGTAGGGGGTGTGCCGTTGGGCAACCCTGGGGGTGTGCCGCTGAGAGGCACCTACAGGGCGTGCCGCTGAAGAGGCGCCAAGGCGTGCAGCTGAAGGGCACCAAGGGCGTGCCGCTGAAGGGCCCTGGGGGCGTGCCGCTGAAGGCCAGCGAGGGCGTGCCGCTGAGGGGCGTGCCGCTGAAGGCCTCAGGGCGTGCCGCTAAGGGCCCAAAAGGGCAGTCCTGAGCCTGTTGGGTGCACGATTTGTAGCTCGTCTAATTTTCTTCGAGGCCCCTGGATTATAAGGCCTCTTAGCAGCTGATTTCTCTTCATTGTCGTGGCTCCGGAGACGGCTTCACGGTAGTGTGTGTGTGTGTTTGGAGAGTCCGGATGGGCCCTCTTCTTTGCAGTTTCTTTAGTTGGAGTGGCTATTGATGCTGGACTAGTTGGGACGTATGGGCGTGCAATTTTGCACGTCCACAAATGCCCCCCACCCACGGGTAGCGCAGGCGAAGGATGAGCCGGGGTAGTGCCCGTGGGTGTACTGGTCTCTTCTTCTCTTCGTCAGTGCCGACGGGGTGCTGGGAGTTGACATGGCATGCTTGTCTCTTCTTCTCTTCGTCAGTGCCGATGGGGTGTCGGGAGCTGACCTGGTTTGTTGGTCTCTTTGTCTCTTCATCAGTGCCGGCAGGGTGCCGGGGACTGAAGCAGTATGTTGGTCTCTTCATCAATTTCGACGGGGTGTCGGGAACTGAAGCAGCATGTCGGTCTCTTTGTCTCTTCATCAGTGCCGACGGGGTGTCGGGAACTGAAGCAGCATGTTGGTCTCTTCATCTCTTCATCAGTGCCGACGGGATGCCTGGATCTGAAGCAGTGTGTTGGTCTCTTCGTCTCTTCATTAGTGCCGACGGGGTGTCGGGAACTGAAGCAGTGTGTTGGTCTCTTCGTCTCTTCATCAGTGTCGACGGGATGCTGGGGACTGAAGCAGTATGTTGGTCTCTTCGTCTCTTCATCAGTGCCGACGGGGTGTCGGGAACTGAAGTAGTGTGTTGGTCTCTTCGTCTCTTCATCAGTGCCGACGGGATGCCGGGGGCTGAAGCAGTATGTTGGTCTCTTCGTCTCTTCATCAGTGCCGACGGGGTGTCGGGAGCTGACATGGCATGCTGGTCTCTTTTTTTCTTCGTCAGTGCCGACAGGGTGCCGGGAGCTGACATGGTTTGTTGGTCTCTTTGTCTCTCTTTTTTTTTTGAACCACATTACCGGTACAAGCGCCCTTTCGGGTTTTCGCAGGTACCAGCCCCCTCTTGCTTTTACCCATATGCCCTCTCGGGTTTTCACATGGCGGGGTACCCGATTTTGCCTGCAGCGCCCTTTCGGGTTTTCGCCGCAGCTGGGTTGTTGTCATTCTTGCCCTTGTCCCTGTGTAGGGGCAAGTCCGGTGGGGCACCTCTATTTTAAGCCCCTTTCTCTCTCTTTTTTTTGTTTTTTTTTGACCGACGGGTGATATGTAATTGTTGGCTAGGGCCCAAAGCCTTGCGCCGAAAGACGAGGTTGATTCGTTGGCAAGAAGACAATGCCAACACAACGGGGATTTTTCCCCGATTCAGACGTAAGGTCCGTAATGGCGATATTGTATGGAGTGGGTGGCTAGGGCACGAAGCCTTGCGCCGGAAAAGGACTTATTCATTGGCAAGGGACTAATGCCAGTGCAAGGATAGAGATTTTTCCGATCCGGGCGTAAGGCCCACAATGGCGGTTTTGCATGAGAGAAGGCGGCTAGAGCACGAAGCCTTGCGCCGGAAAAGGACTTATTTGTTGTAAGGAGCTAGCGCCAACGCAGGGGTGGAGCCGTCTTTACCCGTGCGGATGCCCGTCGATACATAGGGGCGTGCGACGGGAGCCATATGTATATACATATATATATATTATTATTATTATTGTTTTCTCTTCTTTCTCTTTCTTTCTCTCTCTTTTTTTCTCCCTTTTTATTTTCTTCTCTCTTTTTTTCCTCTTTTTTTTCTTTTCGAAATCCCCCCTTCTCTTCCCATTTTTTTATCCATCCTCTTCCTCTTTTACCGTCTTTCCCTCTTTTTTTTTGCTCGACGTATAAAGGATGGTGGGGGTGGCGCGCCGCTGAAGGGCTGGCTGGAGCGTGTCGCTGGAGCGCCAGGGAGTGTGCCGCTGAACGGGCGCAGGAGCGTGCTGCTGAGGGGCCTGGACAGGGAAGCGTGCCGCTGAGCGGGACGTGCCGCTGAGCGACCGGGCATGCCGCTTGGCGGGTATGCCGCTGGGCGCCTGTGGATGCGCCGCGGAGCGGGCGTACCGCTGAGCGGAGCATGCTAGCCAGCGTGCCGTTGAAGGGGCACTAAAGAGTGCCGCTGACGGGGCACGGGTGTGTGCTGCTGAAGAAGTCGCAGGGCGTGTCGTTTGAGGCTTCACAATGAGTGCGCCGCTGAGGACACTTAGCAGTGTGCCGCTAGAGGGATTGCAGGCTACTGCACCATTGGAGCACTTCAAGAGTGTTTCCTTTTCTTCTTTTCTTCTTTTCACCTTCTCTTCTCTTTTCTCCTCTTCTATATTCCCCTGCCCTCATAGGGTGTTTCCTTTCTTTTCTTTTCTTTTCTCTCTTCTCTTCTTTCTTTTTTTTATCTTCTCTCTTTTCTCTCTTCTTTATGTTCCTTTCTCTTTTCTCTTCCCCTTCTTTTGGAGAACCCCGAACAGCCGTCGGCGTGGCTGCCGATGATATAAAAGCTGTCGGCTCAGGGGCCGATAATTGAAAGTTGTTGGCATGGGAGCCAATAATTGTAAAGCTGTCGACCCGAAGGCTGATGATCAGAAAGCTGTCGGCTCAGGGGCCGATGATTGAGAAGCTGTCAGCTCAAGGGCCGATAAGTGAATAGCTGTTGGCTCAGGGGCCAATAAGTGAATAGATGTCGGCTCAAGGGCCGATAGGTGAGGCCAAAACAGCCGAGGCTGGAAGCGGACTTCAAAAGCTGAAATTGGGGCGCAAGATGTGGAAGCCCAAATCAGGGAAGCGGACTACAGAAGCCAGAGTTGGGAGATTAACGAGCCGCGAGAGCAAGAGGTACGCCATGGGGGCCAAGATTGGGCTCTACGAGCTAGCGCTGGGAAGGTAGGCTTCGATAGCCGAAATTGAGTTTATTGTATACACATATTTTTTATTATTCACTATTATTATTATTATTATTTTTGCTATATTATTTTATTTATTCAAGCATTCATTAGCAGGCATAACATAGATATAAGTAAGGCAGCTCCCTCTATAGGGGATAGGATAGGGACATTGCCCATAATTCGTAGACACGGTACGGGCCGTGAGGCACGATTGAGGGGTGGTGCACCCGTCAAGAGGATATCACACGTCTTGCATGCATAGCCTAAATTCACGCATTTCACCCGAGGCAATTCTCTGTGGCGTGGCAGTGCAAATGTGTGAAGAAAAAGCCCTAACCATAGGGATATGCAGGTTTTCTTAGTGGCACTCGAGGATCACTCTAGCGCCTACACATTAGTTCCAAGCTTTCGACTTTCGGTAGCTTCACACAGCCCCCATCTGTTTATTTTGGTAGCGGATTTCACCGTTCGGCACGAGTGTCCTCATGTGTCTCAATGGGGATTCCCGGCTACTAAGATTCATCCTTGTTGTAATTCGCTTCACCATTTCGCGCGAGTCTCCTCATTTATTTTTGGGGATTCCCGACTACTCGGATCCGCGTTTCTATCTCTCTTCTTTTTTCTCTCTCTCTCTTTTTTTTTTACAGTGGGGGTAGGCAGTTTTTTCGTCACGATTACCTTTCACGCGAGTGCAGGAATTCAAATCTCCGCAGAGTGCTAAGAAGAAATTCGGGCAATCCCTATAGTCGAAGGCTATTGAACACATTAAGTGCTAAGTGTGGGAGCGTTGCCTCAGGTTTATTTTGTGAGTTGGGCTTAGCGATTCAGCCATGACTCTTCCCCTTGACGTGTGCACCAGCCATAATTGGGTTCCCTTCGAGCGTATGCCGTGACGCGCACGCATCCGGAATCGGGGCGATATTATTTAGCAAGGAAACACGGTCCTAGAAAATTTCAAGGAGGTATATTATTCTATATTAAGCAACCATGCAAGCAGTGCAATCATGCATTCTCTTTTTGTTTTTGTTTTTTGTTTTATTGTTTTATTTTGTTGTTATTTTTTGTTTGTTTGTTTTTTGCACAAGAAAATAGTGTTGTTACGTATAAGTGTAGTGGTAGTAAAGGTATTAGGGAAGCAGACCACGAACGGCTGAAAGGGTATTGGGGAAGCAGTCCATATTTTGTTCTCTGGCCGGGGAAGGATCCGAACCAAAGTGGAAGGTTTATTCTATTTTTTTTTAACTGGGAAGCTGTCGGCTGGGGTGCCAATGATGAAGTAGCTGTTGGCTAGGAGCCGATGATGAGGTAGCTGTAGGCTAGGAGCCGATGATGAGGTAGCTATCGACCCGGGGGCCGATGATTATATAGCTGTCTACCCGAAGACCGATAATGGGGTGGCTATCAGCTAGGAGCCGATGATGAGGTAGCTGTCGACCCGAAGGCCGATGATGAGGTAGCTGTCGACTAGGAGCCGATGATGATATAGCTGTCGACCCGAAGGCCGATGATGAGGTAGCTGTGGACCCGAAGGCCGATAATGAGGTAGCTATCGGCTAGGAGCCGATGATGATATAGCTGTCGACCCGAAGGAAGATGATGAGGTAGCTGTCGGCTAGGAGCCGATGATGGGGTAGCTGTCGGCTAGGAGCCGATGATGAGGTAGCTGTCGACCCGGGGGCCGATGATTATATAGCTGTCGACCCGAAGGCCGATAATGAGGTGGCTATCGGCTAGGAGACGATGATGAGCTAGCTGTCGACCCGAAGGCTGATGATGAGGTAGCTGTCGGCTAGGAGCCGATGATTATATAGCTGTCGACCTGAAGGCTGGTGATGAGGTAGCTGTCGGCTAGGAGCCGATGATGAGGTAGCTGTCGACCTGAAGGCCGATAATGAGGTACCTGTCGGCTAGGAGCCGATGATGATATAGCTGCCGACCCGAAGGCCGATGAAGGGGTAGCTGTCGGCTTGAAGCCCCGATGGCTGAAAGTTGGTCGGTTTGAAGCCCCGACGGCTGAAGGTTTAGTCGGTTTAACACCCCATCGGCGGAAGGTTTAGTCAGGTTAACGCCCTGTCGCGGAAGGTCTAGTCGATTTAACGCCCCGTCGGTGGAAGGTCTAGTCGGTTTAACACCCCGTCGGTGAAAGGTCTAGTCGGTTTAACACCCCGTCGGTGGAGGGTCTAGTCGGTTTAACGCCCCGTTGGCGGAAGGTCTAGTCGATTTAACGCCCCGTCGGCGGAGGGTCTAGTCGGTTTAACGCCCCGTCGGCGGAAGGCCTAGTCAGTTTAACGCCCCGTCAGCGGAAGGTCTAGTCGGTTTAACGCCCCGTTGGTGGAGGGTCTAGTCAGTTTAACGCCCCATCGGCGGAGGGTCTAGTCGGTTTAACGCCCCGTCGGCGGAAGGTCTAGTCGGTTTAATGCCCCGTCGGCGGAGGGTCTAGTCAGTTTAACGCCCTGTCGGCGGAGGGTCTAGTCGGTTTAACGCCCCATCGGCGGAAGGCCTAGTCGGTTTAACACCCCGTCGGTGGAAGGTTTAGTCGGTTTAACGCCCTGTCGGTGGAAGGTCTAGTCGGTTTAACGCCCCGTCGGTGGAAGGTCTAGTCGGTTTAACGCCCCGTCGGCGGAAGGTCTAGTTGGTTTAACGCCCCGTCGGCGGAAGGCTGATTGGTTTATATTTGTTGGGTGGGTGAAGGTCGGAGGTAAAAGTTTACCTCATAAATATTTTTTTTTTTTGAAGAGGCAAGTGCAAAGACCATGTTTGCCTCGTGGTTGTTCTTTCCCTTCTTCTCTTCTTCTTTTGTGTGGAGAGGCGGGTGCAAGGACCATGTTCACCTCGTAATTACTCTTTTTCTTCTTCTCTTCTTCTTTTATGGAGAGGCAGGTGCAAGGACCATGTTCGCCTCACGATTGTTCTTTCTCTTCTTCTCTTCTTCTTTTATGGAGAGGCAGGTGCAAGGACCATGTTTGCCTCTCGTCTATTTTTCACTTCTCTTCTTCTTTTGTAGAGAGGCAGGTGCAAAGACCATGTTTGCCTCATGTCTCTTTTCTTTCTTTTCTTCTCTTTTTTTTGTGGAGAGGCGGGCTCGAAGACCACGTCTGCCTCGTGTGTCCTTCCTTTTTTATGGAGAGACAGGTGCAAACACCATGTTCACCTCATGACTGTTCTTTCTTTTCTTCTCTTCTTTTGTGTGATGAGGCGGGCTCGAAGATCACGTCTGCCTCGTGCGTGTCTTTTTCTTTATTCTGCTCTTCTTTTCTCATTAATGCTTCCACGCTGGAGTGTATTTCTCTTAATGTGCCCCTAGGTTGGGGTGTAGCTTCATTTGGTATGCATCCCCCCTGAGGGGTGTGTTTTGTCTCTTCGCTTCTGTGCCCCCAGGCGGGGTGTATTTTTCATGGCTTCTATGCCCCCAGACCAGGGTGTGTTTTTTTTAATGCCCCCGATGCGGGGTGTATCTCTCTTCAAATGCCCTCATGGTGGGGTATACTCTTCACGGCTTCTATGCCCTCAGGTGGGGTATGTTTCTTCTTCACATGCCCATGGCACGGGGCGTGTCTTTTGTTTCTTATACCCCCCCCCCCCATGGCGGGGGTGAATTCTACTTTTTCTACCCCTGAAGGCGGAGGAGTGCTCTCCTTCATATGTCCCCGGCACGAGGGTGTATCTTTTGCTTCTTATGCCCCCCTGAGGCGGGGGTGTATCTCTTTACGGCTTTGTGCCTCCGAAGTAGGGTATGTTGTTTCTTCGAATGCCGCTTGGGCGGAGTATATCTTTCTTCTTATGCTCCCAGATCGGGATGTATGTCTCTTCGCTTCTGTGCCCCGAGTGGGGGTAGGTGCTTCTGCTTCTTATGCGCCAAAGGCGGAGTGTATTTTTGTGCCCCCAGGCTGGGGTAGGTGCTTTTGCTTCTTGTGCGCCAAGGGCGGAGTGCATTTTTTATGCCCCCAGGCCGGGGTATATTCTTCATGTTTCTTATACCCTTTTCGCAGGGCGTATTCTTTTGCTTCTTATGTCCCTGGATAGGGGTATATGTTTCTTCTTCTGACGCCCCTAAGTCGGGGTATATTATTTCTTCATGTGTTCCCAAGTCGGGATGTATGTCTCTTTGCTTCTTTATGCCCCCGACTCGGGGTGGATTCTTCGTCAAATGCCCCGAAGGCGGGGTGTATTCTCTTCATGTGCCCCCATGGCGGGATGTGCTTCTTTCTTCGAGTGTCCCCAGGCCGGGGTGACTTCTTTTCTTCTGCCCAGACACACCGGGGGGAATTTTTGCTTCTTGTGCTCCCAAGGTGGGGTGTATTGCTACTTTTGATGCCCCCAGGGCGAGGCGTATTGCTACTTCTGATGCCCCGGAGCGAGGTATCTTTTTTTTTACTTACCCCGACACGGGGTATATTCTGCTTCTAGTGCCCCCGGGGCGGGGTGTATTGCCGCCCTTGAGGCGGAGTGTAGTTCTTGCTTTTTATGCACTCGATGCAAGGTGAATTATTCCTCTTATGCTCCCAAGGCGGGATGTAGCTTCTTCAAATACCCCCCAGACGGGGGTGTATTCTTTATGGCTTCTATGCCCCCTGGCGGGGTAGCTTCTTCTTCAAATACCCCCAAGACGGGGGTGTGTTTCTTGGCTTCATATGCCCCCAGGCCGGGGTGTATTCTTCTGCTTCCTCTGCCCCAGAGTGGTGTATATTTCTCTTTGTATTCCCCTAAGCCAGGGTGTATTCTTTGGTTTCATACGCCCCTATATAGGGTAGGATCTTTGCTTCTTTGCACCCAAGGTGGGATGTATCCTTCGCTTCTCATGCCCCCAGAATAGAGTGTATTCTCTTCATGCGCCCCCGGGCGGGGTGTGTCTTTCATGGCTTCTATGCCCCTAGACGGGGTGTGGCTTCTGCTTCTTATGCTCCCCGGGGCAGGGTATATTCCTTGCTTCTCATGCTCCCATGACGGGGTGTGGTTTCCCTCTTTGTGTGCCCCCATGGTGGGGCGGATCCTGCCTCCTTGCTTCTGTGCCCCGGGCGGGGTATGTTCTTTATGGCTTCTATGCCCCCAGGTGGGGTGTATGTTGCTTTATATGCCCCCAGGGTGGGGTGTAATTATTGCTTCTTATGCCCCTGAGATGGGGTGAACTCTTCTTCTTTGCTTATGTGCTCCCATATCGGGGTGTATTCCTTTCTTCATATGCTCCCCCAAGCTGGGGAATGCTGTTTGTTCTGCTTCAGATGCCCCCCCCCCTTCATGGACCCCGAGGCCGGGATGTATTCCTTCTTCAAATGCCCCTAAGCCGGGGTGGACTTTTTTCTTCTTATGCTCCCAAGACGGGATATAGCTTCTTCAAATGCCCCTAAGTCGGAGTGTATTTTTAATAGCTTCTATGCCCCCAGGCGGGGTATGTTTCTTCTTCAATTGTCCCTAAGCCAGGGTGTATTCTTCTCTTTCTTATGCTCCCAAAGCGGGATGCAACTTCTTCAAATGCCCCTAAGCCGGGGCGTGTCCTTCATGGCTTCTATGCCCCCGCTGGCGGGGTTTGTTTCTCCTTCACATGCCCTCAAGTCGGGGTGGACTTCTCTTCATATGCCACTGAGTCAGGGCGTGTTCTTTATAGCTTCTAGGCCCTCGAGGCGAGGCGGGCCTCTTCTTCAAATACCCCCAAGATGGGGGTGTGATTCTTGACTTCATATGCCCCCTAACATGAGGTATATCTTTTGTTTCTTATGCTCCCGAGCCGGGATGTAGCTTCTTGGCCTCATATGTCGCCGAGGCGAGGGGGGGGGGTATATTCTTCTGCTTCTTCTGCCCCAGAGTGGGGTATATTTCTCTTCGTATGTCCCCAGCCGGGGTGCATTCTTTTCTCTTCACATGCCCCCAGGGTGGAGTGCGCCTTCTGTTTCTTACGCCCCCGGGATGGAGTGTATTCTCTTCATGTGCCCCCCCCGGGCACCGGGTGTATCTTTACTTTTTATGCCCCTGAGGGGGGATTCTTCTTCTTCTGCCCCGACATGCTGGGGAATGTTTGCTTCTTGTGCCCCGAAAGTGGGGTGTATTCTCGATGGCTCCTGTGCCCCCGTTGGTGGGGTGTATGCTTCTTCTTCAGATTCCCCTAAGGCGGGGTGTATTCTTTGTTGCTTCATGTACCCCCGAGTCGGGGTGGATTCTCTTCATATGCCCCCCATGGCGGGGTGTAGTCTCTTTATGTGTCCCCAGGAGTGGGGTGTGGTTTGCTTCCTGTGCACCCAAGCAGGGTGTATCGTTGCTTGCAATGTCCCCCGAGGCGGGATATCTTTCTTCTTCAAATACCCCTAAGCTGGGGTGTATTCTTTATGGCTTCTATGCCCCCTGACGGGGTATGTTTCTTCTTCAAATGACCCTAAGCTAGGGTGTGTTCTTGCTACTTCTTGTGCCCCAGGGCGGGGATAAGTTCTGCTTCTTTTACCTCCTCACGGCGGGGCGTATCTCTCTTCATATGCCCCCCCCAGAGTGGGGGTGTAGCTTTTCTTCATCTGCCCCCTAGGTCGGGGGGTATGCCTCTTCACTTCTGTGCCCCCAGGCGGGGTATGTCTCTTCATCAAAGGCCCCTGAGCCGGGGTGTAGCTTTGTTGTATGTTGTGTCCCCGAGTCGAGGTGGACTCTCTTCATGCGCCCCTAGATTAGGGTGCATATCCCTTCTTCTTCTTTCTTTTTTTTGCCTCTTATGCCCCCATGGTGGGGTATATCTCTTCTTCTTATCCCCTATGGCTGGGTATGTGCATGCTCTCTTCAGGAGTGGTGGCCATGCTTGGCCTCATTGCTATAAAGCATTCCCCACAGCGGGCAGCCATTCACCAAGCTACAATTGTGGCTCGCTGGGTCTTTTAACAATCACTCGGGGAGCCATTTTGTGCCAGATGGAGGCAGCAGGAAGGAGGAACGAGCGGGGTCATTGCACCGCAGACTCGGAGCCTCCTAGAGTCGGGCGGGATGCCGGGTTTCTTCTTGCTCCTTTGGTCGGCGATGCTGGCCAACTTTTCTTCTTTTCTTCTTTCTTTCCCCTTTTTTTTCTTTTTCTTTTATCCCTGCTTCCCTTTTCTTCTTTTGTATGATTGACCAGGGTGGAGGTGCAGGAAAGCGCTCACCCCCTCAGGGAGGGGATGAGTGGTTCGCTCCACCGCATCAACCCCACAATGGTAATCTTAATTCAGCACGGGTCTCGATGGGCGTGGCCGTAGAACCCTCTATCGCCGACTCTTTCTCTTCTTTTTTTGCTTCTTTCTCTTCTCTTTTTCTTCTTTTCTTCTTTTCTTCTCTTTCTTCTTGAGGAAAGGGGGGTTTGATTTCCCCTCCCTTCTCTTCTCTCTTTTTTTTTTATAACAGCCCCCGTGATTACTGGAAGCTGCATATGCTTCGAAGTAGCGTCCTTGAGGCCGCGAAGACAACTGCACCGAGTCTGGATTTTCTCCCCATAGGGCTGGCGAAGACAGCACCTGCCATTCATCAAAGCAGGCAAACATCGTTAATTAGGAGGCCATGAGGCCCTAAATCCCGGCGAAGAGATGAAGGCTAGTTTAAGTCCCACCGGGCGTGCCAGAATTATGGACGCATTTTTGTTCGCTTATTTGGTTGGTTCGTCTATTAAGTGCGTGGGCGTGCCAGTCACCTAAGTGACAATTTATTCGGGTTTCGAAGAGCCCGTGGTGCGCTCGAGCTGACTTCGTCAGACGATTGTGTAGTTCGTGTCGAGACCAAAACCCGTCGCGCCATAAAGGTCACGACGTCATTTACATCCCCCATACGAGGGAACACCCTTGATTAATCACCGGGATTCAGGGCCTCATGGCCAAGAAATTAGTTGCATGAAAGGTCTATTAGGAAGCATTGAAATCCCCGTATGAGGGTAAGAAGAAAACCGTTCGCGGTCATGTCGGTCGTGTACTGACCATTTTAATGTTCGGACGAATGTCCGTCTCGAGAAAATCACGGTTGTGGCGGGAAAACTGGAACGCATGTATGCCGAGGTACGGCAAATTTATTGTTCGGAAGAACGGAAAACGTTCGGCTAAGCCTCGGTTGGAGCTGTCAAAAACCAGTAAATCTGTTGGCCCGGTGCAAGAGCAAGCTGCGACCATACTGCGGTGGGCCCCCCGCGGTCGAAGCAAGACTTGCATGAGCGTCATTACTATTTGCGGTGCCAAGGGGCAACGGGGGAATAACCCTTGAATCAGTTGGAAAGCCCTGTGTCTAGGGAAGCGAACGTTCGAAACGTATTGGTCATTCAGGGGACCGTTCAGTATTCGGATGGGTGTCCGGCTTGGAAATATCGTAATCGTCGCGGGAAGACCTGGAACGTATGTGTGCTGGGATACGACAAATATATTATTCCGAGACACTGAAAACATTCGATTAAATCTCGGTTAGCGTAGTAGGAAACCAGTGAATTTATTGGCTCGGTGCAAGATTGAGTCAGGACCATATCGGGGGTGCCTCGCGGTCGAAACAAGACTTGCATGAGCGTCATTAATATTTCCGGTGCCAAAGGGCAACAGGGGAAAATCCCTTGAATCAGCTGGAAAGCCCTGCGTCTTGGGAAGCGAACGTTCAAAACGTGTCGATCATTCAGGAGACCATTTAATGTTCAGACGGGTGTCCGATATTGAGAATATCGTAATCGTTGCAGGAGGACCTGGAACATATGTATTCCGGGATACGGCATATATATATATTATTCCGAGACACTAAAAATATTCGGTTAAATCTCGGTTAGTGTAGCAGGAAACTAGCGAATTTACTAGCCCGGTGCGAGATCGAGTCGGGAGCATACCGGGGGCGCCTCCTGCAATCCAAACGGGGCTTGCGTGGGCATCATTAATGTTCCCAGTGCCGGAGGGCAACGGGGAAGAGTCCTGGGACTAGATTCCAAAACCGAAAATGTGTTCAAAGGGAGTGAGCTGTAGGCCATGGATATGGGTCAGACAACGACCATAATCGGGACGGTCCCGAGGTCCAAGCATAGCCCATGAAGGCCTTATTGATATTCCCATGTGTAGGGTCCAGGGATGACAAGAGCCATCTCATTCTGTTCCGATTTCTGTCGGTCACTTCCGGACCACTTGATATTCGGACAAGTGTCCATATTGAAGGTACGACGTAGATAGAAACAACCACGTACAAATGTATGCCGAGTTCGCGACAACTTCAATGAAAGAGCGGGGGGCGAATCCCATTAGGATGAATCCGATTCGATAGGCTATTGGCCCAGAGCAATGCCGGGTTACGACCATGTCGGGATGGGAGCCGTCGGCCATATCGGTCACGCATGGACCTTTTCATGTTCGGACACAAGTTCGTAATAGAAACGCGGCGGAAATCGAGGTGAACCCGTTCAAATGTCTACCGAACGTGCGATAATTTTAGTAGTGGCTCGGAAGGGATCCGACACGAGAAACGAGTCCGGTTTAATTGGGATATCGGCCCGAGGCGAGGTCAGGTCGTGGCTATTTTGGGATAATTCCCAAGACTCAGACCCAACCTAGCAGGGCGGCATTATTGTTCCTTCGGCACCGGGTCACGGGAGAGACGGGGCTGCGATATAGATTTTACCATCTTTTTATCTGGGTTTCAAATTATATATATATTTTATTACTTATTGCCCTTTTATGTGTTTATTCCGGATGATTTCTCCATTTTTGTTTATTGTTATTACTATTATATTTTCTCTCTTTATTATTATTATTATTATTTCACATTTTTTGTTTGTTTATTTCATATATATATATATATTCAGGTTTATTTATTAATCATAGTTTTTATTAATTTATTATTATTATCATTATTATTGCATTATACATATTTTCTGGAGAGAGAATGGGCCACTCGAGGACCAAAAAGGGGTGTACTGGCGAAGAGGCGCAGGGGCCGTGGTGTGTGTGCCGGCGAAGAGGCGCAGGAGCTGTGGTGGCGTGGGCGCGCGTTGAGCGTGCCGGCGAAGGGTATAGGGGGCGTGTCGGCGAAGGGCCAAGCGGGTGTACCAGTGAGGAGGCTGGAAATGCGTACCGGCGAAGGCCACGTTGAGCGTGTGCCGGGGAAGGAAGAGGAGGCGTGCCGGCGAAAGGGCTGCATGGTGTACCGGCGAGGGGCCATGAAGGGTGCGCCGGCGAAGGTGGCTGGGGGCGTGCCGACGAAGGGCGATGCAGGGCGTACCGGCGAAGGGCCAAGCAAGACGTGCCGAGGAATCTGGGCTGGGGGCATGCCGGCGAAGGGCGCTGCAAGGTGTACCGGCGAAGGGCGTGCCGGCCGAGGGTGGCTAGAGGGGCGTACCGGCGAAGGGCATGGGGAGCCCACTCCTCCTCCATTCTTATGTCTTTTCTCTTTTCCTTTTCTCTCTTGATTTTATTAAGTTTGCTTGGGTTTCTTCTCTCTTTTTCTTGATTATCTTCCATTCTTTCTCTTGTGAGGGTGGATGTTCGAGTTGTTTAGTTGTCGTTCGATTTGGCTCTCTTTGTGTTGATTACGGTTCCCTTGCCTCGGTTAAAGCATTTTACCGTCGTTCTTTTTCTTTGTTTGTTGCTTTCTTTTAGTCTTTTTAATTCGTGTTGTTGTTCCATTTGTTTGTTGCTTCCTTTTGTCTTTTTAATATGATATTGTTTCTAACAAAAATTCAGCAGCATCTCCCCTTGACCCGAGTGTAAGGGGGATACAAGGAACGCGCCCACAAGGAGTGGCGGAACCCGACAATTGGAGGTGGGCGCCCGAGAGCGGAAACACCTTAATGAACCTCAGAAAAGTCAGAGGGAACGGCGAGTGGAAGACTACTCTAGGACTGGCTGAGGGGGGATGCACCGGACAAGAAGGAAGGGCAAATGTGCCAAGCAAGGAAGACACGAGAGGGCGTGCCAGCGAAGGGCCTGGCCTGGGCGTGCCGAGGAAGAATTTGTTGGGGTGTGCCGCTGGAGGCACAGTCGGGGTGTGTCGCTGAAGGCACAATTAGGGTGTGCCGTTGGAGGCACAATCAGAGTGTGCCGTTGGAGGCACAATTGGGTGTGCCGCTGAAGGCACAATTAGAGCGTGCCGTTGGAGGCACCATCAGGGTGTGCCGCTGGAGGCACAGATGGGTGCGCGGCTGGAGGCACAGGAAGGGCATGAACGGAGATCCGTGGCCCCGTAGGGAGGCCAAAACACCGAAAGGGGGGGTGCACGATCAAACGCATGCAAAATACCCAAACGGACAGAGACGGTGAGAAACCCAAAGAAGAGGGATTTTGATTGATAAAGAAAAAGAAGGTGCCCATAGTCGGCCATGTATACATCGAAAAAAAACATCGGGGTAGAAGATACATCAACGAGGAGGGAAAAGAAAAGCATAAAGAGGAAGAAATGGGGGAGGTTAAGGTCGAGGAGGGGCGACGGCTCCCTAGTCTTCCCCACTCCCGCTTCTACATCTCTCTTTCTCTCTTTCTCCCTTACTCTCTCTCACTCGTCGGTGGTCACCGGAGGGCCTCCCTCTTCTTCTCTTCTTCTTCTTCTCTTTCTTTTCCCGCGGATGACGGTGGACGGAGCAGTGGGGGGGGAGCCAGAGCCTCCCCTCCTCCCCTTCTCTTCTCTCTCTGCAAGGGCGGTGGCGGGGGGTGGAACGGCGGACTCCCCCCCCTCTCTTCCTCTCTTCCCCTTCTTCTCCTCTTCTTCTCTTCTCTTCTTCTCTTCTGCGTGTATCTGTCTGTGTGTGTATGCCTCCCTCCCCTGTTCACAGCGAAGAAGAGGGGTTTTATACCCCAGTGGCGGGAGCGTCCGAAGGCGGGAAGCGTCCGACGGGCATTTAATGGGAGTTGACTCCCTTGTCCTGGGTGACAGGAGGAGTAGGCAGCGTGGCTCTCTCCCCGGGCGACACCTCAGCAACCCCATTGCGCGCCAAAGATCTATAGGGGATGGCGTTAAGATTGCCTGCTGATCGCGCCGGGCTGCAGCCGAAGTGTGCCGCTGAATGGGCAAAAACCCGTGCCGCTGGAAGACCGTAGAAGCGTGCCGCTGGAAGCGCTGCCAGGCATGCCGCCGAAAGGCCCAAGAAGTGTGCCGCGGAGGGGCTGCAAAAGCGTGCCACTGAAGAGCTCACAAGGGGCGTGTCGCTGAAGATGCTAGCCCGAGCATGCCGCTGAAGGGCCGAAAGGGTGAGCCGGCGAGGACTGTCCAGGTCGAGCGCACCGGCGAAGGGGGGTGCGCTGGGCGTGCCGCTGAAGGCAACGCGCGCGCGCGCCGCAGGGGGCGTTCGCGGGCGTGTCGCTGAAGGCACATTGGGCATGCCGGTGGAGCGTCCTGGCCAGGTGTGCCGGTGGAGGGCCGGCAGGGTGTGCCGTTGAGGGCTAGCAGGGGGTGTGCCGTTGGGGAACCCTGGGATGTGCCGCTGAGAGGCACCTGCAGGGCGTGCCGCTGAAGAGGCGCCAAGGCGCACAGCTGAAGGGCGCCAAGGGCGTGCCGCTGAAGGGCCCTGGGGGCGTGCCGCTGAAGGCCAGCGAGGGCGTGCCGCTGAGGGGCGTGCCCCTGAAGGCCTCAGGGCGTGCCGGTGAGGGGCGTGCCGCTGAAGGCCTCAGGGCGTGCCGTTGAGGGCCCAAAAGGGCAGTCCTGAGCCTGTTGGGTGCGCGATTTGTAGCTCGTCTGATTTTCTTCGAGGCCCCTGGATTATATGGCCTCTTGGCAACTGATTTCTCTTCACTTTCGTGGCTCCAGAGACGGCTTCACAGCAGTGTGTGTGTGTGTGTTTGGAGAGTCCGGATGGGCCCTCTTCTTCGCAGTTTCTTTAGTTGGAGTGGCTATTGATGCTGGACTAGTTGGGACGTATGGGCGTGCAATTTTGCACGTCCACAGAGGGCCTCAGGGCCCGCATATCTCGGCAAAGAGATGAAAGGTGACACTGGTCACACCGGGCGTGCCAGACTTGTTGGGATGGTTTATTTCGTTAGGTCATTTTGTTTGGGTCAATCAACCAGTTACTTAATAAATAACCAATTGGTTAGTTGACCGCGCAGGAGTGCCAGTCACGTAAGTGACAAGTTTATTGTGCGATCATTCTGACCCGTATGGGCGAGAGTGAGATTCGGGTCGGGACTAGCAGTCTGCCATACCATAAAGGCTATGACGTAATTACATCCACCATTAGGGAGAAAACCTTTGATTAAATGCCGAGATAGCGGGCCGTTCGAGGTCGAAACAAGATGCAAAAGTATAAATGTGACGAGGTCACATGAAATGCTTTTATCTATCATGCAGGAGAGGCATGGTTCGTTAAGTTGGAGACCCTCGATACGTGGCGGAGGACATAGGTCCGAAGACCACCATTGCGCATGGTAAAGACTTCCGATCCGGAGTAACCCGGACATTCGTCAATGTCATTTGATATATCGGAGGGGGGATCCATGCAAGCATGCACGCATGATGCTCATGATTGTACTAAAGCATGAAGGCAGAGTCATGAAGACACACAGTAATTGATCCAGTTTATTGATCTCTCCCAAGGGAGACGAAAGCGGTAGCAGAGGCATGATAATGAAAGCATGATGATAGCAAACGCGGTAATAGAAGCATAAATAAAAAAAGCCTGGACGTGAACGGCCCTCTCTTTATTGGGTTTATTAAAGATTGGGGTTTATTAACCTCGACCGCGGGAGGTGAGGATCGCTCCGAAGACGAGTGGGTGATTAGAATAGTATAATAATTCAAAACCAGCGCGACCACGCGTAGGGATAGGTTTCCCCGGTGCGGCCAAACGTAGGCAAAAGGGCTTAATCCGGCGCGGCCATGGCACGCGTTAAACCGGCGTGGTGGCTTTGGGGGGCGCCGGGAATGAGCCAAATAAAACTGTGAAGTTATGAGTCTAAGGTTAATCCGGCGCGGGGGGGGGGGGGTGCCGCGCCGGATTAGTGGTCGCGCTGCTTAAGTTAATTTTTGAAGATTTTTGATCTATTTTGACTTATTAAGATGTTGTCGAGAGTTTCAGAGTTAATTGGGTTGATTGCCTATTAGATTATAGTCCATGGCTCTCCAAGAGCAAAGTTATAAGCTAGTGCGGGGTTCATACTCAAGCACGAAAGTTTATTACTTAAGAACTTATGTTTTATTGAGGCTAATTCACGAAGATAATTTTATTAGTTTAAGAAACCTGACAAAAATTGGGCAGCATCTCCCCCGTCCTTGAAGGATTGCAGGGGAGAAACGGGGTCATACTTATGTGTGGAGTAAGCCCCTAACTAGCCGGTCGGCACAATGGCAGCCAGTAGACCCAAATCGGATAGGAAACCCCGAGGACTAGCCTACAAGGGGCACCATGGTTCCGTGGGTTGAACAAGTGGATAAGGTGACTAATGAGAGAAGCAACAACCCCAAGGGCCAGCCTACGAGGGGTGAGCGTCCTATAGTCTGCACTATATCCGAGAGAGGGACGACTGTTAGGGAAGGAAGCCCCGAGGACTAGCCTACGAGGGGCACACGTCCCTTAGTCACCACAAGGTCCCTAAGGACCGTGGATTTGGATTGTCGGGCAGAAGCCCCTGTTAATATTCACCCTGTGACCTATAGGGAATATCCATGACTCACAGATGGAGCCCCTTTGACCAATCGGCGATTTTATGAAATAATGGGGAATGTCCCCCTCCCCGGATTACTGGGACGAAGCCAACGGAACTTGGACAATTCAGTGACTGTAAACCACAAACGGGAGGAAGAAGACATTCGGTATGAGATGCATTTAGCCCCTCGATAGATTACCATTCGCAGAGTTAGTATGTCCATGCTCATAGGGGTTAGATGATTAACACCCACAGAGTCGAATAGCTACTAGGCAAATAAAGGGGGCAAGGGATATCACAGAGAGTCATTGAAAAATCAACTCCTAGTTGGGACGGCCAGAGGTGCATACATAAGTATGCCTCTAGTCACAAACCCATGGGATGGGCGATGCAAGGCACAGTCGGCGTGTTGGCATGAAGGCCCCAGGGAGGGGGGAAACATCTATATAGCCCAGGGAGTTCCAAGGCACATCCAACATCGGAGAACCCGGATTCGACAAACAAACACACGGATCTATGATTAGACATGCAGATTGAGAGGAAAGTGAGAGAGGGGCAAAACATTACGCATCCAATCTGTTAAGGAGTACATTCATATCGTTCATCCCATGAACGGGGAGCCAATATACATATTACAAAGCTCTGGCGCCGGCATTGTCGCACGGACACCATTCAACAGTTGCAGAGAGGTTTGCATAAGAAAACGGGAGAAAGAAATGGTGAGAAGGGGGGGGGATTGGCTCATATCATCGCCCTCCCCCCCTCTCGCTTACATTAGATCAGAAGGGAAGAATCAGAAAGACGGCGGGGAGAAAACCACACTACCCACCTATGCTCAAAACATAGTGTCATAATCTTCTTATTCTTCTCCTGCTTTGGAGGGCTTTAGGCGGAGCAGAGGAAGACAGCGGCAACCAGCAGGCTCTCCGAAGGAAACCCCTCTTTCCCCCTAGAAAACCCTCTCTCCCTTGGCTCTGATTGGTGGTCACCCTCTCCCCGGTGATCACTAAGTCTCTCTATGCCTTCGACCTTTTCTCGATCGTTCTCCTTTTTTTTTCTAGTCGAACCAAGTGACTTTATATAGAAGAGCCTAATCCGACGTTGGAAATAGCGCGCCGGGGTCGAGATTCTCCAAGCTTTTGGGCATGCTGGAGTCGAGGGCACCGGATAAGGGAGCGTGCCGGTGAGGGGCACGCCGTATTAGCTTCTTCCGCTTGACACGGGTTAGCCGGTGAGTCCGGAGATGGTCTCGGGAGTCACCGCGACCATTCATCTCATCATAGTCCTTCAAAACCTTGATGGGAAGCCCTAACGAAGCCCTCGAGATGACGTATGGCCCCTCTCGGAACCTCAAGTATCTCTGGTCTGAACACGCGGGTTTTTCGCTGACACGGCTTCCGGGACTATGATTCGTGCTGCTAGCTCGGCCTAACTTGTGTTCAAAGCTTCTCGAGGGGTGGAGTAACACCCGGGATAGTTCTGCCTCGATTGGGCGATCATTCGGCCACTAACGGACCCAACTTGGTGAGAAGCCATACCCGTGCCAGGTAATCGGGCTCTTCTACCGACAGAGCCTTCGGTCCTCCATTCTGAAGAGCTAAGGGCATTCTCTCATCACAGGAGAATCTTTCATAAGGTGGCGGACCACCGGGTAGACTGTTGTCCTTGGTCGGACAGCGGGTGTAGTGTATGCGGCATGACGGAGTCGATGCCGGTTCATTGGGTAGGCTTGGTCGCACAGCCGGTTGGTTGTGAATTCATCTCGATTCTCCTGAGGTGAAATCCCCGGTGTTCATACCAGGCGACTTGAGGCTCTGACAGCTTTATAAGGCTTCAATATGTTGATATCCATCGGCTTCTGTGCTTCAGTGGGCCATGTCATTCATCTTTAGGGCTTGATCGCCGTTAATCATATTTTGAGTGCCAACAGCACCTCGCGCCGAATGGACCAGAGAGGAGAGAGAACGAGAGAGAGGAAGAAATAGTTGAAATGAGGGAGGAGAGAGGGTGGGTTAGGTTTAAATAGAAAGAAATTAGGAAATTTTCCTAATTTCCATAAATTTTGATTTTTGTGCCGAAAATCTACTAATTTAAAAAAAATATGCAAAAATAGCCAAAATGATCTTCTCAAAGAGTACATCGTAGCTGTAACGTCCTCGAGTCGATGAACTGAGAAACAAACTCACCACAGGGTTCCATAACTTGTACGAGAGAAAAACCCACACGGATCGTAAAACTCAACTCAGAACCTACAAAAGCGATCCGAAACTCTCCAATAAGGATCCGAAAGACCTAATAAGAATCCAAGGCATTACAGTTACGGTCATACCTGGGCCGCAACAAGACAAAAATGGTCTAACATGGACCGCTACAGGCGATACTGGGCCAGAAGAACAATACTTTGAGTTAAGAATAAAATGGTCCTAGATGGGCCCTTTACCAATTGAAAATGGTCCACAGGGGGCCACCAAGCACGAGAAGGTCTCTGGGCCATAGCAAAGGTAAATGGTCTCTTACTGGGCCGCCCCATCCAGAAACGGTCCTTGGACGGTTGCTTGGAGGATGAAAATGGTCCAATGACAACCACAACTATTCTGGGCCCAACAAGACTGAAACCGTCGACCTAATGGGCTCCTAGCCCGCCCAAGACATGATGGAACTGAACCAAGGTCTAGCCCACACCTCTCAAGTCGAGCCAGAGGTGATTTGGTCAACTTAGACATTGCTAGGTCGATGGGAAATAAGGAAGACGACCAGCAGAACCTGGCTCATGGCCAGCAAGAAAACGGTCATGACTAGACCGCTTAAAGCACCAGTCGATCAACCCAGGGCCGCCTTTAAGCCAAGACAGACCCGAACTCTGACTGTAAAATAGGCAATTCGATCGAGTAATTGGGTACAAGTCTTGAGGGTACAACCCACCCGACGTCCTAGTGGGAATCCTAGGCTCGCGGGGGCTTACGGAGGTCTCATAATGGAGGTCCTAGTCTGATGGAAGGAATATCCAGCGGAGAGTCCCAGCTATTACAAGATTGAAGGTTTAATGAAACATCAGAAAATGGTAGATGATCGGTCAGTCAGTACCACCGGAGTGGAGTGACTGTCAAACAATCCTAGATAATTATCACATTGTGACATGTTGATACAAATTTCAATTTTATAACCAAGATCATGTTAGAGAATGTAGTATGATGGAATGGAAGAGAGAGATTAATCATGAACATAGTTAGATCAGTTCATATATTCCATAATTTACCAATACTTGTGTGGGTTTCTATCCTACACATGCTATCTAGCCGAGGTAATCAACATAATCAAAACATACAAAATGGAAATCAACGACACGAGACGGTCTATAGAAGATCGCTAACAGAGGCTATCAGTCTATCGAATGGGCGCTTAGGGTGACGATCAACAGAACTGGTATATAGGGGAAAACGGTCTGTCGAGCGACTGCCAGGGTTCCTGAAACGGTCATTTGACAGGTCACATGGTCCAGAACAGTGACCGGGGAAACGGTCTATCGTTCAACTGCTAGGGTCCCAAGCGGTTCCTGTTACGACCGTAAACAGGTCGACACGCCCGGTCTCCGGTGATCTTTGATAGACTCCAATTGCAAGATGAAATTAACGATATACAATGCATAATATTTGGGCAAAATAAAACTACTAGAAAGAACACAAAATTTTACATAATGTGGTATGCTTAATTTTATTTTATCCCACTAGATAGCCTACGATCAGATCAAAATATGAAAGCTAAGCATGGATGAAACCCTCGCTCACGTCGCCAAATACTCCCACGTCCTTAATTTGGTCTACCATCCCCTACCTTAATCGAAGGAAGAAGATGGTCGGAAGCACCCGAACCGAACGAAGAACACCTCCCTCACGTCGCCAAATACTCCCACGTCCATGCCCCCCGCCAGTAGCCGCAATAAACGTTGATACTAGGTCGGGTTAGGGTTAGTTTTATAGGGTCAATTGAGTCTGGATTCGAGGATAAGATGGAATAGAGTCCCACGCACAATTCGTGTGCAAAACCCGCGCTAACCAAATCGTGTGTCGCCGATCGCCACCAAATTAGAATTCTAGAGTTAGGGTTTCGGCGTGGAACGAGAGGGATAAAGGGCTTCCAATCAAGACAGATCTAATGGGCTTGATTTGGGCTCAATTGATCGCGATTTGGGTTCGAATTAAGCGATCTAAGGTCTGGTTACTTAAAGGTCTGATTTTAGTCTTAATTCCTTAATTCGGCTTGGTTAGGATTTTAATTAGGGTTTGCCTCAGAAGGACAATAGTCTAATCTTTTTGTCCTCTACACGATTATCATTTTTTTTAGATTTTTATAAATTATTTGAGTTCCTCCTGAAAGAAAAATTTTAAATTCCACCATTTAGTTCTAATTAAATTCTCGAGATGCTACAGATCCTGTCATCCGCAGCTGCATTAACACACATCAAACAAGTTCATACAACAATAATAATGATGATACAATTGATATATTGGAAATCAAAATATGAACTTGATTAATACGGGCCAAGCTCTCACATGAATTCAAGAGGCAGCCACAGTGCTTGCCTTCTATAGGGGCTGGGCGGCTAAAGCTGTGGCCGTTTGCCATTGGTGGGTGGCCAAAGATGTGGCCGCCTACCTCACCTAGGGCGGCCAGCGAGCTGGCCGTCCACCTGTTCCGATTCCGTAACCACAGGAGTCCAGAACAGAGCAGGACTCTCGATTATAAGACGCAGGGGGCGGGTGTCCCTATCTGTAAACCTAGGGATACACAACGGAGAAAAGATACCACCAAAGGAGGTGATGAGGACATCTCACGCCACTCTCTGTAGAAACCCGATAATTTAAAATGAGAAACATTTTTTTTAAATAAATTATACAATTAAATTTTTCATGAAATGATTAATTTATAATTTTACTAAGTGAAATAAAGTGGATTATTGAATTTACTTGAAGTTACTTAAGGTAAATTGAAATTTAATGCTTTAACCCTTAGATAAATCATTGCAAGCCCAATAAAAGTCCATATGATGGATTAAGATTACAATTAGCCCATTGGATAATCCATAATGGGCTGGATTAATGGATTAAAGGTTTATTAAAGGATATTTAACCTTAAATTCGTAACATATGTTTAATATGACATTTAAGGGATTAAAATAACCCCATTTCTAGAAGATTGACTCAAGAATCAACCCTTACCTAATAGCCCACCTTGGACCAGCCGTTTTTACATTGTTTTCACACCTAAGATGGGCTAGATTAAGAAGAGAAATGGTATTTTTCTTCTAATTCGGACTTAATGGGTTTGGTGGAATTAGGCAAGGAATCTTGACAAATTTGGCCATGTTTTGGCTATAAATAGAGCCCCATTCGACCCTTAAACCATCCCTAGAAGTTAAGTCTATGCTGCTGCGAAGATTTGTGGAGATTTGAAGGAGGAATTGGAAGATCAAAGGGTTTTCTTGTTATTTGGGGATATTCTTTACATCTGACAAAAGGTAGGTGTCTCTCAGGCTAAACTCTAATTAAAGCATGCTATCTTGTGTATTTTTCTGTCCTCTTTCCATTGATAGCTCATTTATTAAATTCTGTTATGAAATGAGCAAGTTATGGTCATTTGATTGGAGGGGTATTCTCATTTTTTCATCAGGTCCAGAACGTGCTATACCTCAATAGCGCGTTCTGAACGCGCCAGCCCGACCCAGCGCGTTCAGACAGACCCCCTCTCTTTGACCAAAATTTTAAAAATATACATAAAATAATGTAATAATATTTTCCTTATCGCGCTATACCTGACTAGCGCGTTCTTCATGAACGCACTAGTCTCGGCTAGCGCGTTCATACCCTTAACCTCGTATGACCAGAAATTAAAAGTATAATATTTCTAATATATATATATATATATATAATACCTAAAGTGTTTATATATATATCAGGAGTCTATATCTATTATGGTTTATACAGAACATATCTTTTTTTTTTTTTGCGAAAACCCTGCCTAGAGTTGAGTAGAAGAATGCACCCCTTTCCAGAGGAAAGGAGAAAACCACTCCACTACCCAGAACTAGGAGGTAAATTTTATTGATAGCAAAATGAATAGAATAGTTACATCATGCGAAGGCTAGGCATTCCTAGCTTATCCAATCGAGCAGCACCTTTGACATTGTTAGGTAGCTCATGGCGAACAAAAAAAGAATTGCACTTAGTGCTACAGGCTAACGATGCCAAAGTATCAGCAACAGTATTTGCTTCTCTGTAAATGTGTGATAATGTATCTTCTGTGGAGATGGTGCGCCAGATGTCCCTAACATAAGTGAGAATGATCCAAGGACAGGGGATTTCCCGGTTGATGCTTTGAATTAGAACCTTGGAATCACATTCAATGTATGCAGGTCGATCAGATATAGTATGAAGATATTTGAGACCATCACTGAGAGCTCTAGCTTCTGCAATGAGACTATTAGAATTTCCATAGAAGTGTGAAAAGGCTAATAGAACATTGCCATTAGGGTCCCGAATAACCCCACCACCACCTGAGTTGCCTGTAGATTTGCAAGCACCATCTGTGTTTAATTTATTGAAAGGCCATGGGCGACAAGCCCATTTGATGATTTTAATAGGTGGACCACCTTTGTCAGCAATCTGGAAGCCAAAATTTTCTAAAATTTGCCGATTACTGTGTGAGTTTTCCTTAAGATTAGAAAAAGAAGTGACTTCCATGGCTTGAGCAGTGATTTTGTATAGAAGACTGTGTTTAGACACCTTTTTCCCATCATATTTGGCAGCATTTCTAGTGTTCCATAACTCCCACAAACCATATCCAAGCAAGGAGAGAGTGAAACAATCAAATTTGGAACTGCGGCTGAGCTTCTGAATAGTGTTGGAGATGAGTCTGTCGGTAGTGTTACCATGAATAGGAATCCCCTTGGCTTGGAGAGAAGACCAAATGTAGGAAGCCACTTCACTGGAGGTGAATAAGTGGTTGGAATCTTCTTCAGCTGGAATTTTACAGCAATGACATTTGGAGCATATGGGAATACCAACAGCCTTAATTCTGTCATCAGTGGGGATACATTGATGCAAAAGCTTCCAAAGATGAATGGAGATTTTGGGTGGTAGCCACTTAAGCCATATGTTACTCCATTTAGTGTAATGCTGGCAGGGATTAGAAAGGGCATTCTTGCAGACCGAGGACACTGTGCAGTCACCAGAGGAGGATAAACTCCAAATTTCTTTATCCTTGTCCTGAGTAAGGCTGACATTCTGAATAGCAGAAATGATGTCGGATGGGAGGAAGCTGTCAAGCATTGTATAAATAGTAGTATTAGGCTGAGAGTAGTAATCCTTGACTGATATATTAGAATTCTGAATAGAATCAGCAGGGACATATGAGGATATGCGTTGTTTGCCAATCCAAATGTCATTCCAAAAACTGGTGGTGGTACCATCCCCTAGAATAATTAATTTGTGCTTGAGAATTAAGTCTTTAGCTTGTAACTAGCTTTTCCTGGCAAAACCTGTCATGTTTCTGAATTGGACAGTAGAGAGGTGGCCTCCACGAATGTATTTAGTTCTAAAGTAATCAGCCCATAGAGAATCAGAATGCAGGTCTCTCCAGAGCATTTTGACTCTCATTGCAATCTCCCTATGCCGAAGAGACATGATACCTAGACCACCTTGGGAGATTGGTTTGCAGATTGATGACCAAGATTTCCAATGCCTTTTGTTTCCATGGATTGAGGAACCCCAAAAGAAAGTAGCAAAACTTCTCTCCAAAGATTGATGAATGCCCTTATGGAGAGGTGAGGAAGGCAGAAAATAGATTGGGATAGTAGTCAGAACATGCTTAATTAGACACAGCTTGGCTCCCTGAGATAAATACTTGGCCAACCAACCATGAATACGCTTCTGAATAGAGGACAGAATGCCAGCAAAATGGAGTTTTTTCCTCCTGCCAAGAATCAGAGGGAATCCCAAGTATTTGTGAGGAAAAGAGTTCCTAGAGAAACCAGTGATTTCCTGAATTTTATTGGCAACAGAATCTTTTACATTAGGATGGATAAAAAATCCACTCTTGCCAATGCTGATCAGCTGACCTGAAGCCTGCTCATAAATCTTTAGAAGCTGACATAAATTCCTGATAGAGGTTGAAGTGGCTTTGCTAAAAATGAGAGTATCATCTGCAAAAAGTAGGTGGGAAATGGTGGGACAGCCCCTTGGGGCTAGGAACCATTCAACTTTACCAGAAGAATATGTATCATGCAAGAATCTGCTGAGTGCTTCTTCAGCATTAATAAACAAGGAAGGAGCAATGGGGTCTCCTTGATGGATGCCCCTAGAAGATTTAAAGAATCCAGCAGTATCCCCATTCAGTAGGATTGAAAACCAGCAATTGTTGATTAAGATTTCAATGAGAGAAATAATTTTCAAACTGAATCCAAATCTTTTCAACACTGCATAGAGGAAATCCCATTCTATTCTATCATAGGCCTTAGCGATATCAAGTTTGAAAATGACATTATTCCCTCTAGTTTTTCTACCAAGTTCCTGCACCATCTCTTGGGCCAAAGCAATGTTCTCAACAATATTTCTCCCCTTCACAAAGGCTGACTGCTGGCTAGATATGATCTTGGGAAGAATGCCCGCCAGTCTGTTATTGAGTATAGTGGAGACAATCTTGAAAAAAAAATTGCACATGCTAACTGGTCTAAAATCAGAGATGTCAGTTGCATTATTCCTTTTAGGAATGAGAGCAATGAGAGTCGAGGTGACACTTCTAGGCAGTGGGCATTTTGTGTTGAAAACAAACTGAACAGCTGCCATAATATCTTTTGCAATGAAGGACCAAGCATTCTGATAGAAGGCACCTGAAAACCCATCAGGCCCAGGTGCACTATCCGGAGACATCTTGAACACAACATCTCTAACTTCTGACTCAGTTGGAGTAGCACACAGGTTCTCATTATCAGACAGAGAAATCAGAGAAGGAATGCAGTTAAGAATAGCTCCATCAATGTGATGGTTTTGTGAAGTGAAGGCCTGTTTAAAATGGTTAGCTGCAATGGCCTTCATTTGTTCATGATCTGATGTCAGATTTCCATCAGAAGATTTGAGCTGTGAGATAGTATTCTTCCTTATATTTGCCATGGTGGCCATATGAAAGAATTTAGTATTTTTGTCACCCTCCTGTAACCATTTTATTCTGGATTTCTGTCTCCAACAAACTTCTTGTTGAAGCAGACTGTTGGAGAGGATAGTCTTAGCTCTGTTCAGGGCAGCAAAATTAGCAGATGAAGGGTCCAGGTCATAAGAGTGCTCAGCCTTGAGAACCTGATCTTCAGAAGCAACAAGATTCATATGTACATTGCCAAAAGTATTTTTGTTCCAACCAACAAGCATATTCCTGAGGTATTTTTGTTTAAGATATAGAGTGGTAATCGGGGAGGTAGCTAGAGGACTGGTGTTCCAACACAGTTGAACATCCCGGGTAAAATTCTCATGCAGAGTCCACATCTTCTGAAAAATAAATCTACTTTTGAATTTTCTAACAGAGGGCATCTTGATCAATAAAGGAGCATGATCCGATGCTTCTCTGGATAGATGGTCCACAGATATAGGTAAAATGTTAAGCCAATCAGCATTGATCAAAACTCTATCAAGTCTAGCCCAAATACCTCTGCTGCCAGACTGATTATTATGCCAAGTATATTTGGACCCCAAATATCCAGCATCAAGAAGCTCACAGCTCTGAATACAGTCCTTGAAATCATTCATAGAAGTCAGGTTAGGAGTATTACCTCCCAGTTTCTCATCAATATCCAAGACACAGTTAAAGTCCCCAGCCACTAACCAAGGGCCAGCCATCTGGGAGTGACAGTTAACTAAAGAGGACCAGAGAGACTGCCTTTCTCTACTAGAACATTTGGCATAGACGAAAGTCAGGTGTAGCTGTGGAAGTGAAGCAGATGTTTGAAGAACAGTAATTTGTTGATCATCCTTGTAAACAGAAGAAAATTCCAGTGGTTCTTTCCAGAGGACCCAAATGTGGGCAACATCATCATTATTGGTAAGGCCTTTGTCCATCCCCAGTTTTTTGCAGATTCTGTCCAGGTTGTTAGCATGAATTTTGGGTTCCAAAAGAATGATACAAATAACGTTGTGAGCTTTCACAAAAAACTTGACTCGACCTTGGGAGATGTCATTCCCTATACCACGGATATTCCAAATAAGAATGGACATTATTGGTTGGAAAGGGTGGGCAGATTACCCGTGGAGCCTGCCCTTTGCATAGATCTAGTGATGACTCCAGAATGCTCCTTATGCATGACCCGAGCATTATTAATAGCAGCTGACTTTGCAATGTCCTGTCTGATGGGTAACAGAGGAAATTCAACTGCATCAGACGCTTCTGGACAATGTTGGACTACAGCCCCAGGCTGCTCAGAGTGAGAATCAACATGAACATTTTGGGATGAAGGGAGCTCCTCAGGATGAAATATCATGGACTGAGACATGTGACTGTGGTCCCGTAGAGGAGAGATGGGCACCAAGGCCATTTCCTGAAATTCACCCGAGGTAGTGATAGATGGACCTTGACTATCAGTTGAAACATTCATACCATCTTTTGAATCGAAATAAGAAGTGGATTCCTGCTTGTCCATTAAAGTTGAAATAATATTTTGTCCCGTAGTATTGTCCTCAGTTGGGGATGAATTTACCATAGAAGCTGGCTGCTGCTGAGAAATATTGTTTTCTGCAATTGTGTGGGACTTCAAGCGAAGATCTATAATTTTCTCGACTGTGTCCATATTGTTACCAGTGATCATTACAGGTTTACGAAGAACAGGCTGCCACTGATTATTAGCTTTATTTGGGTGGGCCTGCTGCCTATGAATATTTGAAGTATCCGGATCAAAGGGCCGGTGCAGACCATTTTTTGCTTTGCAAACATTCACATTATGACCAATGCGGCTACAAATAGAACATAAGTCAGGAAGTTCGGGGTAACAAATATCCTGCCATGCTCCTCCCCCAGGAAGACCAATCCAAATGCGAGAAGGATTATGTTTGGAGATGTCAAGCTCAACACAGACCTTTGCTGCAGTTGTAGACGATAAGTTAAGCGTGGAGTGGTCTATCTTCAACACACAGCCAATATTCCCAGCAATCGATCGAAGCATTGGTTCCAAGTAAAGAAACAGGAAGCCCAGGGAATGAAATCCAGACAGGGAGGATCGGAGAATCAGCAAAAGGAGAGAACTCCATTGACCACTTAAAAAACCTAAATAGGCGGCCATGTACAAATAGAGATTCCCGCAGAAGAAGATTCAAATAGTCCTCGTGATTCTTGAATCGAAGAAGAAGATGCCGCGGGTCTAGAGTGCTCAAGATGAAGTCTTCTTTGAAGCCGCAGCGAGCAGACAGGTGCGCTCTGATTTCAGGAAACGGAGGCCTGCCACGGGGGGTTCGCGCAACCAGAGTATATTCAAAAGGCTTCAGTGATTGCGAGATCTCTTCTTTGCTAAAAAACACTGGCGGCTCTCCATTGTCTGTGGTCGCTAGTTCATGAACAGCATTGTTGATCGCCGGCGGCAGCATGGATGAAGAGAGAACCTCCGCAAATGAACGAGGTAACGAAGTGACCAAAGGAACAGGAGGGGGAGGGGGGGGCACATGAGCCCCCCCTGGGATGTCCATAGAACGAACTCGCCGGAGGAAACCTCAAACCCTGGCGCCGTCGCCGGAGGAAACCTCAAAACCCTTTCTTCACCCCTACACGACTGACATGACCGCGAGTCAGAACTATTCACAGAACATATCTCTTTCATTTAATTTTCAAAATTTTTAAATATATACATATGTTCATGAACGCGCTAGTCTCGGCTAGCGCGTTCATACTTTTAAATCCGGATGACCAGAAATCAAAAGTATAATATTTTTAATATATATATATATACAATACCTAAAGTGTTTATATATATATCAGGAGTCTATATCTATTATGATTTATACAGAACTTATCTCTTTCATTTAGTTTTCAAAATTTTTAAATATATACATCTGTTCATGAACGTGCTAGTCTCGGCTAGCGCGTTCATACTTTTAAATCCGGATGACCAGAGGTCAAAAGTATAATATTTCTAATATATATATAATACATAAATTGTTTATATATATATCAGGAGTCTATATCTCTTATGATTTATACAGAACCTATCTATTTCATTTAGTTTTTAAAATTTTTCAATATATACATATGTTCTTGAACGCGCCACGCTTGACTAGCGCGTTCTTCATGAACGTGCTAGTCTCGGCTAGCGCGTTCATAAAAATTTTCCCAAAAATTTTGGTGATCAAAAATATAATATTTTGAATATATATATACTGTATTTATGTATGCTGTATGAACGCGACCCTGAGCTATAGCGCGTTCACAGACAGTAACATCTTTTTAGCCTATAATTATTCTATGTTTTTATCATAGTGACGTACGAAAATTATTTCAGAATGTAAAAAAGTATTTTCTATTATATTGATGTATAAAAAACTACTTTCAGCATGTTAAATCTATTTTCTTATCATATTGTTAATTAATGTATAATTAAATACTAATATCTAAACTCATGATTTTTATTCATAAGCATATATTTCCATAACTAAAACTTGATGTTTTATGATTCTGAGATTAAGCTAAGATATTTAAAAATAAAACCACTATCTTAATGTTTCTTCCTACTTACCATTCATTTTTGAATTCTACAAGTTAATGTCATTAAACATGATGCTTAAAATACGTTTTCCACTCTCCTTTGTAAATGATCACAATTTTTGCCAGATATGTACTTACTTACAAATGAGCTTGTTCTTGAAATTCTTTGGCCATATTGTGGAATTATATAGAAAAAATGTCAGGGGCTATGAGTCCCAATGAAATGACATTTAAGTGCTAGTGTATAAAGTGGTTCTGATCTGATCCCACGGGCGAGGCAAAGTCCAAAAATAAACCGGTATTATAATGATCAGGTGCTGGTATTCACCAATACAGGGTCTATTACAGTTAGGGGCAATCATACTATCGTGAGAACCCCTAAGTGTGTAGCCAAATAGTGATATCCCATGAGGGGCTGTCATATCGTCGTGATCTCCCCTTAGTGCTTTGGTCAATCCTACTGAGTGTTGGTAGAAGTGATTGCTCTACTTCTATATTGTTATTGCTTAAAGATTCATCATAAATATCCTTGTAGAAGTAATTGTTCTACTTCTATATTATTTAAAGTTCAAGTGATTACTCTACTTCGATATTACTTAAAAGTTCATCATGAAAGTTCTTAAATTATCTTAATGATAGTACCCATTGTCTCATCATGAAAGTTCTTGATATATTCCTGGAAATGACCATCGTCTTGTCTACTATCATGATCTTGAAATTATATTGTTATCTTGAAATTACTTGAAAATTCCTTATACAAAATTTCATACTTGAAATTCATGATCAATTACTTCATGACACGAATTATTAAATTGTTAAATACTTGAAGATTGCCTGGCTTTAGAGATATAAAATCCTACTGAGCTTTTTGTTCACCCTACGTTTTGGTTAATGGTTGCAGGAAATGGAAATGAACAAGGGATTGGACAAGAGTGAATGAGTGTTTTCTTTTCCCTAGGATTTATGTAGATCATTAGTATTTTTACAAGGTTTATGATTGTATCATGCCTTATGGCTTATAAATTAGTGATGTAAACCTTTATTTTGATGAAATAAAATTAGCAATTTCATCTTACCTCTCTATCTTTAGAATTAAATTTGTACATGCTCTAACCGACACGAGTGCCTCGTAACTGCTCGCGCCTCGATTTTTCGCGTTGGGGCGTGACACTCTCTCTGGCTCGGGTCGCCTGCACTACCATGAGGAGGACCGGCTATAAATCTCACATTTTATCTTTATTATGGAGTCTTATTTCATGTATTTCCCTTTATTGAGTCATGAAGTTATAGCCCAATTCCCATGTTTATGCTTAATTGGGCCTTGGAATCCTAGTTTGGGCCCATAGATTGAGTCTAGGACGGTCTTGGTCTTTTATCTTTTTGTCAAGGGCCTTTTGGTCATGGAAAAAGTGGGAGCCTATAAATAGGACCCATCCCACCTCATTTGTACAATTTTGATGAAAATTTAAGAGAAGGCATTCCCTTGGTCCATTTCTTCCCCCACTCTTATTCTCCCTCTCTCTCTCTCTCCCTCTCCCTACAAGAGGGGGGGTGCGCCCCCATCTCTCTCCTCCTCCCCTCTCCACCTGACACCCCCTCTCTCTCTCCTCCACCTCATCGGGAATCTTCTTCTTCTCCCACCATTCAAGCCTCCAAAGGAGACCTTCTAGCCCTAAGGTAGAGAACTAGCCCCCAAGTTGGACTTCTCCACCCGTCCCATCACCTATCACCACACAACATAGACTTCCACACCCTCCCCATCACATCCCACCCACACTTAAGACTTTCTTTCCACTCCTATCACATCCCACCACCAAAATTTCCTAGATTCCCTTAGCTAGCCCCCCTTTAGGACCAAAGAATTCAAACTACACCACCACCCCTTTTGGACTTACTTCCCCACCACCAAAATTCGTAACTTACCTCCACCCCCTAGGAGAACCACCCCTAACAACCCATTTTATCCTTGTCACAGCCTGGAAAGCCCCCTCCCTAACCCCCTCCCAGCCAGGGACCATCCTCAACCCTTTCCACCCCATTTCCCCCTCTCATCCTCCCCATTCCCCACCTCCTTCTCTTGCTGCCACCCAAGCAGACAAAGTAGCAGAACAGACACCCAGATTGCAGCGATGCCCCGCCTTCCCTGAGTACCTTCTGGTGCCCCACCCAGCACCTGAAGATTCTCCTCTAAAGTGGCTTCCCAATGAGTGGCCATGCATTCCCAACTGAGGTCGGAGATGGGCAGGAGGCCCGTTTCTGTCAGGCTGCGCAAGATCAACTCCGACTGGGGACAGAGGCGAGTTGCAGAAGCTCCCACAACCTCCCCTCTAAGTTTGCTGGCGAGCCCTTCAGACTAGGCAATCCTCATCCAATCCTCTTTCAGCTCCAAGAATAAGGAGGTCATTCAGATTTCAGAGCACCCCGTTCCATTCGTTTTCCTCAGCGTGCGTCGACTGCACTAGCCAGATCCAGGTTGGTCCACTCCCCACTCATCTATTCACCACACTCATCTCCGATCTCCATTGGAGTCTCGTCAGCTCAAAGCCAACTAGACCATGGTCACGTCAACGCCAACCTCGTCCCCATCGGAGCTCGGATCAGCACGTGGCAACTTCTACATCAGGCGGTTACCTTGTTGGGTTAGACAGGGGTCACACAGGACCAGCCTGATCCCAGAGTTCCAGCGGTCCAAACCGGTCACCGGATGGCGCCAAATTTCTCCGATGTGTTCCCTGGCCACCCAGGGACGTTTCTGCACTATCACCTCCGGAGGAGTTCAGAGGAGTTCGTGGCACCCTCAGCATCGACCTGCTGTCAGCCTGGACTAGACAGGGCAGAGTAGGACCAGTTCGTGATCTCTGACCTGTAGCGGCCCCGACCGAACCCCGGACGGCCTGTAACTCTTACAGTGAGCTCCTACCTCGTCCCCGGATGATTCGGAACCAACCCCACATTCTACAGCTCTTCGAAGAGTCCGTGGCATCCCCGAGTCCGGCTTGCTGTCCAGCAGGATCCGATCGGACGGAACCTGCCGTCGCTCAATTCCAGCCCCTCGCCTGGCCGACTGAAAGCCCCTCCCTACGTGGAGGTACAATTTGGTTGTAATTAAGTACATCCCCACCCCAGATCACCCCTCCTGCGTGAGGTGTAGTGCTGTAGTCATTTATCACAGGTCAAGTGGCACCGACGTAGGTGCGGGCATCGCACGTTCCCCGCTCGCCGTCATCTCTGACAAGAATCGGTGTCTTCACACCGATCAGGTGCGCATCTGGTCCCCTCCCCCCTGCTGGTTGACTCTTGCTTGTTTAGTATCGCATCTTAATACCCGTCGGATGATGAGGTGAGCGCTCGCCCCATATTCCATCACGTCTGAGCCCACCGCGGAGTACGTTGAGAGACCCACCACATAACCCACGCCCTCGGCGTGCTGGCCGCCCACGAATCGCGGGAGTCCCAACCCCCTCCAGGGATTAGCCCGGGCATAGCCAAGCCCTTGAAACAGCAAGGTCCCGCCTCAGACCCTCACCACCATCCCGAGATAACTTTGTGATGTGACACCACCTTGGGGGTGGCAGCCACTCGATCAATACCCCTTGGACCTATCTACGCAAGCAATCGAACCGAACGGCGGACTCACTCAAGCGGGTTCACCTGCGTCGTGCACACCCGGGTCAGTAGGTGGACCGGTGATGATGGTGAGGGTCCGAGGTTGGACCTTGGGGTTCCAGGGGTGTGGATAGCTTGGGGAGGACCCCAATGGGCCAGGGATGTCCAATTCATGGGCGGCCGGCACGGCGAGGGCGTGGGTTGTAGGGTGTGCTCTCTCACAACTTGCTCCGTGGTGGTCACTCAATTTGATCGATTTTGGGTTGGGCGCTCACTCACCGTCCGACAGAGCTAAAAGACAATACTAATTAAGTAATAATAAACCAGCAGAGGAAGTGACCAGGAGCTCACCTGATCGGTGTGAAGACGCCGATCCTGACCGGAGACGAGGCGAGCGGGGAAGTGTGGGTACGCCACCCGCACGCTGCGCCGATGAAGCTTCAACCTGTACCAATTAATTACATACACTACACCCTACACAGGAGGGTTGAACTAGGGGTGGGGGAATGAGAATTACATGCAAACACTACCTCCACGCAGGGAGGAGCTTTAAGCCGGCCAGGCGGGGGTGGGGGAGCTAAGCTAAACCCGATTCGCCAAACTAAGCCGGTTCTATCCGCTCAGGAACAGCAGGATAGGGGGTCGATGACGACGCCGCCAAGAACACCACCGACTTTAGAAGAAGATGGGACTAGCGCAAAAATTTCCTGGGTTGGCCCAGGAAGACCTTCGAATTTGTGGAGATTTTTCTGATGCCGACGGTGGCCGGGGTGGAGTCAGGACCAGGGTCAGTCGGACATGGCTCTGGCTGTCCCAGAACTCCTGCTGCTGGGAGAAGTGGCCACCACGAACGCTCCTGGGGTCTGATGAGGGCAGGACTAGAACCGTTGCGATCGTGGATGACTCCTCTTCGATCGTAGACCAGTAGCAATGTCAGAGGAGGTCAGAGTAGACAATGGGAACCAGTATTGTGAGGGGGGGTCGGATATGACTCTGGGAAGACTGACATGCACACCTCGGGGAGAAAAATTGGAACTCTATGGTCCAGACTCCAAATGACTCCCTTCTTCTACGTGCTGACAGGGGGCTTAAAGGAGAAGACCTCAGCTAAGAAATCACGTCCAAATTCATCCTGGAGCAGCCGTGGTTACTTCTTTCCTTGGCTTCTGGTTCCCTATCGGGGCAGTTTTGTGCAGTCGTGGGATCATGGCTCTCCCGGGCAGCTAGGAGCTCGGACGGATGCGAGACCAACTCGCCTGCGAAGCTACTTCGAAGAGCTTTCCAGTAATGTATGAATTTCCACCAGGAACTTCATGGAGACGACGGGACAGCCTCTGCAACTAGAAGCTTCTATGGTGTCGGTGAACTGGGAACTGCAGGTTGAAGATGATGGTTGTGGTGGTGGGGAGGGGTGACCAAATGGTAGGGGGAATGGGGCTGGAGCTTGTGGGATGTTGCTGGGGAAGTCTAGGGGTGATGGAGGTGGCTGGGAGGTGAAGGGGGGCGGAGCTAAGAGGTGGGAAGGTCTGGTGCGGCCAGAGGTGGAGGGGAATAGGCTGGTTGCTGCCAGCACAAGGGAGAGGGAGGGAGATGGGGGATGTCGACCAAGCAATGTGGAGGGGAGGTGGGGGCTGCGACCAAGGGAGGTGAGTGGGCTAGGATTGAATGGGGTGCATCCCTCAAGGGGAGGGAAATTCGAATTGGGGCCTTGGGTAGGTGAAAGGGTGCTTGGGGAAGAGGGAGGGGTGCTTTGGAGAATGAAGAGGTGCCTAGGAGGTGGAGATTCTACCTTGGGGTTGGAGGGGGCTTGAATGGATGTATGGGGAAGGGGGAGGGGTCTTAATGAGAAATGAATGGGGGGAGGAGTGTGAGGAATTTTGAATTTGGGAGGAGGAGAGAGAAAGGGTCACCCCTTTTATAGAGAGAGAGAGAGGGAGGAGATGGGTTTCTCACCCTAGGAAATAACCAAAGGGAATTCAAATTTTCTCTCAATATCTCATTCAACTATTCATTAGTTCTTAAATGGGGAATGGGGTCCTATTTATAGGAATCCCTCGTTTTACAATAAGTCCCTGACTGTTGGACTAATGACAAGAAACCAAGGGGGAAGGGGGGGCGCCCCTGGGCCTAGCCCACTTAATTGGGCCCATTAACCTACTCAATTAACCACATGACTCAAGACTTAGGTAAATGACCCTTATACCTAGGTACTAGACTCAAATAAAAAGAAAATTACATAGTTTATGACTCAAATAAAATATGAAAATTACATGGATTGACTCAAAAAAGTGTGAAGAACACAATGGCACATGCCGATGATCCATCAGAGCTTCAAAAAATGTGGAGGGGTGTGGACGCACTTTTTATTTAATAAAATCGTTGTTTTCTTTGTTTATTGGCGTTTATTAAGTGCGTGGGAGTGCGAGTCACAAATGTGACGATTTATTGTGCGCTCGATCTGACTAATCAGACGACTGTGTGGTTCGTGTCGGGACTGGAACCTACCGCGCCATAAAGGTCACGACGTCATTTACATCCCCTCGGAGAGGGGAACACCCTTGATTAATCGCCAGGAAAAGGGGCCTCATGGCCAGAAAATTAGTTGCATGGAAAGTCTATTAGGAAGCATTGAAATCCCCGTACGAGGGTGAGAAGAAAGCATTCGAGATCGTGTCGGTTATGTGTTGACCATTTGATGTTCGGACGAGTGTCCGTTTTGAGAAACGCGTAATCGTCACGGGAAAACCGGAGCATATGTATGCCGGATACGGAAAATTTATTATCTAAAGGGATATGAGACATTCAGTTGAATCCCGATTAGAGTGATCAGAAATCAGCGAGTTTATTGGCCCGGTGCGAGATCGAGTCAGGACCATTTCGGGGGCGCCTCCCGCGGTCCAAACGAGGCTTGCGTGGGCATCATTAATATTTTCGGTGCCGAAGGGCAGCGGGAAAGTGTCCCGGGACTATATTCCAAAACAAAGATGTGTACAGAGATAGCCGGCTATAGGCCTACGATGTGGGTCAGGCGATGACCATGGTTGAGGCGAACCCAAGGTCCAAACGCGACTCACGAAGGTCTTATTGATATTCCCACACGTGTGGTTGGGGGAAGACGAGAGCCGCCTCATTCCGTTCGGATTTTGTTGGTCATACGCGGACCATTTTACATTCGGCCAAAGGTTCGTGTTTGTAGCATAAGAGACGGTGACAAATCGTACAAATACCTACCGTGAGTACGACAAGTTTAATGCAAATGCGGGATCAGATCCCAGTATATATATGTCGGTCACTAACGGACCATTCAGTATTCGGATGAAAGTCCATATTCGAAGCGTCAAAGACCACGACAAAGACATACGGATATCTGCCGTAGGTACGGCAAGCTTCATGTGGGTGCGGGATTGGATCCCAGCATATATGTTGGTCCCTAACGGACCATTCATTATTCGAACGGAAGTCCGTATTAGTAGCGTCGAGGATGACGATAAAATCGTATGGATGCCTACCGTAGGTGCGGCAAGTTTAATGTGGGTGCGGGATCGGATCCCGATGAAGATGGGTCAAGCTGATGATCTATTGGCCCGAGGTGGTTACGGACTATGGCCATATCGGGGTTTCCAAGGACCACGTCTGATGCCACGGGACGTCATTACTTTTCTCTTCACGCACAGTCTTGGGAAATGAAGGTGATGTGGCACAGCCCAAAGACCGCTAAATATGATGAGATGACCCTAGGACTTAGACCCGCAAGCATACAAGCGCTCAATGATCCTCACGATGACGATTTTTGCTCACCCGATTCACACGTTCACCCGGTGGGTCCGGGAGATAATGATGAAGGTCCGGGGCGGGACCCAATTGTTCTAATATACTTACAATGCTAGGGCTGACCCCAAATGAGTCTAGGATACCCAACTTTGTGGGCGGCTGGCCCGCAAGGCTGGGGCTTGGTGGCACTCACTCACGGTCTGCGGTGGACACTAACAAACTAGCATGCAAGTTTGAGCCCTCTTCTCACCGCCGACGAGCAATCAAAGCAATACTAAACTAGCAGGAATAAGGCTACTAAGGATAGTATCAGAAGCTCACCTGATCGGTGTGAAGACACCGATCCCGATCGGAGACGAGGGCGCGCCGGGAGGCGAGGGTATGCACCCGATCGCCGCGGCGATGTAGCTTGACCTGAAATTGCAAACGGTACAGCACTACTCCTCACGTAGGAGGGGTGATCTTGGGGTGGGGGTTATGCTTAATACATTCAAAACTACCTCCACGCAGGGAGGGGCCTTCAGCCGGCCAAGCGGGGTGGGGAGAGATGCAAAGGAAACCGAGTTTCCGAGCTTCGCCGATTCTATCTAGCTTCTGTAATTCTGGACAGGGAGTCGATGTTGATGCAGCCAATAAATCCACCGAGCTCAGAATCTGATGAGACTTACGCCAAAAGATTGCTAACCGGAGAGGGGTGCGGCTTGAATTTTTGGTTGACGTTCTGATCTGGGGGCTGACTGCTCCGGCGACTGGAAGATGGATGCAGCTATGGTCTCTGGCCGAGCTCAGTCTTAAACAGCAGGTTGCAGAAGCGGCCACGGTCGCTCCTGAGCTCCAAATCTGGCACCGCTGGACTCGTTGGAATCGTATACGAGTCTACTTTGCATAAAAACAAACGGGGGAGTATTCTGATGTCGGAGATGAGCTGGATGTCCAGAGAAGTGGACGGTGGTCGGGACAGACTGCGAGGAGGCAGACTGGCGTGGTTGTGGTAGAAAATTGGTATCTCTGGTTGTCGGACGCCGAACAGGATTCTGCCTTCTGTTCCTGGACGCTGACAGGGGGAGGAAGAACTTTGTAGAAGACCCTGAAGGCTGGTTCCTTCAAGGTTCGTCGTGGGAGAGTCTTCTCTGCCGCTCTGGCTTCTGGTCTAAGAAGTTCTGCACAGTCGGAGAAGAATGGTGGTTGCGGACAGCACCGAGCTCGGATGCCGACGAAACCGCCTCGCCTGGAAAGCTAACTTGCAGACGAATCCAGAAATGTAGGCCTCGCCTCCTGAGTCATTGAGGGATGGTCGTGGCCTGCTCTGCAAGTTGTTGTAGTTCTGCTTCCTGAAACAGGGTGAGAATGAGGAGACGAAGAAGAGGTGGGAAAGGGAATGGTCAAGAGAGGAAGAGGTGTAAGGTAGTTCTAATGGCTATGGGAGGGAGATGAGAGGTGTTTGAGGGGCTGTGGAGGCTAGAGAGATGGAGGTGGGGAGGGCGAAGTGGGGCTGGAGATGGGGGTGGTCTGCTAGGGATGGTGGTGGGGAGGGGAGTGGGCACAAGGGGAGGGTGAGTGATAGGGAAGGTGGGGGCGAACTTGGCCAAGGGGAGAGGTCTAGGGCGACCAAGGGCAGGGGGGGGGAGGTTGAAATTCGAATTTGGCCTTGGGAGGGGTGGGGTTTGTGTGGGGAAGTGGGGAATTGTGTTGGGAGGTGGAGGAGTTTCTTTGGGACAAGGAGAGGGGAGTAAATGAGGGGCTTGGGGAAGTGGAGGGTCTTAATGGAGGTGGGTGAGGTAGTGGAGGTGGTTGGGGGTTGGAGTAAGTGAGGGGGGGGGAGGAGGAGAGAGGGTGGGGGCGAACTTCCCTTGGGAGAGAGAGAGAGTGAGAGAGAGAGTGAGGGAAAGAGAGTAAGAGAGAGAGATTTAAGAGGTAAAAGGAAGTGGTTTTTTTCAATATCCCAAAAGTGAGTACAAGTGGAGAGATGGGGCCTATATATAGGCAACCACTCTTTTCATGACCAAAATGTCCCTGACAATAGGACAAAAGACCGAGCATAACCTAGACTCAATCCTATGGGCCTATAACTAAGGAAATAAGGCCCAATTAAGCAAAATAAGGGAAATGGACTAAAACCACATGACTCAATAAAGGAAAATATATAAGATAGGACTCAATAAAAGGAAAATACATAAAATGAACCTGGGAAAATGAAGATAACAAGTGGAGACCATGATCAATCCATATCAAGAGTGTGTAGACGACCAAAGCTAGAGGGAGTGTCGTGAGATGCCCTCATCAAATCCCCCGGGGTGGGGAGAACTCGACCCTGTCGAGTATGGGTCTGCCTGACTGTCGTACTGCTCCATCATGTCGGGGTCCAGGCGCATCAAATCCTCCCGACTCACCCATGCATCCTCGGTCGGGGGACGGTTCTTCCACCTAACCAGATAGCGCTGATACACCTTGTGCCTTGTAATGATACTCTGCTCATCCAGTATTGCCTCTACCTGCTCTTGTCGGTCCCTCAAGCTAGAAAGTGGAGTCCCTCCGGGGGTGTCTCTCATAAGGGGGGGTAAAGGCTCAAGCTCCTCACTAGGTTCCACCGCGGGGCCTTTGTAGGGTACCAGGTCCGCCACGTTGAAGGTAGGGTGTACCCCATAGCTCTCTGGTAGGTCAAGCTCATAAGCATTGCTGCCAAGTCGTCGTAGAACTCGAAAGGGTCCCGACCCTCGTGCCCTCAACTTGGAGGCAGGCCCGGGAAGGAGCCGCTCCGTCCTCACCATCACCGGGTCCCCCACTTGGAATTCACAGTGGCGCCGGTGAGCATCGGCCCATCTTTTGTAAGCCTCATTGCTTTTACCTATATGCTTGCGGATGTCATCATGCAACTCTTTGATATGCTGTGCAAAGGACTCAGCTGAGACTGACACTCTAGCATGTGGGGGAAGGGGAATGAGATCCGAGGGCTTTCTAGGCCTAAAACCATGTACTACCTCAAATGGACTCTTGCCTATGGACCTATTGACAGAATCATTATAGGCAAACTCGGCTTGAGATAAGAGGAGATCCCAATTCCCATGGTGATCCCCTACAAGGCATCGGAGCACGTTCCCAAGGCTTCGGTTGACGACCTCAGTTTGGCCATCGGTTTGAGGATGATAGGCAGTGGAGAATTTGAGGAGGGTCCCCATCAAGTGCCATAGAGTCTTCCAAAAATAACTAGTGAACTTCACATCTCTATCGGACACAATAGTCTTAGGTAACCCATGGAGTCGGACTACCTCATCAAAGAATAATCGGGCGATCCTAGAGGCATCAGAGGTCTTGGAGCAGGGGATAAAGTGGGCCATCTTTGAGAACCTGTCCACCACTACAAAGATGGAATCATGTTTGCGCAAGGTCTTTGGTAGGCCAAGAATGAAATCCATGCTCAAATCCTCCCATGGTTGGTCGGGTATGGGTAGTGGTGTGTAAAGCCCGGTGTTTTGTCTTACTTGCTTGGCGGATGCACATATGCGGCATTGTCCCACAATGTGGGCCGCATCCTTCTTGAGACTGGGCCAGTGGAATTGCCTCTCAACCAACTCTATGGTTTTGAGTGAGGGTGCATCTAACCACCCCGAGGTGGGATTCGGTGGGTGGAGGAGGTTGTTCTTGGTTGCTCTCTATGTAGTGGTTCTCATACTCCTCCTCCCATTCAAGAGAGGGTTCATATACCTCAATCTCTCCTTCAAATTCAGCTTGGGGTTGGGGGGTTGGTCTCCTCTATGAGTAAGTTTGATGCTCCCTTGGTGGGGCATTGATTGGCAAAGTGTCCATACCCATAACACCTAAAGCATTGCTGCCCACTTTGATGGTTTGGGGTCACCTTAGTGTGAGGGAGAGTGGGTGTCGAATTGGGCCTATTGGGAGTTGTGTTTAGGGGCCCACTTGCGGGGCGGAATGGTGGATTGGCATTAGGAGGGGTGACCCGTGTGGGAGGAGTTCCCATGGGTGTAGGAAGGAGACCTCTTTGGGGTGGTGGGGGGTTGGCCCGAGGTGCCATGGCTCTAGGGTCCATTCCCCGAGGGGGAACCATTCGCGTGTACCGAGAGAATTTCTCGGCATCCCGAGCTACTTGGTAGGCTTGCTCTAAAGTTGTTACTTGACGCATGAATAGTTCCTTTTTGATATGGAATTGAAGCCCATTCCTAAAGCGGGAGAGTGTGACGGAGGGGTCCTCTTGGACTCCACATTTGAGGAGGTAGTAGTCAAACTTTTCAATGTATTCCATAACGGTCTTTCCTTCTTGAGTCAAGGCTTGCCATTCATCTAGGAGGTTTTGATGGTAGGAGGGTGGGACATATTTGAGTTTGAGTTGGTCTTTCATGGCCCCCCATGTGGTGATTGGAACTTCCCTCCTAACTATCCTTAAGGCTTCAACATTCATCCAATGAGTTTTGGCAAGTTTGGTTAATTGCATCTTTGCAAGTCGGACTTTCCTATCCTCGGTCATTGGGTACCAATCAAAATATTGATCCATGGCTGCCTCCCAATCTAAGTAGATGCTCGGATGATGAGATCCATCAAAAGTGGGAGCATCGACTTTCACAAGTCTCATTAGTTGGTCATCCGGGTTGTCCCGGGGAGGCCTCTCATTCCTTCTAGGGGGTGGGTCCCTTTCCGGTTCGGGAGGGGGGTCAAGGTTGAGTCCTCCTATGGCTGGCTCCACATGTGGAGGGGGATCTCTCCTATCTCCTTCCCTTGGAATAGGTCTATTTTCCTCAAGTTGTTCAAGCCGGGCCGTAATACCGTCAAGCCTTCCCATAATTTCGGTCATGTAGTCCACAAGAAACCTCATTTGGTCGGGAAGCTCATGCTCATTGTGAGGGGGATTTCCTTGGGGATTGGGATTCATGGTGTTATTGGAAGAAGATGGATTGCCTTGATAATGAGTTCCACTACGGGTGGTCATGCAAGGTTGGGTGGGCTATGCAAGGGTGTGCGAATGCACCTAAGAAAGACTTAGTGTGACCCAAGACTAGACTTGTAAGGACAAGCCTATGACCGCTCTGATACCACTTGATGTGGCACAGCCCAAAGACCGCTAAATATGATGAGATGACCCTAGGACTTAGACCCGCAAGCATACAAGCGCTCAATGATCCTCACGATGACGATTTTTGCTCACCCGATTCACACGTTCACCCGGTGGGTCCGGGAGATAATGATGAAGGTCCGGGGCGGGACCCAATTGTTCTAATGGACTTACAATGCTAGGGCTGACCCCAAATGAGTCTAGGATACCCAACTTTGTGGGTGGCTGACCCGCAAGGCGGGGGCTTGGTGGCACTCACTCACGGTCCGTGGTGGACACTAACAAACTAGCATGCAAGTTCGAGCCCTCTTCTCACCGCCGACGAGCAATCAAAGCAATACTAAACTAGCAAGAATAAGGCTACTAAGGATAGTATCATAAGCTCACCTGATCGGTGTGAAGACACCGATCCCGATCGGAGACGAGGGCGCGCCGGGAGGCGAGGGTATGCACCCGATCGCCGCGGCGATGTAGCTTGACCTGAAATTGCAAATGGTACAGCACTACTCCTCACGCAGGAGGGGTGATCTTGGGGTGGGGGTTATGCTTAATACATTCAAAACTACCTCCACGCAGGGAGGGGCCTTCAGCCGGCCAAGCGGGGTGGGGAGAGATGCAAAGGAAACCGAGTTTCTGAGCTTCACCGATTCTATCTAGCTTCTGTAATTCTGGACAGGGAGTCGATGTTGATGCAGCCAATAAATCCAACGAGCTCAGAATCTGATGAGACTTGCGCCAAAAGATTTCTAACCGGAGAGGGGTGTGGCTTGAATTTTTGGTTGACGTTCTGATCTGGGGGCTGACTGCTCCGGTGACTGGAAGATGGATGCAGCTCTAGTCTCTGGCCGAGCTCAGTCTGAAACAGCAGGTTGCAGAAGCGGCCACGGTCGCTCCTGAGCTCCAAATCTGGCACCGCTGGACTCGTTGGAATCGTATACGAGTCTACTTTGCAGCAAAACAAACGGGGGAGTCTTCTGATGTCGGAGATGAGCTGGATGTCCAGAGAAGTGGACGGTGGTCGGGACAGACTGCGAGGAGGCAGACCGGCGTGGTTGTGGTAGAAAATTGGTATCTCTGGTTGTCGGATGCCGAACAGGATTCTGCCTTCTGTTCCTGGACGCTGACAAGGGGAGGAAGAACTTTGTAGAAGACCCTGAAGGCTGGTTCCTTCAAGGTTCATCGTGGGAGAGTCTTCTCTGCAGCTCTGGCTTCTGGTCTGAGAAGTTCTGCACAGTCGGAGAAGAATGGTGGTTACGGACAGCACCGAGCTCGGATGCCGACGAAACCGTCTCGCCTGGAAAGCTAACTTGCAGAAGAATCCAGAAATGTAGGCCTCGCCTCCTTAGTCGTTGAGGGATGGTCGTGGCCTCCTCTGCAAGTTGTTGTAGTTCTGCTTCCTGAAACAGGGTGAGAATGAGGAGACGAAGAAGAGGTGGGAAAGGGAATGGTCAAGAGAGGAAGAGGTGTAAGGTAGTTCTAATGGCTATGGGAGGGAGATGAGAGGTGTTTGAGGGGCTGTGGAGGCTAGAGAGATGGAGGTGGGGAGGGCGAAGTGGGGCTGGAGATGGGGGTGGTCTGCTAGGGATGGTGGTGGGGAGGGGAGTGGGCACAAGGGGAGGGTGAGTGATAGGGAAGGTGGGGGCGAACTTGGCCAAGGGGAGAGGTCTAGGGTGACCAAGGGCAGGGGGGGGGAGGTTGAAATTCGAATTTGGCCTTGGGAGGGGTGGGGTTTGTGTGGGGAAGTGGGGAATTGTGTTGGGAGGTGGAGGAGTTTCTTTGGGACAAGGAGAGGGGAGTAAATGAGGGGCTTGGGGAAGTGGAGGGTCTTAATGGAGGTGGGTGAGGTAGTGGAGGTGGTTGGGGGTTGGAGTAAGTGAGGGGGGGGGAGGAGGAGAGAGGGTGGGGGCGAACTTCCCTTGGGAGAGAGAGAGAGTGAGAGAGAGAGTGAGGGAAAGAGAGTAAGAGAGAGAGATTTAAGAGGTAAAAGGAAGTGGTTTTTTTCAATATCCCAAAAGTGAGTACAAGTGGAGAGATGGGGCCTATATATAGGCAACCACTCTTTTCATGACCAAAATGTCCCTGACAATAGGACAAAAGACCGAGCATAACCTAGACTCAATCCTATGGGCCCATAACTAAGGAAATAAGGCCCAATTAAGCAAAATAAGGGAAATGGACTAGAACCACATGACTCAATAAAGGAAAATACATAAGATAGGACTCAATAAAAGGAAAATACATAAAATGAACCTGGGAAAATGAAGATAACAAGTGGAGACCATGATCAATCCATATCAAGAGTGTGTAGATGACCAAAGCTAGAGGGAGTGTCGTGAGATGCCCTCATCAGAAGGTTCCAAGGTATATGTGCGTGTTGATCACGGTCGGACCATTCATTGTTCGGACGCGAGTCCACGTTTGAAGCATCGAAGATGATGATAAAATAGTGCAAATGTCTGCCGTAGACACGACATGTTTAATGTGGGGTTGCGGGATTAGATCCCGGGAGAAGCGGGTCGAGTTAACGAACTATTGGCCCAGACTATGCTCGGATCATGACCATGTCGGGGGTTCCGAGGTCCACGTCCGATACCACAAGGCATCATTGATTTTCTCTTTGCGCCAAGTCCAGGGGAGTGAATTGTTAAGTATGAAGCCCGAACTCGCCATCGTGCACCCTCGCACGCGGATTGACCTGCGCGGTTAGGTCGCGGGGTCAAGGGGGCAACGCCCCTTGCGGGGGTTTTTGGGGGCAGCGCCCCTGGAACAAAATTTTAATTAAGGTACGGGTGATAGAGTTTCTTTTAATTTTTTTTATTAACATGATTGACCTTTTATTATTATCTTTACTTGTTTATTCCCTTTTTGTATTAAGGAGGAGCGCCGGTTTAGCAAAGGAAGAGGATGGCGCCGTTTTAGAGTTCAAAGGAAGAAATGGGGCGCCGTTTTAAGGTGAATAGTGAAGGACAAATGTGCTCCGATTTAGAACATTAAAGGGGGGGCGCGCCGGTTTTAATGCCACGCCGTTTTAAGGGTTAAACAAGGGAGGCACGCCGGGACAAGAGGGAGTCAAGGGCGCGCCGAGTAGAGGCACCCATGGGGCGCGCCGGTTAAAGGGAGGTGCCATAGGGCGCGCCGGTTAAGGGGGGGGTCCAAGCCCAGGAGAGAAGGGCGCGCCGGTTAATGGGTGGAGAATGAAAGGGCGCGCCGTTTTAGCGTTCAAAGAAGGAGACGAGGGATTATGAGAATGGTGTTAAACCGGCGCGGTGAAATAGTGACCGCGCCGGATTAGGCCACGTCCGGACATCATCTCCTGAGTTTTTTTATTCGTTCTGTGGACTTGTTTTGCTTTCTGTTCTTGATTCTCTAGCCTGCAGAGGGGTCAATAGTTAGATTGATTGTTCAATTGACACCATAGATCAATAGGATGAAGGTTTAAGCATCGTTGATGGTTTGTTAAGGTGAGTGAGCAGGAGGTTTAAGTGTTTTATTCGGGGGGTTTGTTCACAGAGGTTCAGTGGTTGTTCACAGAAGTTGTTGTATGTGAAATTAAACGTTCAATTTGTTCTTGAGTGTTCTTGCATGCTCTTGGCCCTGGAGAAAATCCGACAGCACCTCCCCCGGGCCAGGACTTGCCAGGGAGAAGCGAAAGCCACCACACGGATTACTCCCGGGTAAACTCTCAAGATGCGGAACGGCCTCACGGCGGTCCGTTAGCCCGAGTGTGAGCGTGGAACGCTCGAGGGCCAGCCTACGAGAGCGACCACGACTCACGGGCGATGGTTCTTTGAAGCGGGACAAATGTTCTCCACGAGGGCCATGAATGTTCATCCGGTGACGGGTTCCCTTGAGGGACATGCTATGGACAAGCAAGCCTCGAAGGTCCCTGGATGATTAGAAAGGGGGGAAGGGAGGTGTAGATCGGAACAGAGAAAACACTGAGCTTGTAGAAGGGCCCTTTTCTCTTATTCATCCTCACAAATGGGGAAGAAGTTGACACAGAGAGGGTTCACCCCGGGATGTGAGTGGAATACATTGCAAAAGGGGGGAGAAGAAGATACAGACGAGAAGAAAAAAAGGAACACAGACCCCCCCCTCGACTCATCTCTCACACTCACACCCTCTCTCTTTCTCTTCACCTTGCCGGCATGGATGACGGGAGCTTCCTCCTCTCTTTTTTCTTCTTCTCTTTTCTGCACACAGCCGAGAACACCTTCTCGTCTCCTTTTTTTGGATGGCCTGCCGGGGGAAAAGCCAGGATCTTCCTCCTCTTCTTCTTCTCTTCTGCAGAGTATATATATAGTGGGTTGCCTTTTCTTTGCTCGAACGGAGGAGAACTCCCGCCACTACGTTCGTCTGCCAGACGAACAGGGTTGGCTTCTATGCTGGCATCCGGTGATTGGGACCGTACCTTGTCGTTCGTCCGAGGATGGCACAGTTGCGGGTTTGCTGGGAGATCTTCATCCGAAGACACGCCTTCTCCGATGATGTTAATGCGCTGTCGAGTGGAGATGGAGGCACGGCTTTAGAACATTGAATGCTCTCTGCGCACCGCATTTAAACAAAATAGAGCATCGTGCCAGAGATGGGATGGAATGGGGTTAAACCGGCGCGGGGGAATAGTGACCGCTCCGGATTAAAGCTTTTCAAGGGGGTCACGTGGTGTGAGCATTGCAAAGGGGGTGGCATTTCCTTCAAATGAGCGCGCCGGGTAACTTGTGCATAAGGTGGCGCCGTTTTAACGCAACACAAGTGGCGCCATTTTAACGCAACACAAGTGGCGCCGTTTTAAGCATCAAAAAGGGGGGAGGCCCCTTCGACAGGAGCGCGCCAGATAGCCAAAGAGAAAGGGGGGGCGCCGTTTTGAGCAAAAAAGGGGGGGGGGGGGGGCGCCGTTTTAAGGCCCCTTCGTGCCGTTTTAAGCACCAAACGGATTCTTTTCGAAGTCGCGGCCGCTTATATGAATGTCGACATTCCCAGAACGTTCCGGTTGCAATGTATGGCCTCCGCAATATTCCTTTTGTAGCCTCTGGGACTCGGTCCCAGATTCTGCGTGACTTTCGGTGCATGTCGAGACTGTGCCGGAGTTCCTGACTTTTCTCTGATTCAGCTCTCGGCATGGCCGGTCGGAGCATTGTAGCTGTATCTTCTGCCTGGGGGGCTTCCTTAACAGGTAGTGGACCACCAAGCGAGTTCTCGTCCTGATCGGGCGAGGCATGAGGTTTGTTCGGCGTTTCCATCTTTGGCTTGCTCTCGAATGTCGAGACGTGCATGATGTATGATCCTCATCGACATTTTTTGGCATCCAAAAATGCCCCCCACTCGTGGGCGGCGCAAGCGAGGGATGAGTGCGCGGGGCCCGCGAGTGTAGAGTTCTTCGACAGGATGTCTGTTCTTCCGAGCCAGTAGGATGCTGGTCCGGTGCAAATTCACAGGAAAGCGCTCACTCCTTCAATGAAGGGATGAGGGAACCGCTTCACAGCATATGCACGTGGACTGAGATGTCAGAGTGGGAGTTTAGTCATCGGCATGGGGTGAATACCGAAGCAAGGATGAAGGGTCTATGCGTCATCTTAGGCAAGAGGCCTAAAACAACTTAGATGAGGCCAATCCCAAGGGGGAGTTGATGACTCGTGCTGGTTTTAGGAGAATTGTTCATTCATCGACTCGGATGGGAGGTCCAAGCCGAAGGTTTATGAAAGGGCTCCGATGGAGTGAAAAGGATTTTATGCATTCCGGTGGAACGTTCGAAGTGAAGGGTTTATTTGCTGGTGCCGACAGGGTGTCGGGAGCTGATGTGGTCTATTCATTGGCACGGGGTGAGTGCCAAGGCAAAAGGGGTCTTTCATTCATTGACTTGGACGGAAGGTCCGAGCCAAGCAAGAAAGTTCTCTTTTTTTTTATTCATTGACTTGGACGGAAGGTCGAGCCAAGCAAGGAAGTTCCCTTCTTTTCTTTTTCTCTCTCCTTTTTTTTTATTGACTTGGGCGGAAGGTCCGGGCCAAGTAAGAAGGCTCTATCTCTTTTTATTCATTAGCTTGGACGGAAGGTCCGAGCCAAGCAAAGAGGTTGTTTTTGTTCATTGACTTGGACGGAAGGTCCGAGTCAAGCGTTATTTGTTCTTCTTCTTTTTTTTTTTATTCATTGGCTTGGATGGAAGGTCCGAACCAAGCAAAGGAGGTCTCTTTTTTTTGTTCATTGACTTGGACGTAAGGTCCGAGCCAAGCAAGAAAGTTCTTTTCGTTCATCGACTTGGACGGAAGGTCCAAGCCAAGCAAAGGCGTTCTTTTGTCCATCGACTTCGACAGAAGGTCCAAGCCAAGGGTTAATTCATCGGTGGGACTGGGAGTTGTGATATTGAGGTGGTTTATTCATTGCCAAGGGGTGAGTGCCAAAGCAAGGGTCTTTTGTTCATGGAACCAGACGAAAGGTCCAGGCCATTGGTTTATTCATCGATGCCGACGGGGAGTCGGGGGACCGACGTGGTTTGCTTGTCTCTTCTTCTCTTCGTTAGTGCCGACAGGGTGTCGGGAGCTGAGGTAGTTTATTCTTCTCTTCTTCTCTTCATCAGTGCCGACGGGGTGTCGGGAACTGACGTGATTTGTTTGTCTCTTCATCTTTTCATCAGTGCCGACGAGGAGTCGGGAGCTGACCTGGTTTGTTGGTCTCTTTGTCTCTTTGTCAGTGCCGACAAGGTGCCGGGAGCTGACATGGTTTGTTTGTCCCTTCTTCTGTTCATCAGTGCCGACAGGGTGCCAAGAACTGACGTGATTTTTTTGGTCTCTTCTTCTCATCATCAGTGCCGACAGGGTGTCGGGAGCTGACGTGGTATGTTTGTCTCTTCTTCTGTTCATCAGTGCCGACAGGGCATCGGGAGCTGATGTGGTATGCTTGGTCTCTTTGTCTCTTCATCAGTGCCGACAGGGCGTCGGGAGCTGACGTGGTATGTTTGCCTCTTCTTCTATTCATCAGTGCCGACAGGGTGTCAGAAACTGATGTGATATGTTGGTCTTTTCTTCTCTTCGTCAGTGCCGACAGGGTGTCGGGAACTGACATGGTTTATTTGTCTCTTCTTCTCTTCATCAGTGCCGACAGGGTGCCGGGAGCTGATGCGATATGTTGGTCTTTTCTTCTCTTCGTCAGTGCCGACAGGGTGTCAGGAACTGACATGGTTTATTTGTCTCTGCTTCTCTTCATCAGTGCCGACAGGGTGCCGGGAGCTGATGCGATATGTTGGTCTTGTCTTCTCTTCGTTAGTGCCGACAGGGTGTCGGGAACTGACATGGTTTATCTGTCTCTTCTTCTCTTCATCAGTGCCGACAGGGTGCCGGGAGCTGACGTGGTTTGTTCATTGGCATGGGGTTAGTGCCAAAGCAAGGGTCTCTTTATTCATGGAACCAGACGAAAGGTCTGGGCCACTGGTCTTATGCGTTGGTGGGACTGAAAATATTTTGATCTCCGGCGGGACTTGACGAGTCGACATCCCTCGGAGGCTTTGATGATGATTTTTCTCTCTTCTTTTTTTTCTCTTCTTTTTTTTTCTCTTCTTTTCCCTTCTCTTTTTCTTCTTCTCTTCTTCTTCTCTTTTTTCTTCTTCTTTTCTTTCCCATCTTTTTCTTCTTCCCTTCTTTTTTTTCCTTCTTTTCTTTTTTTTTCCTTCTCTTCTTTTTTTTATTTTTTTTTTGAACAACTTTGGATAGCTATCGGCACAGACGCCGATAATGAGATAGCTGTCAGCTAAACGTAGATGATGACAGATGTCGGCTCAGGGCCGATAATTGGGAAGTGAGCCATGAGGGTAGAGAGGAAGGTTTCTTCTTTTAACGGTCTGGACGGTGGGTCCAAATTGAAAGGGATTCGTCGCCCAAAGGGACGGGGCAGAGAGTTTGTTGATTCGATAAGGATGTTCGTCACCCGGAGGGATGGGGAGAGGAACTTGTTGATTCAATGGCCTGGACGGGAGGTCCAAATCAAAAGGGGTATTCATCACCCGAAGGGACAGAGAGAAGAGTTGGTTCATGTAACGACCTGGACGGAGGGTCCAAATCAAAAGGATTGTTCGTGAACCCGAAGGGACGGAGGGGTGGTCAAGTCGCTGACACGGGCTAGTGTTAGCGCAAGGAAAAGGGGATGATTCCTTACCCGAATGGCAAGCTCGGGCCAGGGTGAAAGGTTGTTTCATTCTTTAATGCGCCGGGGGCACCAGCTGTATGGAGGGTCTTTCAATTCTTTGGCTGGACGGAAGGTCTGAACCAGAGTAGAGAGAATTCTTTTTTTTCTTCGGCTGGACGGTAGGTCCAAGCCAAAGTGAAAGGATCTTTTTGTTCTCTAGCTGGACGGAAGGTCCGATCCAGAGTGAAAGGGGTCTGTTTGTTCTCTGGCTGGGCAACAAGCCTGAACCAGAGTAAAAGGATTTGATGTTCTTCAAAGCGCCGGGAGTACCGGCTGTGAAATCCAAACCCGGGAAAGTGGGCCATGAGGGCCGGAGTTGATGTTGCAGAGGTAGGCCGCGAAGGCTACAATTGGGGAAGCGGGCTATAGAAGCCAAAGTTGGGAGGTTAGCAGGCCGTAGAGACGGGAAGTAGGCCGTGGGGGCCAAGATTGGGCTACACGAGCCAGAACTGGGAAAGTAGACCACAATGGCCAAAATTGAGTTTATTTTTTTTATTATTTCCTTTATTCAAGCATGCAGGCATTCATCAGCAAGCATAACATAAATACATATAAGGTTGCTCCCTCTATAAGGGATGGGATAGGGACAACGCCCATAATTCGCAAATGCAGTGTGGGCCACGAGGCACGACTAAGGGGTGGTGCGCCTGTCAAGAGGATATCGCATGTCTTGCATGTATAGCTTAAATTCAAGCATTTCACCCGAGGTAATTCTTTGTGGAGTGGAGGAGCAAACGTGTGAGCAAAAGGCCCTAAACATAGGGATATGCAGGTTTTCTAAGCAACACTCGAGGGTTACTCTAGCGCCAACACATTAGTTTCAAGCTTTCGAGTTTCGGTAGCTTCACACAGCCCCCATCTGTTTATTTTGGTAGCGGATTTCACCGTTCGACGCATGTCTCCTCATGTGTCTCAATGGGGATTCCCGGCTACTAGGATCTGTCCTTATTATAATTCTATTACGGATTCCACCATTTGAAGCGAGTCTCCTCATGTGTCTCAATGGGGATTCCCGGCTAATAGGTTTCATCCTTATTATAATTCGCTTCACCATTTCGCGCGAGTCTCCTCATGTGTCTCAATGGGGATTCCCGGCTACTCGGATTCACGTGTCTCTCTTCCCCTTTTTTTTGCATCATTTTTTTTCTCTCTTTTTTTTACAATGGGGGTAGGCAGCTTTTTCCTCACGATTACCTTTCACGCGAGTGCAGGAATTCAAGCATCCTTAGAGTGCTAAGAAGAAATTCGGGCAATCCCTATAGTCGAAGGCTATTGAACACATTAAGTGCTAAGTGTGGGAGCGTTGCCTCATGTTTATTTTGTGAGTTGGGCTTAGCGGTTCAGCCATGACTCTTCCCCTTGACGTGTGCACCTGCCATAATTGGGTTCCCTTCGAGCGTATGCCGTGTCGCACATGCATCCGGAATCGGGGCAGCGTTATTATTTAGCAAGGAAACAAGGTCCTAGAAAATTCCAAGGACGTGTCTTATTCTATATTACAAGCAAACATGCAAGCAGGGTAACCAAGCATTTTTGTTCTCCTTTTTTTTTCTTTCCTTATCTTTTTTTTTCTTTTTTTGCGTAAGAACATACTGTCGTTACGTATAAGTGTAGTGGTAATAAAAGTATTAGGGGAGCAGACCACAAAGGGCCAAAAGGATATTAGGGGAGCGGGCTATAGAAGCCAAAGTTATGGGATGCGGGCCGTGAAGGCCGAATTATGGGAAGCATGCTACGAGAGCCAGACTTGGGAAGCAGGCCACGAAGGCCAAAGGTATGCAGGCTGCAAGAGCCAAAGCTGGGAAGCAGTCTATGAAAGCCGAAGGGAAGCAGGCTATGAGAGCCAAAATTGGGAAGCGGGCCACGAAGGCCAAAGGTAAGCAGGCTGCCAGAGCCAGAATTGGGAAGCAGGCTATAAACGCCGAAGGGAAGCGGGCTACAAGAGCCAAAATTGGGAAACAGGCTGCAAGAGCCGAAGATAAAGGTCTCTATTTTTTTGTTCTATGGCCAGGGCAGGATCCGAACCAAAGTGAAAGGTTGATTCCTTTTTTTCTCTAGCTGGGGGAGGGTCCGAACCAGATTGAAAGGTTGATTCTTTAATTCTCCGGCCGGGGAAGGATCCGGACTAGAGTGACATGTTGATTCTTTAATTCTCTGGCCCGGAAAGGATCCGAACCAAAGTGGAAGGTTTATTGTTTGATTCTCTGGCCGGAGAAGGATCCGAACCAAAGTGGAAGGTTGATTCTTTAATTCTCTGGCTCGGAAAGGATCCGAACCAAAGTGGAAGGTTTATTGTTTGATTCTCTGGCCGGGGAAGGATCCGAACCAAAGTGAAAGGTTGATTCTTTGATTCTCTGGTCAGGGGAAGGATCCGAACCAGAGTGAAATGTTGATTCTTTGATTCTCTGGCCGGGGAAGGACCCGAACCAAAGTGGAAGGTTTATTCTTTGATTCTCTGGCCGGGGAAGGACCCGAACCAAAGTGGAAGGTTTATTCTTTGATTCTCTGGCCAGGGAAGGACCTGAACCAAAGTGAAAGGGTTATTTTTGATTCTCTGGTCGGGGGAAGGATCCAAACCAAAGCGAAAGGTTGATTCTTTGATTCTCTGGTCGGGGGAAGGATCCGAACCAGAGTGAATTGTTGATTCTTTGATTCTCTGGCTGGGGAAGGACCCGAACCAAAGTGAAAGGTTTATTCTTTGATTCTCTGGCCGGGGAAGGACCCGAACCAAAGTGAAAGGGTTATTTTTTGATTCTCTGGCCGGGGAAGGACCCGAACCAAAGTGGATGGGTCGATTCTTTGATTCTCTGGTCGGGGGAAGGATCCGAACCAAAGCAAAAGGTTGATTCTTTGATTCTCTGGCCGGGGAAGGACCCGAACCAAAGTGAAATGTTGATTCTTTGATTCTCTGGCCGGGGAAGGACCCGAACCAAAGTGAAAGGTTTATTCTTTGATTCTCTGGCTGGGGAAGGACCCGAACCAAAGTGAAAGGGTTATTTTTTGATTCTCTGGCCGGGGAAGGACCCGAACCAAAGTGGATGGGTCGATTCTTTGATTCTCTGGTCGGGGGAAGGATCCGAACCAAAGCGAAAGGTTGATTCTTTGATTCTCTGGCCAGGGAAGGACCCGAACCAAAGTGAAAGGTTTATTCTTTTTTATTGGGAAGCAGTCGGCTAGGAGCCGATAATGGGTTAGCTGTCGGCTAGGAGCCAATGATGAGTGAAGTAGTTGTCGGCTCAGGGGCCGATGATTGGATAGTTGTCAGCTCGGAGGCCGATGGTAGGATATCTGTCGGTGTAATGCCCCATCGGCGGAAGGTTTAGTCGGTTTAATGCCCTGTCGGCGGATGGTTTAGTTGGTTTAACGCCCCGTCGGTGAAAGGGTTTTGTCGATTTAACGCCCCATCGGTGAAAGGTTTAGTCGATTTAACGCCCCGTCGGCGAAAGGGTTTAGTCGGTTTAATGCCCCGTCGGCGAATGGTTTAGTCAGTTTAACGCCCCATCGGCGAAAGGGTTTTGTCGGTTTAACGCCCCGTCGGCGAAAGGTTTAGTCGGTTTAACGCCCCATCGGTGAAAAGGTTTTGTCGGTTTAATGCCCCGTCGGCAGAAGGTTTAATTGGTTTCTTTTTGTTGGATGACTGAAAGTCGGAGGTAAAAGTTTGCCTTGTGACTCTTCTTTCTCTTCTTTTCTTCTCTCTTTTTTTTTGAGGAGAGGCGGGTGCAAAGATCATGTTCGCCTCGTGTGTCGTTCTCTTTCTTCTTCTCTTCTCCCTTTTTTTGTGTGGAGCGGCGGGTACAAAGACCATGTTCCCCTCGTGACTCTTCTTTCTCTTCTTCTCTTCTTTTGTGGAGAGGCAGGCGCAAAGACCATGTTTGCCTCGTGATTGTTCTTTCTTTTTTGTGGAGAGGTGGGTTCAAGGACCACGTCTGCCTTATGTGTCTCTCTTTTTTTTCTTCTCTTCTTCTTTTGTGTAAAGAGGCGGATGCGAAGACCGCGTCTGCCTCGTGACTCTTCTTCTATTTTTCCTTTATGGAGAGGCAGGTACAGGGACCATGTTCACCTCATGTCTCTTTTTTTCTCTTCTATTCTTTTATGTGATGAGGCGGGCTCGAAGACCACGTCTGCCTCATATGTCTTCTTTTCCTTTTCTTCTCTTCTTTTGTGTGATGAGGCGGGCTCGAAGACCACGTCTGCCTCATGTGTGTCTTTGTCTTCATTCTGCTATTCTTTTCTCATTAATGCTTCCGCGCTGGAGTGTATTTCTCTTAATGCGCCCCCAGGTTGGGGTGTAGCTTCATTTGGTATGCACCCCCCCTGAGGGGTGTGTTTTGCCTCTTTGCTTCTGTGACCCTAGGCGGGGTGTATTTTTTTAGCTTCTATGTCCCCAGACCGGGGTGTGTTTTTTTTTAATGCCCCCGAGGTGTGGACTCTTTTCTTCTTATGCTCCTAAGGTGGGATGTAGCTCTCTTTAAATGCCCCCAAGCCGGAGTATACTCTTCACGGCTTCTATGCCCCCAGGTGGGGTATGTTTCTTCTTCAAATACCCCAAAGCCAGGGTGAGTTCTTTTGCTTTTTATGCCCCCATGGCGGGGTGAGTTTCTCTATATATGCCCCTGGCACGGGGTGTGTCTTTTGTTTCTTATACCCCCCCATGGCGGGGGTGAATTCTGCTTTGTCTACCCTTGAAGGTGGAGGAGTGCTTCTCTTCATATGTCCCCAGAGCGGGGTGTATCTTTGTTGCTTGTTGTGCCCCAGGTCGGGGTAGATTCTTCTACTTCTTCTGCCCCCAGAGTGGGGTATATTTCCCTTCGTATGCCCCCGACCGGGGTGCATTCTTTTCGCTTCTTATGCCCCCACGGTGGAGTGCGTCTTCTGCTCCTTATGCCCCCGGGATGGAGTGTACTCTCTTCATATGCCCCCGACACGAGGTGCATCTTTTGCTTCTTATGCCCCCAAAGGGAGGTGTAATTCTGCTTCTTATGCCCCCGGGGCGGGGTGGATTCTGCTTCTCTGCTTCTATGCCCCCAAGCGGGGGGGTGTATTTGCTGCTTGTGCACCTCTCTTTGTGTGCCCCCAGGCTGGGGTGAATTCCTTTCTTCTTATGCCCCCGGGACGGGGTACCTTTCTTCTTCAAAGGCCCCTAAGTCGGGGAATGTTGTTTCTTCTTATGCCCCCAGGCTGGGGTAGATCCCTTTCACGTGCCCCCGAAGCCGGGGTGTAACTTTTGCCTTGTGTGCCCCCGAGTCGGTGTAGACACGCCATTCTTGACGTCTCCTGAGAAGGTCTCATATTACTATACAACGTCCCGCGACGGCTTACGCGTTTTAACTCACTTGAGTGCTTCCTTTTTTTGAGTCTTCTTCCGCCCTTTTCGGCATCCGGAATCGTCTCGTCACGGCATTCGGACGGCATCAACACCAGTCAGACGCACCAAGAGGTTCCGGAATCAAGAAGGGTGTCTGCCGGGCGGCCGCCGACGCCTAATCTGAGGACCCGGGTGGGTCTTAATGGGGGCGTCCAGGCCCCTGGATGCCCCCATGTTTTTAATTTATTTTATTTTATTTTCTCAGGGCCCAAAACCAAATAAAAAATATATATATTAATGGAGGCGTCCAGGGACCTGGACGCCTCCATAAAAACAAAAATAAAAAATGTGTGTAAAATGCCAGTTGGCATAAAAAACAAATAAATAAATAAATAAATATATATATTAATGGAGGCGTCCAAGACCCTAGACGCCTCCATAAAACCAAATATAAAAAAATCAAAATGCCAGCCCTAGCATAAAAAGACAAAATAAAAATAAAAATAATATATTTTGGAGGCGTCCAGGCCCCTAGACGCCTCCATCAACTCTCTCACGGGCGCCGCTCACCGAACGACGGTTTGTCGTGTGTGAAAAAATCCAAATTACAGAGACGTCCAGCCACCTGGACGCGCCTATTTCTGAATCACGAGACGCCGCTCACAAAACCACGCGTTGTGCCAAACCGCGTGCGGCCGTCGTCGATTTTCGGTGGACCTGTTGGAGGCGTCCGGAGCCCTGGATGCCTCCACAAAAATATTCCAAAAAAATTAATAAAAATAGAATAAAATATTAGTTCGGCCCTGATGGAGGTGTCCAGGGTCCTGGACGCCTCCACCCTCCGGAGCCCTATAAATAGAGGCCCACCCCCTCAGTTTTGGAGGAGCTTCGAAGAGATCCGATAGGCTGCCGGAGCCCAGAGGCTACCAGAGTCATTTTCTAACCCGTGGGGTCTTTTGTAGGTGGAGGTTCTGCCGGCTTCTCGGGTGCCCATGCTCACGAGAGGAAGGTCATCTTCGTCCACCGCGCTTCCACGTCGTCCCTACGCTGCCGGAGCTCCGCCGGATTTCATCCTCCGCTCATCCCATAAGCCTTTTCTTCCTCTTTTTCTCCATAGTCCTTTTGCATTCATCATCTCGCATCAGCTATCCCCCTTCATAAGGGTGCCTCTTCTTATATACTTCTTGCATCCATCATCTCATTTTCCTCCTACTCGAGTCCGAGAGGGGTTTAAAAGACAACACCAACCAGGTGTGTGTCTTACCATCATTTTGTTATTTTTATCGCAAGGATTTGAATACTACACCTTCATCTTTCTAATCCACTCGTTACTTGTTTATCGTTGTTTTGCAAGGGTACCCAAGGAAAGCCCTCTCCGTCGACCGGCCGAAGGGGGAGGAAGAAGCAACCCACCATCTCCCGCTCTTGAGGTAGGCGCGATCACTTTCTTCATTTTGGGGTCTTTCGGCCCCTGGCGATCACATCTTGTTCTCGAGGCCGCGGCGAGTCACTTCCCCAATGGCCATTTAAATTTCCGTTCTTATATTCTCTTTATATTCTGTTATATTCCGCTCATATGCTCGAGGCCACGGCGAGTCACTTCCCCAATGGCCGTTTAAATTCCCGTTCTTATATGTTATATTCTTATCTATTCATGTTCTCGAGGCCGCGGCGAGTCACTTCCCCAATGGCCGTTTAAATTCTCTTTATATCCTGTCATATTCTTATCTATTCATATTCTCGAGGCCGCGGCGAGTCACTTCCCCAATGACTGTTTAAATTTCCGCTCTTTATATTCTCTTTATATTCTGCTATCTTCTTATCTGCTCATATTCTCGAGGCCGCGGTGAGTCACTTCCCCAATGGCCGTTTCAATTCCTGCTATTTAATTTCTGCACCATTCCCGTCTCCCAAGGTCGCGGCGAGTCACTTCCCGCTATGGCCGTTTAACCCCCATATCTTGCTATATCGCATTTGTCACGCTCGCCCCGCCGGAGCAATCTCCCGTGGTGGCCCCTTCTCTTTTCTCTTATTTCTGTGTTGCAGCAAACAACAAAAAGAAGGAGCCCGCGCGCTCCGCGTCCTCTCCGCTCCCCCCGAACCGCGTGACGTCGCTCACAGATTGGCGATCACGGTGGGACGTCTACTGCTTCCTTTCGGCTACCCTTGCAAGTTCGGCACCATCCGTGCCTCTCCACCTTGGCGCCCGCGCGCGCCCCCGTTGTGCTCACGGCAGCACTGTCAGTTTTGATTGATTGTTTGTTTATTACATGTCTGTTATTTCTGTTATTTTCCCACTCCATATCTCTGTCAGCATTTCATTGCATGCATCCATCCCTCTTTTCTATCCTTTTTTCATTTTTTTTGAGGATCACCCTTTCCCGGTGAAGGAAGGACTCTCCGTTTGAGAATTCCTCTCAACGGACTAGAATCTCCTCCACTGGGACCTCCGTAAGTCCCCGACATCGAAGAATCTCCTCTTCGTTCACTGGGCCGGTTGTACCATTGAAGTTCCCCGGAGTTAGTCATTTCATTCGTGGTGAGACGAGAGACCCTAGCTGACACGGCGGTGAAACAAAAATAAACTAGGGTCCCCATTTTGTGTGAACTTCGGATCTCGCTAAAAGCACAAAAAAATCATCAAAATCAAAACACAAAAAAGGGCGTAAAGGTATCAACTTGTTTGATAATCTCTGCTACCTGCTTACTAGTGTATGTTTTTGCGTTCTGGGAAAACTGTGAGCATGGCTCACGAGTCTTTTGAGGAAAACCACCCTAGTCGTGGTTTGTCAGCCGACCCGCGAGTCTATGCTATGGACTCGGGTCCTTCTCATGAGCTCTCGCATGAGGTGCAGGTTATTGCCGGGGACACGTCCCCACCACAGGATATCTCTTCCTTACTGGGCGTCCTCGCCAACACGGAGCTTACCTCTGAACAGCTCCGGGCCTTCCAGGCCATTCTGAAGGGGAAATCTGTTTCCCCCACGTCCCAGGAATCAACTCCGGCCATCGCACCTCTCCAAGAGTCCGTGCAAGCCATACCATCTCCTTCGTTGGCACAAGCCATCCAGTCTCCCTCGCTTCAAGGACAAGCGAGCCAACAACCACCCTCATTCTAGTTCCCGTCACAATCTCAAACTCCCGTTGTTCCCCACACACCGCTTCAGCCAGGGCCAACTGTCGGCGGTCCGACAGCTCCCTCTCATTCCGGGTTCCCCCCTTAAGTCTCCGGGAGACAGTTTCTCCCCCAGTGGCAAGTGCCACCTTCACCTCCAGAGGAGCTCGCCCAATCGCTACTCAATAGGTTCAATCGCATGGACGAGCAGTTTCAAAATCTGAGAAGGATGGTGGACGTGAAAGCCACCCCGGAGGTTGCTTTGCCAATCCTTCCCGTCATTCATCTTCCTCCCTCCGAAATGCCCACGTACCGCAGATACAATGGTACCGGCAACCCCTTCATTCACCTCAAGGATTTCATGTATGAATCCTCTTATTGGCAAAACGATCAGAGGTCCTTGACATACCTCTTTCGGAGATCATTGGATGGTCCCGCGCTTGAGTGGTTCTATTCTTTGGAGCCCCGCGAGGCCGAGAATTTTGAAATAGTCCAGAGAAGGTTCTTGCAGAAATATAGGGATAGGGTCGGTCCCTCACTCTCCATTACCGACCTAGTGGCCGAAAAGATGAAGCCCGACGAGAATTTTGTCCGCTATGCTGATAGATGGAGGTCTCTGGCGGAAAGAATAAGGGATACCCTCTCTGAGCCCGAACAAGTGAAGATGATTGTGTCTAATGCAACCCCACAGTTTAGACACGTCCTGGCCATGAATAAACTTACTACAATGGAGGAACTCTATGAAAGGGCCCGATACATCCAAACCCAGTTAAAAGAGTCCCTCATTATGAACATGTTTGAGTCGTCGAAGCCCAAAGTGGTCAGAAAGATAGGCGCTGGTGTCCCGGGCGGAGTCACAGAAGGGGTCGTGACAAATGAGCAAGTGGGTGCGGTCAACAATGCCAACTATGCGGTCAACCCAAGGCCTCCATAAATTCCCCGACTTCCCCTCCAACCAGGTCCTTTCCCTCTTCGTCCTCCACCCCAAAATAATCCACCCCAGGATAATATGCCTCCATTACGTCAACCCCAGCAACAACAACCACAACCTCAGCAACAACAACCACCGCTTCAGTACAACCAAGTTCCACCCCCGGGGAACTATGGTCCCCAACAGCAACAAAGGAGGCCGCTCGGTCCCAAGAGAGCCTACTATCCACCATTGCCAGAAACCTTAGTAGATATTTTTAATGCCCTCATGGCATCAAACCAACTCGCCCTACCCAGAGAAAGGCCCGTGTGGCCCCCAAATGTTGATACCTCCAAATACTGCGTCTACCACAGGCAGCCAGGACACACAGTAGATTACTGCTTCCATTTCAAAGATTACATCCACGATATGAATGATGAACATCAAATAGATTGGGATGAAATGAGACGGTACGTCGCCGCTCTTAAGGCTAGGAGACCTCCTCATAGGCCACAGCAACCACAACAACAACAACAGCCTCAGCAGGCCCCACAACAACAGCCCGACATGGGCATAATCCAGAATCCATTACCGGAGCACCAACAGCCCAATCATCAGGTTAACCCCATCTCCTCCTTCCCGGAAGTCGGGAGAGAGCAGGTGTGGCACCAGGAAAGTACCTCTATTCTTTCTTCCTCCAACCCCATCGTCATGCAACCCCCTCGCCTTGCGCGGGTAGCACCTCTCTCTCATCAACCCGCGTCGGTATCACCTTCACCATTTCCACTACCATTACGCCCTCTCATCCTTACCCCGATCCCCTATCAACCGACACTCTCCACTACGCCTTCACACCCTCTCATCTTCTCCCACTCCCCCACTTTACCATCCACCTCTACCACATTTACCCCTACGCCTTCCAAACCCCTTATCATCCGTCAACCATACACAACCCCATCTTTCTCCACCGTATCACCACTAATGCCTTCAAAATCACTCATTACCCATCAACCACCTCAAAATCATTCCCCGCTTCAAGCCCTACCCATTTCTACTTCATCTCCACCTCCACCTTCCAGACCCCTTATCCTTCATAATCCGCGCGATATCCCCTCTACCTCCACCATACCTCCACCTTCCAGACCCCTTATCCTTCATAATCCACGCGATATCCCCTCTACCTCCACCATGCCTCCACCTAACAAACCCCTCATCAGAATCCCTACTCCCGTCATCACCCCTGCTTCATCAACCATTCCTCCACCACTACCCCTCAAACCTCTGTTAAAACCCACTGCTACCCCCACAGAGGTACAAAAGCCGCAAGCAATGGTGCTCCGGAGTGGAAGGATTTTCCACAGGGTTTTCCCCCACAACAGTCAGAATCTTGAGCAATCTCAGCCAGAGAAGGATGATGGAGAACAACCAGAAAGAGCTATCCCTGGAACACAGTATGATCTATTAAAACATTTGGACAAGACGCCTGCTCGGATCTCCATCCTGGAGCTTCTTCAAAGATCCACATCCCACCAGGCAGCCTTAATGGAGTACCTTCAAAGAGTCATGGTTAATGAAGACCTCCCCGTGGAGAAGATTTCGACCGTCCTGACCCCAACAGACACACAACTGGCCATCATGTTCCACAACTACGAGCTCGCTCCCAAGGAAGCTCGGAAATATGCATTGTGCATTTCAATAAAAATCAATGGGGTATCCATAAACCCGTGTCTTGTGGACACGGGTGCGTCCATAAATGTGATCTCCATGAGCACTCTTCAGTTGTATGGGGTTGACGAGGAACAAATAAGACCTTCCTCGATCACGGTCACGGCTTATGACAATAGCAAAAGGCCGCCGCAAGGGATGATTATTCTGAAGGCAGAACTAGGCCCCGTGTCGATTCCCACGGAATTCCATGTCCTCGACATGGACCCCACATTCAAGGCTATACTGGGTCGCCCTTACATCGAAGCCATGGACGCTGTGCCTTCCACCAACCATCAGTGCATGAAGTTTCCTTACAATGGGAGAATTATTAAAGTGGTCAGTACACCTGTCCTTCACACAGTGGATGCTATCAACACCTCTCTGCCCTCTGTTTGGCCGTCTCATCGGCCCATATTGTCACTGTTAGACGTGCGTGATCCATCTCACGTTCCACTAGCACCAAAGGAGCCGGTCAGGGTAACCACAACATCATGTCTCCCTTTTCACTCCAAAGGTTGGGAGATTATGAGGAACATCGGCTATCAACAAGGAAAAGGTCTGGGCGCACAGTTACAGGGTATGCTCAAACCGCCGAAGGAAATTAGGCCGAACCGAAGGTTTGGCCTAGGCTTCAAGGGACCCTTCAAGGTGGATTGGAAGCCCCTCACATGGACTCTATCAAACCACTTCAATAGAGGGCCCGTTGTTCAGATGGGAGATTACCCACAAGAAGCACATGGGGGATCACATGCTGTATATTCGGCTGAAAAATGTCCGAGGATCACCAAAAGAGGCAAGGTCAAAGATCCGGAATGCGAGTGGGACAAATGGTTCGACATACGGGACATTTCCGTTGCACTAGAAAGGATGTTCTCGTCTCCGCAGCTTGAAGGACCACCATTGATCTCCGAAATACCAGAGAATATTACCATTCTTGCCAAAGTTCCAAACTATCCTCGTCCTCGCCAGAAGGACCTTGTCATCGACGGATCTTCATCCATCCTCAACATTGCCATTGACGGCTCATTAGCCGCCATCTTCTCCGTCCACTCGTCTCAGCCTTTGCTGATATCGTCTTTCTGGGCCAGACAATTATCTGATGATCTTCCCAGGACCCCTTCTTTGTTTACATACCTGCGCGGGCTTTTCAACCCGTGCCAGGTCTTCAACCACGATCTGCTCTATGAGCCTCATAATCCTCTAGCCATAACCACTTTTCTCTCTCCTCCAATCTCTTTTCACTGCTTTGTCATAAAAACTGAAAACGAAAAAAAAACGTCAATTTTCAAACTCCCCAACAACATATCTTCGTTGAGGAAACCTCCTACATCTCCCACGGGTGCGTACCGTCTTGCGGACCACCCGTCCAAGGTCCGATGAGCGACCTTTTCTACCCCTCCTCTGAGGGGTCTTCTCCTATACATTCTACACCATCCTCTTCGTCTTCCTCTTCTTCTGTAAATATTGTCAGTCAATCTAGGAATGATAGGCCAAGGGTAGTACATAGGAAGAAGTCCAAGAGGAGGCAGATCCCTCGTCGATTCCTTCTGGATTTAGCCGCCAGGTGTCAAGCCCTCCTTGCCATCCCCCAGTTGCTAGAAAATCCCATCCGGCTACCGGAAATAGAATGTGAGGGCGACTGTGCATTTGATGAAGGGTATGGAGTCTACGAGATCACGGATGAAGAATGACCCACTGAAGATGAGGGTGAAGAATATGAGGATGCGGCGGGCGCATACGCTAGTGGAATAAGGAGATTCGACGAGCCATCAACCGCCATAGAAGAATCCACCAAAGAAGTCAACTTGGGAACTGAGGAAGACCCTAGGATCACCCTCATAAGTGACAACCAACCACCCTCTGAAGAAGAGGCATTAATTAAGATTCTCAAGGAATATAAGGACACGTTTGCATGGAGCTACGAGGATATGCCGGGGCTAGATTCAACCGTGGTCGAACACCGTTTAACCCTAAAACCAGGGTCCGTCTCTGTAAAACAAAGGTTAAGGCGTTTCCACCCTCAAATAGCTTTGAAAATGAAAGAAGAGGTCGATAAGCTCCACAAAGCCAGGTTCATTAGAGTCGTTCTTTATCCTCAATGGGTGGCGAACATTGTCCCGGTCATGAAGAAAGATGGGAAAGTCAGGATTTGCATCGACTTCCGGGACCTGAACCGCGCGTGTCCAAAGGATGATTTTCCCTTACCTCACATTGATGTGTTGATTGATAACACGGCAGGCTACGGAACCCTCTCATTCATGGATGGATTTTTAGGATACAATCAAATTCGTTTGGCAGAAGAGGATCAGGAAAAGACGTCATTCACTACCCCTTGGGGAACATATTGTTACGTGGTCATGTCGTTCGGATTAAAGAATGCTGGAGCTACTTACCAAGGAGCCATGATGGCCATATTTCATGACATGATGCACATATATCTGGAAGTGTATGTGGATGACTTATTGGTAAAATCAAGGACCAGGATGGAACATCCAGAAGTTTTGGCTAAGGTCTTGCAGAGGTCAAGGGAGTTCCAACTGAAAATGAACCCGAAGAAGTGTGTGTTTGGTGTGTCGTCAGGTAAATTGCTGGGGTTCATTGTGAGCAAAAGAGGGATCGAGATAGATCCCGACAAAGCTAAGGCTATCAGGGATATGCCGCCTCCCAAGAATTTGAGGGAAGTCCGAGGTTTAATCGGGAGGTTACAGTTTATTCGTCGGTTTGTGTCTCAACATTCACAAAGGTGTAGACCTCTCTACGAGTTGACCAAGCCAGGAATAGAATTCCACTGGAATTCTAAATGTCAGAAAGCTTTTGAAGGGTTGAAGGAATATCTGGCTAGTCCACCCGTTCTCATTCCACCCAAACCAGAAAAACCTCTGATCCTTTACGTCTCAGTCTTGGATGACTGCGTGGGAGCCATCCTCGCACAAGCTGATGAAGAAGGCAAGGAACGGGCAACCTATTACTTGTCCAAACTTCTCAATCCCTGTGAGCAGAAGTACACCGTCATGGAGAAAACCTGTGCTGCCCTCGTTTGGGTAGTGCAGAAATTGAAGCACTACTTCTTGGCTCATGAGGTCCACTTGATTGCTCGAATGAATCCTATCAAATTCCTTCTGGAGAAAGCCGTCCTTACGGATAGGCTAGCACGCTGGCAAAGTTTTCTCTCTCAGTTCGACATCACCTACATCCAGCAAAAGGCGATTAAAGGCTATGCCATAGCCGAGCATCTCGCTCATCATCCTCTTCCCAAGTTCGATCCCGTCCAATCAGAGTTTCCAGATGAGGAACTAATGTCCGTCAACCAATCAGATGAGCCAATGTGGACACTATATTTTGATGGAGCTCTGAATTCTCAAGGGAGAGGAATCGGCATCGCCCTCCTGTCGCCTGAAGGCCTCACATTCCCATTGGCATACCAACTCAAATTTCCAGTCACCAACAATATAGCCGAATATGAAGCTCTTTTAGCTGGCCTAGAACTCGCTCATTCTTTTCGTATCACTGAGTTGTGAGTCGTAGGTGATAGTCAACTCATCCTTCGCCAGGTGCTCACTAAATATCGCACTCGCGATCCCAAACTCAAGCCATACCAAGGACTCACTGCTGCCTTTGCCAAACTGTTCGCCAAACTGATCTTTGTTCATGTCCCTCGTTATCAGAATATTCTCGCCGATGCCCTCGCCTCGTTGGCATCATCCATAAGGTTACCTCTAGGAAGATGGTTTAAGTCCATTTCCATCTACAAACTTCACGCCCCTGCAATCGATGATGCTTCCTACGTAAATATCAAAGACAGGATAGTAAGAAAGATCCTGCAGGAAGATATCCTTGAGAAGAGGGAAATCATGTTGGCAGAGGCCGAAGAGGAACTGGCTGATGAAGAGAAACCATGGTTCTATGAAATTGTCAAATACTGCCAAGATCAGTCTTATCCTGAAGGAGCCACCACAGAGGACAAGAAAGCCATAAGAAGGGTGGCTCAGAAATATACTTTGGTTGGAGGTCTACTCTATAGGAGGAGCCTTACTGGTATTCTGTTAAGATGTCTTGGTGACGATGAGGTTTGGAAATGTGTAGAGGAGACGCACTCGGGTGTGTGCGGTGGCCATGTAAATAGTCAGATACTCGCCAAGAAGATCATTCGCCAAGGCTTTTATTGGCCCACTATGGAAGAAGATTGTGCTGTCTATGTCCGTAGGTGTGTCAAGTGTCAACTTCACGCCGATAAAATCCATTCACCATCTTCCTCACTTCATCCAATATCTTCCCCGTGGCCTTTCTCCATGTGGGCATTCGACATCATTGGTCCCCTAGGTGATCCCAATTCCCTCACCAAGCAGAAATCTTTCATCCTTACTGCGACGGAATACTTCACCAAATGGGCCGAAGCCGAAGCTTACGCGGAAATCAAGGCGTCAACAGTCTGCAAGTTCATCATGAAAAACATCCTCGCCAGATTCGGCGTCCCAAGCACGATCGTCACCGACAATGGGCCACAGTTCATTTCTCAGGACCTACAGGACCTCTGCAAAAGGTACACAATTGCATTACATTATTCATCGCCTTATTACCCACAAGGTAACGGCCAAGCGGAGGCCACCAATAAAACATTGCTCAAAATCATCAAAAAAACCTGCGAGTCTAGTAAGTTTTCAGACTGGCCAGAAAAGCTTATCGAAGCTCTATGGGCCTATCGCACTTCAATCCGTACCCCCACCGGGCAGACTCCATTTGCCCTTACTTATGGTATGGAAGCGGTAGTCCTGTATGAGACTCTGATCCCTTCTCTCAGGGTACAATTGGACGAGGAATTTCCCCTCGACGATCGTCGTAATTCACTCCTCGCCCAGTTGGAACTCTTGGATGAGAAGCGACTGGCCGCTGCCGAACACGCGCGTGTGTATCAAAATAGACTCGCTCGCTTTTACCAAAAGAAGGTCGTTGAGAGAAAATTCAAAGTCGGTGAGATGGTCGTAAAAAGAATTTTTGTCAAACCTGGAGGTCTGCGTTCTAAGCTCCAACCCAATTGGGAAGGACCATTTGTAATTCAAGCCGTGTACCCTGGCAACGCCTACAAGCTAGTCAACATCGAAGGGACCGAGTTATCCCACCCTTGGAATGGGCTTTATCTTAAGAAATACTACCCTTAGCACAAAACAAAAAAATGATGAAAAGATAAAAAAACATCAAAAACAAAGAAATACCAAAAACCACTAAAAACATGGAAGATTCAAAATGCCGATGCCTGGCAGTCACCATGTAGTTAAGTCCCTGCATCTAACCTTCATGTTAGGATAGGGCCCATTGGGGATTGGTAGGCACCGGGTCTTGGTTTGCCAGAACCGTGGAGATCCCTGTCCGGCCACGTCAGCCTATGCTCGCTCGAAGGAAGCTAACATGTGCTCACTTATGTATTTTATTCAAAAAAATCGGTAGCATCACCTACGGTGGGGCCCCACCCAGAAGATCTCCGGAAGCTGTAATCTTTATTCTTTTCCCTTCGACCAAATGAGACAGTCGGCGCCCTTAAAACGCTGAGCATGAGAAACCGAAACTCAAACCCCAAAGGCAAGAGTAGGATCCATTTCCTCGAGCATCGATCAGAGCACGAGAAGAGGGCAGTGTCCCCGCGGGCATACGAAAAGGGAGCCCACAAACGTCAAACGACTTTATCTCCCTCACAAAAAGAAATACAAAATCAAAATCAAGAGAAAAGCCTGGTCGTGACCGTGCCTGTTACGATAAACGGAACCCCTCAAAGTAAAAGTCTGAATCCACAAAGGGGGCCGTGGAATGTAAATGCTCGAGATTTGGTCCGAAGTTGTCCGAAAGGAAAGAGTTGATGGGCCCTTATTAGCTCGCCGGGTTAACGACTTTGCCGGTCCTCTCAGGAGGTTTATCCCCTACACTCTTCCTTCTCCCTCTAAAGATGAACGTTCGATGGAGTTTCTGAAGGGTGAAAACTGCCTAGGGTCTGCGACCTTATTTTAATATACACATTTGGTTGCCTACTTTGAAAAGCAAAAGCTATCGCCGCGAAGGAGTCTCTGCGTTTCTGGCTGGTCAAGACCCCTATTTACCACCTTGATGTCTTCTTGCTTAACCTCGGGCTTAGACCAATGCAAGCGCGTCACCTATGGGTGCGACGGCGTCTGATTCCGGGTCAGCGCCGCGCGGTTGGTCGTTAGGGTTCCAGGGTGTTCCATCATATACCATCTAGAGTTGTGAGGAAATAGACCCGGGTCGGGCAAATCTTTTACCTCAAACACCTTTTGGGTGAATCCCTGTGGTCGGAAGCGACTGGGAGCCTAAGCATGGCATGACGGTATTGTCATCAGGGTAAGTCTTAGCCGGCGGGATCATCATTCGAGGGGTCTAGAGGCCCAAATCAACCTAGATGTGCACTTAGGATACCTGGGAGGTTAGTAAGAAACCCCTGTTCTCACGAAGGTTAGGTGCCATTTGGGTGCTTGCCGGGTGTTAGCAATAAAAAAATTGAGATGATAAAACAACAAAAAATGGAAAAGAGAAAATGTACATATTTGCAAGCAAAAAATCTTTTTTATAAATAAAAAAAATGCCAAATATAAAAAAAGAAAACAAATCAATTTTGCATGATTATATTTGCGTGCAGCATCTCACTTTAATACCGCTTGCATTCGTGTGCTTGCTGTCGCATTTATCATCACCACTTCTTTCCCTTGCCTTCGTTAAAATAAAGGCTTGGCCCCTTGACCAGTTATCAAGGACAGTCACAGTGACCATTTGCTTATTGAGCAAGGGGCCAAGTCAGAACAGAAATTCTGATTTGTTTGTTTCAGTGATGTGTGCAGGGATTCAGGCAACAGAAGTAAAGGTGCAAACCAAACAAACCAAACCTTGTGTTTTATTCCAAAAACCAAAAAAATTACATCAAGTTCCGCCCTCTCTCTCTGCATTACTCGTCCCACCACTCTCCGGACAAAACACTCTCAAAGGTGCTACCCAACTACGAAAAACGGTACTCCTACCGCTCTGTACTCCTCTTCCTATTCCCGCATCCCGGCGTTGATCTACGGAAGCAGCAGAGAAGCTACCAACACGAAAGCCACGCTCTCGTGCTCTTCGGTAGCGCTCCTCACCATCTCTCAGCCACTGTTCAGCAAGACCAAGGCTGATTCGAAGTTCGAATAGTTGGGCCTCCATGGCCCTTCGTTCCTCCCTTTCAGTCAATCTGTTGGCTCTTTCTCTCTCTGCGTCTCTTTCTCTCTCTGCACGTTCTCTCTCGCGGTCTTCCCTCTCCAACTGGAGAGTGATCCTCAGTTCTACGGCATCCCTAGAGGAGTCGTCATCAGAATGACGCCGCAGTTCCCTCTCCAGTTCTGCTATCCTAGCCTCCTTCTGCGCAGCCTTGGCAAGCGCTTCTTCCGTCTCCTTTTGCTGCCAAGTGTACCATCTCAGATACGCGATAAGGCATAAACCAAGAGAACTCAACACTGAAACTTTTACCTGTATACAGAGCATCCCTTCTGCCTCCGCGGCACGCTGCTTGGCATGAGCAAGTTGCTCATGAAGCAAGTCAAGTTCTGAGGTGAGAATCCACAAGCTGGAAGAGGCACCACCTACTCCCATCGCTGGGGAAGCCGCGCCAATCTGGGCATGCTACGACCGTGTGAATTAGCAGCCAACATCTAGAATCTGGGATTTTAATTAGGAACGCACTGTACACCTACCAAGGCACTCGTAGCTCCGCGGGCATCGCCCAACCGTTGCTCCATCTCTGCCAAGCGAGTTCGTAAATTCGCTATCATGGTATCACGGATATCCTGCAGCCATACGAGTCAGCATTTCCACCAGAAAACCAAAAAAGGGAGAAAGAAGAAAAGAGGAAAGGGGAAACCTACCTCCACAAGTCCCCGGGGTTGGAGCCGCTCTGCGTACTTTGTCCTATATAGACGCAAGTAGTCCTCGCTATCCCGCGCCTGCGATTCTACAATCGTGCCACTCCGTTGCCAGTCTTCGTACTGTTTGGGGAATCGCACGCGCCAGTCAATGCAGGTCGCCGGTCCTCGCGTCTCTCTCCCAACGCGAGGTGGCGCAGTTGAATCCACCCATTCTTGAGCCAGTCCCAAGGACCTCATAACCAATCGTAGCCGAAGCGGCTCGATTTCATTCAGGCAGTGCATCCACAATTCCCGTCCGAACCGGGCACGACTTGCTAGAACCCACGGCTGGTCGGCATCGACCATGTCTGAGTAGGGTCTCCAGTTTACCATCGCTGCAGGGAACTCTTGTAGCTCCCGCCTTAGCACCATCAGTTGGTAGGTTAGGGGTGCCGCACTCATGATGGGTTCCCACCGCCTGGCTAGCGGCACCATCGCGGGTCGCCAATGTCGAGCTCTCCCCATGGGGAGGTAATAATAGCTCCACAACTGCTTTTGCACATGTCGTCAATATCCTATGAAAAATAAAAACACAAAAACATACAAAACAAGCAAAACCAAAAATACCTGGATGAATGGTGTGAAACCACTCACAGTCATCTCACGATCCGCTTCTTGGAACAGGCCTGCAAACAAGTGTGCCAGCATGGCAGCTCCCCAGGCATAGTACCCTACTCTTTCAAGGTCTGACAGCAGCTCCAGGAAGCGACATTGGATACCGTCCCCTTTCGAGCTCAGTACCAACCTCCCCAAAAGGAAGAGGAGAAATCTCCTCAAATCTATGTTGCATCTTTCCTAGTTGCCGAAATCTGTGCAGTACACGGCACGGCATCCTATTTTCATCCTTTCCATGAACTCTTCTGAGGATTCATCGTCCCGCCGACGAGTGTCGGTGAGCCCTAATGCATCCATGAGGGACGCCCTAGCTACCGACCTATTTTTCCGACCATCTAGGTCCAAACCCAGTAGCTTCCGAGCACCTTCTCGGTAATCCGCATAAGTGACCCCAGTCACTGCCTCACCCTCCACCTTCAGGCTTGTGATCCGGATCACATCCTCCAAGCTAGGCACCATTGCCCCCAGGGCATCAGGAATGCCCGGCTCACTGGGTCCCATCTCTCACACAAGGCTTGGATCAGAACCAGGTCGGGCTTGATCGGCTCGATCCGAAGGAAGGTACCAAATCCCATCACGTCTAGCCTCACCTTCTGAAAATCTGGGAGGCCCCTGTACGCTGCTACTACCAACTCCCATAAGATTTATGATTTCATCACAACCTACACACACAAGGAATGGAGGTGAGGTTTGGTCAGAAGAAAGGAAGAAAGAATGAGAAGAGGGGCAGGAAAACTTGGCTTACGAGTTGTGATTGAGCCCTTTCACTGAAGTGCCCTTCGAGGTCCGAAAGCCTCCTGGAACTACTACCACTGGATCTGCTTCTCTTCGAGGAGTGGGAAGATTCGCCCTCCATCCAACTCTCGGAATTTTGAACTCCTCCTCTCCCGTGAGAACTTGTGCTCCTCAAGTTAGCTCTCGATATACCTGGGAGGATAAAAGGGATAAGAATTTATAGAAATGGAAGGAGTGCGGGCCAAGATTGCCTCCATCACCTGTTAATGGTAGCCCTCGCGATGAGGCACCTACCATGCGGTCCCGTGTGTCACTTCACCGCTCGCACAGGGTGATTGATTAGACGAAGAATATGACAACTAGCACCCTATGTTGTCTAGGGATACCCTATCATATTTTGGAGGACGTCCACAAAATTTGACACAACTTCTGGGAAAAGGGACTAGGGCCGTCATTATTAACTCCGACGACAGATTCCTATGGAAATGGTCGCAACAAGACGCGATTCTCCGCTCGGGGCGGAGTCTCGGCAGACCCATCACATGGGAACAGTGCAAAGGAGAAGAAGTGTAGGGAAGAAGGAACGCACAAGAGAACAAACAAGCAGCAGAAAATCAAATCATTCCATTCATAATTCTACATAAGCTGTCACAAACACTACAATCATAGAGAGGTGGCGGGTCCACTAGCTCGCCAGCTCTTGCCATTATTTCCATGCTCATCCCTCTAGGCGTCCCTCTCCTCTCCCCCGAGGTGAGGGTCCCTCAGAAGCCTCCGGGATCCCCGTGCAGTAGCACCTGCCTCGCCTCTTGGCGCCTGCTTCGCAGCAGTGACTCGCTGCTCCTCCCCTGGCGTGGCGAAGAAGCCACTAGCGGCAAAGCGACCGGACTGGCGGAGTCGCTCCCCGAACTCTCGCGCTCTCTCGTAGCGCGTCTCCATCCCTCCTAGCCTCTGCATGATGGCCTGAAGGCCCAGCTGGAGCTTCCTCACTTGGGCCTCCAAGGCCCTCCTCTCGGTCTGATCCCGCTGTCGCTCGGACCTTCTCTCGGCTTTCTCTCTCTCTGTCTCTCTCCTCATCATCTGCAGAAGAACCCTTAACTCCAGGATGTCTGGAGAAGGTCTCTCCTCACCGCGATGCCGCAGCTCCGCTACAGTCGCCACCCAGGCGTCACGCTCCTCTTCCGCCCGGGTCGCGCGGGCCACCGCACCGGCAAGTTGTTCCTGGAGGGAGGCAATCTCAAGAAAAGGGGCCGAGGAACTGGAAGATGCACCACCAATCATCCCCGCCGCCGCTGTCTGCTGGGCACGCTGGAACAAAATAAACAATGGCCATCAGTGAAACTCCAAAATCTGAAGATAAAAGTGCGGCACGTAACTTACCAGGAGCGACAGCTCATGCTGAGCGACGGCCAGCTGCCGCCTAGCCTCTGATAGTTGGGCGCGCGAGCCGCCGATGCCACGTGTGTCCCCAGCTTGGGGAAGCCCCGCATAACTCTCTCTCTGCCGCCGCAGGAAGTCGGCGCTGTCCTGCACCAATACACTCCCTTGCTGTCCAGGGAGACGTACGTGCCAGTCCTCGAGCCTCGCCTTGCCTCGACTCTCCCTCCTGACGCGGCTCGGCTCGTCCGCACTCGCCCACTCATCGGCCAGGCCCAGGGTCCTTGCCATGTCCTGCACCAAGAAAGAAGGGCCTCGCATCATAACAAAGAACGCGTCCCCTGTCTAGGACGCGTCCATCATTTGAGTGCAACACTCGCCGAACCCTTTCCCCCCCGCGCGGCTCGCTTCAAAACTCAAAATGAATTAAAAGAGGAAGAGATCGGAGGACCTACCAGACCGTGTTCACCTCCCTCTACGACATCGGGCCCCTCGGGTCCCTCGGGGGCCCGAAGCGGCCCTTCCTCCTCCATGGACGTCGTTCCATGTTCTTGCGTGTCCCTCCTCGGGCGAGGAGTTCCTCGTCCCTCTCCACCTTCACCATGGTCGGGCCCACCAAACTCCATCGATCAAAAGAGGAGGAAGACGAAAGGGGGCAAGCGAGTTTCGGCGGAAGGCGGGCTCGTTTGCGGGTAAGGCACGGGAGAAGAAAGGCCACCCGACGCTTTAAATTTGAATTCAAGGATTAAGACGCGTCCTCGCGCCTGGACGCGCCCAAAAGGGGGAGAAAGGAAACATAATCCCCCGTGCAAAGCGTAGTTCCCCGCTGTTCAGGGCAAGGTCTCATGGAGCGTGCCTCGAAAGACAACTCAGTGCAAAGAAGAAAGTGTGGGAGAGAGAAAAGTACACACAACACAAGAAAGTTATTTTTATTTCATATAATAGCCGAAAGTACATCATACAGTGAGAAGGGTGATGTGTACAAGTAACTCTCTAACTCTCACCATCACCCTCCTGGTCATCTCTCTCCTCCCTCCTCTGCCGGGGATCCCTAGGGGGCCTCTGCGAACCCTGAGAAGCCGTGCTCGCCTCGCCCTGCGGTGGCACTCCAGCCTCGAAGGCGCGACGACGCTCCTCGGCCGAAGAAACCAGATAGCTGCCCATGGAAAAAGAACCAGACTGACGAAGTCGCGCCCCACGTTCCTTCGCCCTCTGGTACCGCTCCTCGCTCTCCCGAACCCTCCCCTCTGCCGTGCCAAGACTCAATCGGAGCTCCAGCAGCTGGGCCTCCAGAGCCCTCCTCTCGGTCTGATCCCGATGTCGCTCCTCCCTCTCTCTCTCCCTCTCCTCTCTCTCTCTCACCGCCTCCCTCCTCGACAGCTCGAGGGCGATCCGCAGATCCAGCACGTCACGAGGGAGCTCCTCAGCCTCTCGTCGACGCTCCTCCTCCAGCTCCACAATCCGGGCGTCACGCTCCGCACTCCGGACGTCACGCTCCGCCACCCGAGCGTCGCGCCAGGGCCTCTCGGATCTCGGCCACCTGTCAAAGCACGCATGCACCGTAAGAAAACAGTGATAGAAGGAGGGCAGCCAGAAGGAGAGTCGAGGTCAGGCAAACGCTCACTCGAGCCTCGCGGTCACGCTCGGCCTCCTCAGCCCGAGCCACCGCATACGCCAGCTGCTCCTGGAGGGCAGAAACCTCCGGAGGAGGGCCCCGCGAACTGGAACCCGCTCCACCAGCCATCCCGGCTGCCGCTGTCTGGTGGGCCCGCTGAAACACAGAGCGAACGACAGTTAGACGCCAAGTATCAAGGTCACAAAAAAATGCATCGCATAAACTCACCAGGATCTCCAACTCCTGTCGGATGGCCACCAACTGCCGCCTGGCGTCCGCCAACTGGGCCCGCAGGTCGGCGATCATGTTGTCACGAGCATCCTGCATTGTACATAAGTTAGTGCTACATGCATATACATATAGAAGAGTGAAGCATTCTCATTTCACTTACCCCTGCCATACCACCAAGGAAGAGGCGGTCCCCATACGTAGCCCGGTACCGTCTAAGGTAATCAGTACTGTCCTGTACATGGGACACCACTGGGACCCCGCCCTGCTGCCAGTCCTGGTACTGTGCCGGGAAGCGCGTACGCTAGTCCACAATCTTCGCCTTCCCCTTGGTCTTCCGCCCGATGCGGGCCGGCTCTTCTACATCAACCCACTCCTGGGCTAGCCCCAACGTCCTCATAACCAGCCTCAACCGAAGCGGCTCGATCTCGTTCAAGCAATGGACCCACACGTCCCGCCTGAAACGAGGAAGACCCGCTACAACCCAAGGCTGGCCAGCGTCGCCCATGCCCAGGTAGGGTCTCCACACCACCTGCATCACCATACATACATCATGTTAGTAACCATTCAGTCACATGCATAAACACAAAAAAATCATACGCATCATACCATGGCCTCGGGATACTCGCTCAGCTCCCGACGAAGCGACGCCAGCTGGTAGCCGTGGGGTGCTGCAACCACGACCGGCCTCCACCGCCGCGCCAGAGGCACGGCCCTCCTGTTCCCATGCCTAGCCCTCCCCATCGGGAAATAGTAATAGCTCCACACCTGCATCCATCATACATCATTAGTACAATAATTGCATATTTAACTGTGGGAATGCATAAATAAATTGTGTACCTGGAGAAAAGGTGCGAAGTCACTGACTGTCGTCTCCTTCTCCGAAGTCTGGGAGAGATCAGCAATCAAATGGGCAAGCAGAGCCGCTCCCCACGCGTAGTGTCCCACTCTGTCCAGATCCGCCAAGATCCCGAGGAAGCGGCAGTGGATGCCGCCCCCTTCGTCCCCAGCAGAAGGCGGCCCAGGAAGAAGAAAAGAAACCTCCGAAGGTCTAGATCCACCAGCTCCCTCTCGCTCGGATCCTGGGTGAAAGCTGCACGGGCATCTCCCTCCAATCGTGCCAGAAACTCCGCTCCAGTCTCGCTAACCCGCTGGCGCGGGTCAACGAATCCGAGCGCCTCCATGATCTCCACTCGGCCAACTACCCTGCTGTCTCTATCAGTCACGCTCGTCTCTAACCACAGCAGGTCCAGGGCACTCTCTCGGTAGTCGGGGTAGGTGACCCCGCTCACCGCCTCTCCGTCAACCCGTAGCCCGGTGATCCGAGCCACGTCCTCGAGTGTCGGCACCATGTGCCCCCAGGGCATCAGAAACGCCCGGCTCGGCGCGTGCCACCGCTCCCTCAGTGCCTGGATAAGAGGAAGGTCGAGCCGGAAGGGCTCGATCCTAAGGAAAGCTCCAAAGCCCATGGCGTCCACACGCGCCCTCTGGAAGTCCGGCAGCCCACGGTATGCTGCCACCACTAGGGACCAGCTGATCCGTCCTTTCATCACACCCTGCACACCACAAAACCAATAAAAAATACATCAGCATCATGAATAATATTAAACAATAACACTGTATATACTACTTATTCATCTTATTTTATTTTTATTTTTAAAAATATTGGACGCCTCCATTTCATTTTCTTTATTTTAATTTTAGAAAAACCCAAAAAATAAAAACAAAAATAAATAAAAAATATATATATATTATCATGGAGGCGTCCCATGCCCTGGACGCCTCCTTTTTGTTAATTCTTTTTTTATTATTTACAAAAAATAAATAAATTAAAAAAAAAAGGGAACAAAAAAGAAAATGTGGAGGCGTCCAGGCCCCTGGACGCCTCCTTCCCTCACACCCGGCGTTCTTCACACAGCCTCTCGTCCGCCCTTTTAACCCAGTGAACCAATAGAATGGAGGTCTAAGGGGCTTACCGGATCGTGCTCGTCCTCTGCCGCGTCGCCAGCGTCCACTGCAGCCTCCAAGGCCAAAGGAAGAGCCTCCTCACCCGCGGCAATCTCCTCCGCCGCAGCAGCCTCCTCGGCATCATCCCTCAGCCTCCTCGGACGACGAGCCCGTCGTTTCCGCTTCTCTAGACCCTGGCTCGATCCTCCTCGCTCCATTGGGACTAAGAATGGGTCGTCTGGGGTGACTGGGTCGTCAGAGTGAACAGTACAAATGAGCAGGGGGTGAGGCCCCCCCAATATATATAAGATCCACTGTTATTGGGGCGTCCAGGCGCCTGGACGGCCCCACCTTTTTTATTTTTATTTTTTTCAAAATTCAAAAATTTAGGGGCGTCCAGGCGCCTGGACGCCCCCAAAACAAAAAAACCAAAAAAATAATAAATAAAAAGTTGGGGCGTCCAGGACCCTGGACGCCCCCAAATCAAAAAATTTAAAAAAATCAAAAATAAAAAATTAGGGGCGTCCAGGCCCCTGGACGCCCCCAAGACAAAAAAAACTTAAAAAATCAAAAATATAAAATTAGGGGCGTCCAGTCCCATGGACGCCCCCATAATAAAAAATTTTCAAAAAAAAGTATATATATATAATGAAAGTAAAAAAGATAAGAGTATGTATATAATCCAAACAAAAGAAAAAAACATAAAGAAAAAGAAAAACCACAAAAAGATAATAATAATTAAGGGAACTAGTCCAAAACTGCCAAATACCAGATTTTATTCCATCAGAAAAGCAGAATGAGCTACATCAGGGGCTTAGGCGCCTTAGGCCTTAACTTCCCAAGTTCGGTTACATAAGCCCTCCACAGCTCACATTCTTCCCCCCACGTGCGCTAAGGCCTTTCCCGCGACACTTGTCTTCCAGGGTGCTTTGACGGCCTTCGCTTCCTTCGCATCCGCTTCAGTACCCAACTCTCTCTTCTTCAAAGGAACGATGCCAGTCGATAGTGGGAATGAATGGCGTGGAATGCCGACTGGAGGCAGCATCGATGCGCGTTATAAAGGACAAACTCGGTCGCGCCGATCAATTGAAGATCAACTTCGGGGGAAGGCCTCATAAGGAGATCAAGCGAAAGCAAACATGCCGGTGCGCAAGTAAAGAAGCCTTGTGTCACGGTGCGGAAGTGAGACCGCCAGTCTTCACGTTTCTTCAGCCACGGAACGCGGTTCACTACAGTACCACCGAACCCTAACACGTCGGCTATGTGATGAAGAGGGCTTTGTTGGAAGAGCCTCGAAGCGGTTGGCATTCCCTCACGGTGATCAAACTTGAAGTGCAAATCCAGCCAGCAATTCAGGACAAGTACGCAACCAAAAGGAGGCTTACCCATGCTCGAGGCAGTAAGGCCACTATACAAGTAGGCGAGGACAGCGGGTCCCACCCTCTTTCCACGCCAGATCCCGCAGATAGCGCTCAGTTGGTCTTCCTCCACCATGTTGTCGGTATAAGGAAACAAGAGAGCAACCGCCAGACAAATGGTGAACCCCTTCATGATTCCCTCCAAATAGTCATCGTCTGGTGACCCTCTCAGGGCGTCCATGACCCACTCCGCAAGCTTTTGGAGATCGATCCCCTTTTGAGTACGGACCTTTCTGGCTGCGTCGGGCGGCATGAAGCTTCCAAGGACGCTTTCAGAAGTCCCCCGTGTCAGCATCCGCATAGCCTTCACCTTCCCGTCACTCTTGAATTTCTTCAATCCGAGCAGAAGTTCCACCTCCTCGAGGAGGATGGTCACCTCGAAGGTCGGGAAGATAAAAGTGTGGGTCTGGGGATGCCAGATCTCCACTAGTGCGCCCATAGCCGCCCAGTCCATACGAATCTTCTCATAGTGTTTGGCGTGAATAAGGAGCCCCTGCAGATGCCACTTCGAGAGTATGGCCCTCATGCCGATGGAGATGTTGGAAGTTAGCTTTGAAAGCCATGGCAGTTTGGAAAACTTCCTCGGGCCTGGGAAGAGTGGATATGGCTGGAAGAGAAAAGAAAGAAGAAGAAATGAAGGAAGTAAGAAGAAGGTTCACGTGGAGAAATTTGAAATGAATCAGCTTACCATATGCGACATGATCGTCCCACTCAAATGACCCTCGAGGTCGGAGAGTCGCCTGATCTCGCTGCTAGGCCTGCTCCTCTTCATAACGCGGGAAGACTCTCCTTCCATCCTGAAAATCTCTAGATTCTCCTCTCTTTCCTCTCCTGAGCTTCCAAAACCCACCTTGGTGCATTTGAATGAACTAGCCTAAGGGGAGTTCTTATAGGAAGGGAAGATCGCTACAGGACGGAACATGTCACATCAGTGGTCATTGTCAAGATTTTGTCTGGATCTCCTTTGTACTGTGGTGCGATTCTACTGTGATTCTGCTACTTTCTGATGTTGCTAACCTTTGCTAGTCTGTGCAGGTTTTACTAACGGACGTCTTTGTCCAGTCTCCTGTCCCACCTTTCAATGGTTGGTCCCACCATGTCATGCATCATAGTATACGATACCTACGCTACTAGAACATGTCAAGGACCTTGCGGCCCGAGCGAATCCGGGATTTGAGTTCCCCTTCAACAAAAACGGTGATGATCCCGGAAGAATTTGGGTTGTACGGATAGGCCGTTAACTTGTGGTAGCATGGAGACGACGGTTCCATTCAGTGAGTTGGTGCGCGGATAAACGGGCCCCAGCTCAGTGTCGGCTCACCGGATCGGTATCCTGACCCGTTCTTAACAAGTTGACAATATTATCCTTGGCTATTTTCTATTTTAGTTTGTTTTAAATTTTTATTTTAACCCAGCATGCATTCATATAGGACTTTGATTTATTGCGGAAGATCATTCAAGTGATTCGATTGCGAAAGCCGTTGTGCTCCAATTCTACAAATATGAGATATTCCACTCCGAATGAAATACTGAGTTTCCTTGAAACAGCCCTACGCTGCTCTTCCAAAGGAGACCCTTGTTTGGACAGACCCTCAGATATTCCTTTACTTTTTACCTTGTTTGACCCACCTTGGCCGCAGCACTTCCACATTGGCTGGTAACCGCTCCCCAAAGGTGAAACCTGCAGGTTTATGACCCAGGTACTTCCACACCGAGAAGTTGGTCTCTTTTTCGTGCCTGAGCGCACATCTCACCCTCCCTTATTTGATCTCCGTCCAAGCAATCGTCAAGATTTGAAAGACCTTCTTCAATGGTTGCCTCATTGAAACTCCAGGAAAGATTCCAAACAGTAACGTCAAAAGCGTGTCTCATCACACATTGGCATCAACTTATCAGTCCGCTCCCACTTCATTTCACTCCACTTCGATACCATTCCACTACGTGTCGCTCCCTTGCAAAGCAGACGCCAAGGCGGGGCAGCTGTAGACATGCCATTCTTGACGTCTCCTGAGAAGGTCTCATATTACTATACAACGCCCCGCGACGGCTTACGCATTTTAACTCACTTGAGTGCTTCCTTTTCTTGAGTCTTCTTCCGCCCTTTTCGGCATCCGGAATTGTCTCGTCACGGCATTCGGACGGCATCAACACCAGTCAGACGCACCAAGAGGTTCCGGAATCAAGAAGGGTGTCTGCCGGGCGGCCGCCGACGCCTGATCTGAGGACCCGGGTGGGTCTTAATGGGGGCGTCCAGGCCCCTGGACGCCCCCATGTTTTTAATTTATTTTATTTTATTTTCTCAGGGCCCAAAACCAAATAAAAAATATATATATTAGGACCTGGACGCCTCCATAAAAACAAAAATAAAAAATGTGTGTAAAATGCCAGTTGGCATAAAAAACAAATAAATAAATAAAAATATATATATATTAATGGAGGCGTCCAGGACCCTGGACGCCTCCATAAAAACAAATATAAAAAAAATCAAAATGCCAGCCCTAGCATAAAAAGACAAAACAAAAATAAAAATAATATATTTTGGAGGCGTCCAGGCCCCTGGACGCCTCCATCAATTCTCTCAGGGGCGCCGCCCACCGAACGACGGTTTGTCGTGTGTGAAAAAATCCAAATTATAGAGACGTCCAGCCACCTGGACGCGCCCATTTCTGAATCACGAGGAGCCGCTCACAAAACCACGCGTTGTGCCAAATCGTGTGCGGCCGTCGTCGATTTTCGGTGGACCTGTTGGAGGCGTCCGGAGCCCTGGACGCCTCCACAAAAATATTCCAAAAAAATTAATAAAAATAGAATAAAATATTAGTTCGGCCCTGATGGAGGTGTCTAGGGTCCTGGACGCCTCCACCCTCCGGAGCCCTATAAATAGAGGCCCACCCCCTCAGTTCTGGAGGAACTTCGAAGAGATCCGATAGGCTGCCGGAGCCCAGAGGCTACCGGAGTCATTTTCTAACCCGTGGGGTCTTTTGTAGGTAGAGGTTCTGCCGGCTTCTCGGGTGCCCACGCTCGTGAGAGGAAGGTCGTCTTCGTCCACCGCGCTTCCACGTCGTCCCAACGCTGCCGGAGCTCCGCCGGATTTCACCTCGGCTCATCCAATAAGCCTTTTCTTCCCCTTTTTCTCCATAGTTCTTTTGCATTCATCATCTCGCATCATCTATCCCCCTTCATAAGGGCGCCTCTTCTTATATACTTCTTGCATCCATCATCTCATTTTCCTCCTACTCGAGTCCGAGAGGGGTTTAAAAGACAACACCAACCAGGTGTGTGTCTTACCATCATTTCGTTATTTTTATCGCAAGGATTTGAATACTACACCTTCATCTTTCTAATCCACTCGTTACTTGTTTGTCGTTGTTTTGCAAGGGTACCCAAGGAAAGCCCTCTCCGTCGGCCGGCCGAAGGGGGAGGAAGAAGCAACCCGCCATCTCCCGCTCTTGAGGTAGGCGCGATCACTTTCTTCATTTTGGGGTCTTTCGGCCCCTGGCGATCACATCTTGTTCTCGAGGCCGCGGCGAGTCACTTCCCCAATGGCCGTTTAAATTTCCGTTCTTATATTCTCTTTATATTTTGTTATATTCCGCTCATATGCTCGAGGCCGCGGTGAGTCACTTCCCCAATGGCCGTTTAAATTCCCGTTCTTATATGTTATATTCTTATCTATTCATGTTCTCGAGGCCGCGGCGAGTCACTTCCCCAATGGCCGTTTAAATTCTCTTTATATCCTGTCATATTCTTATCTATTCATATTCTCGAGGCCGCGGCGAGTCACTTCCCCAATGGCCATTTAAATTCCCGCTCTTTATATTCTCTTTATATTCTGCTATCTTCTTATCTGCTAATATTCTCGAGGCCGCGGCGAGTCACTTCCCCAATGGCCGTTTCAATTCCTGCTATTTAATTTCTGCACCATTCCCGTCCCCCGAGGTCGCGGCGAGTCACTTCCCGCTATGGCCGTTTAACCCCCATATCTTGCTATATCGCATTTGTCACGCTCGCCCCGCCGGAGCAATCTCCCGTGGTGGCCCCTTCTCTTTTCTCTTATTTCTGTGTTGCAGCAAACAACAAAAAGAAGGAGCCCGCGCGCTCCGTGTCCTCTTCGCTGCCCCCGAACCTCGTGACGTCGCTCACAGTCGGGGGTGCAATTCTTCTTCTACCCCTCAAGGCGGGGCGTATTTCTCTTCATATGCCCCCAGAGCGGGGGTATGTTTTGCTTCTTGTGCACCCAAAGTGGGGTGTATTCCGCTTCTGGTGGCCCCAAGATGGGGTGTATGTCTTTTCATATATCCCCGGAGCGGGTGTAGTTTATTCTTCGAATGCCCCAAGGCCGGGGTGTAACTTTTGCTTCATGTGCCCCCGAGTCGGGGTGGATTCTCTTCATGTGCCCTGGGCTGGGGTGTATTCTACTTCTTGTGCCCCAGGCGGAGTTTGTCTCTTTCTTTGTATGTCCCCATGTCGGGGTGTATTTCTTGCTTCTTATGCCGCCATGGCGGGGTATAGTCTTTGCTTCTTGTGCCCCTAGAGTGGGGTAGAGTCTTTGCTTCTTATACCCCATGGCGGGTTAAAGCATTCCCCACAGGGGGCAAGAATTCATTAAGCCACAGTTGCGGCTTATTGGATCTTCTAGCAGTCACTGGAGGGGCCGTTTTATACCGGATAGGGGCAGCAGGAAGGTGGAACGGGCCAGGGCATTGTACCGCAGACTTCGACCCTCCTAGAGTCGGGCGGGATGTCGGCCTTCTTCCTGTTCTCTTGGTCGGCCACGCTTGCCAAAATTTTGTCCTTTCTTTCCTTCTCTTCTTCTTCTCTTTTTTTTATGTAATAGACCAAGGTGGGTGTGCAGGAGAGCGCTCACCCCCTCAGGGAGGGGATGAGTGGTTCGCTCCACCGCATCAATCCCACAGTGGTAATCTTCGTTCAGCACGGGTCCCGACGGATATGACCGCACAACCTTCTCTCGTCGATTATTTCTCTTCCCCTTTCGTTCCTTTCTTCTTTCTTCTTATCATTTCATTTTTTCCCTTCTATTCTTATTTTCTTCTTTTCTTCTTTTTTTTTTTGGAAAGGGGGATTTGATTTCCCCTCCCTCTCTTCTTTTCCTCTTCTCTCTTTTTTTTAGCGGCCTTCATGATTCCTGAAAGCTGCATATGCCTCGGAGTAGCGTCCTGGAGGCCCTAAAGATAATTACGCCTCGTCCGACTTTTCCCCCCATAGGGCTGGCGAAGACAACACCTGCAATTCATCAAAACAGACAAACATTGTTTATTAGGAGGCCATGAGGCCCCGAATCCCAGCGAAGAGATGAAGGGTGGTTCCAGTCCCACCGGGCGTGCCAGACTTGTGGACACACTTTTTATTTAATAAAATCGTTGTTTTATTTATTTATTGGCGTTTATTAAGTGCGTGGGCGTTCCAGTCACAAATGTGACGATTTATTGTGCGCTCGATCTGACTAATCAGACGACTATGTGGTTCGTGTCGGGACTGGAACCCGCCGCGCCATAAAGGTCACGACGTCATTTACATCCCCTCGGAGAGGGGAACACCCTTGATTAATCGCCAGGAAAAGGGGCCTCATGGCCAGAAATTAGTTGCATGGAAAGTGTCCCGGGACTATATTCCAAAACAAAGATGTGTACAGAGATAGCCGGCTATAGGCCTATGATGTGGGTCAGGCGATGACCATGGTTGAGGCGAACCCAAGGTCCAAACGTGACTCACGAAGGTCTTATTGATATTCCCACACGTGTGGTTGGGGGAAGACGAGAGCCGCCTCATTCCGTTCGGATTTTGTTGGTCATACGCGGACCATTTTACATTCGGCCAAAGGTCCGTGTTTGTAGCATAAGAGATGGTGACAAATCGTACAAATACCTACCGTGAGTATGGTAAGTTTAATGCAAATGCGAGATCAGATCCCAGTATATATATGTCGGTCACTAACGGACCATTCAGTATTCGGACGAAAGTCCATATTCGAAGCGTCGAAGACCACGACAAAGACATACGGATATCTGCCGTAGGTACGGCAAGCTTCATGTGGGTGCGGGATTGGATCCCAGCATATATGTCAGTCCCTAACGGACCATTCATTATTCGAATGGAAGTCCGTATTAGTAGCGTCGAGGATGACGATAAAACCGTACGGATGCCTGCCGTAGGTGCGGCAAGTTTAATGTGGGTGCGGGATCGGATCCCGATGAAGATGGGTCAAGCTGATGATCTATTGGCCCGAGGTGGTTACGGACTATGGCCATATCGGGGTTTCCAAGGACCACGTCTGATGCCACGGGACGTCATTACTTTTCTCTTCACGCACAGTCTTGGGAAACAAAGGTTCCAAGGTATACGTGCGTGTTGATCACGGTCGGACCATTCATTGTTCGGACGCGAGTCCACGTTTGAAGCATCGAAGATGATGATAAAATAGTGCAAATGTTTTCCGTAGACACGACAAGTTTAATGTGGGGTTGCGGGATTAGTTCCCGGGAGAAGCGGGTCGAGTTAACGAACTATTGGCCCAGACTGTGCTCGGATCATGACCATGTCGGGGGTTCCGAGGTCCACGTCCGATACCACAAGGCATCATTGATTTTCTCTTTGTGCCAAGTCCGGGGAGTGAATTGTTAAGTATGGAGCCCGAACTCGCCATCGTGCGCCCTCGCACGCGGATCGACCTGCGCGGTCAGGTCGCGGGGTCAAGGGGGCAACGCCCCTTGCGGGGGTTTTTGGGGGCAGTGCCCCCGGAACAAAATTTTAATTAAGGTACGGGTGATAGAGTTTCTTTTAATTTTTTTTATTAACATGATTGACCTTTTATTATTATCTTTGCTTGTTTATTCCCTTTTTGTATTAAGGAGGAGTGCCGGTTTAGCAAAGGAAGAGGATGGCGCCGTTTTAGAGTTCAAAGGAAGAAATGGGGCGCCGTTTTAAGGTGAATAGTGAAGGACAAATGTGCTCCGATTTAGAACATTAAAGGGGGGGCGCGCCGGTTTTAATGCCACGCCGTTTTAAGGGTTAAACAAGGGAGGCACGCCGGGACAAGAGGGAGTCAAGGGTGCACCGAATAGAGGCACCCATGGGGCGCGCCAGTTAAAGGGAGGTGCCATAGGGCGTGCCGGTTAAGGGGGGGTCCAAGCCCAGGAGAGAAGGGCGCGCCGTTTAATGGGTGGAGAATGAAAGGGCGCGCCGTTTTAGCGTTCAAAGAAGGAGACGAGGGATTATGAGAATGGTGTTAAACCGGCGCGGTGAAATAGTGACCGCGCCGGATTAGGCCACGCCGGGACATCATCTTCTGAGTTTTTTTATTCGTTCTGTGGACTTGTTTTGCTTTCTGTTCTTGATTCTCTAGCCTGCAGAGGGGTCAATAGTTAGATTGATTGTTCAATTGACACCATAGATCAATAGGATGAAGGTTTAAGCATCGTTGATGGTTTGTTAAGGTGAGTGAGCAGGAGGTTTAAGTGTTTTATTCGGGGGGTTTATTCACAGAGGTTCAGTGGTTGTTCACAGAAGTTGTTGTATGTGAAATTAAATGTTTAGTTTGTTCTTGAGTGTTCTTGCATGCTCTTGGCCCTGGAGAAAATCCAGTAGCACCTCCCCCGGGCCAGGACTTGCCAGAGAGAAGCGAAAGCCACCACACGGATTACTCCCGGGTAAACTCTCAAGATGCGGAACGGACTCACGGCGGACCGTTAGCCAGAGTGTGAGCATGGAACGCTCGAGGGCTAGCCTATGAGAGCGACCACGACTCACGGGCGATGGTTCTTTGAAGCGGGACAAATGTTCGCCACGAGGGCCATGAATGTTCATCCGGTGACAGGTTCCCTTGAGGGACATGCTATGGACAAGCAAGCCTCGAAGGGCCCTGGATGATTAGAAAGGGGGGAAGGGAGGTGTAGATTGGAACGGAGAAAACACTGAGCTTGCAGAAGGGCCCTTTTCTCTTATTCATCCTCACAAATGGGGAAGAAGTTGACACAGAGAGGGTTCACCCAGGGATGGGAGTGGAATACATTGCAAAAGGGGGGAGAAGAAGATACAGACAAGAGGAAAAAAAGGAACACAGACCCCCCCCCTCGACTCACCTCTCACACTCACACCCTCTCTCTTTCTCTTCACCTTGCCGGCGTGGATGACGGGAGCTTCCTCCTCTCTTTTTTCTTCTCCTCTTTTCTGCACACAGCCGAGAGCACCTTCTCTTCTCCTTTTTTTGGATGGCCTGCTGGGGGAAAAGCCAGGATCTTCATCCTCTTCTTCTTCTCTTCTGCAGAGTATATATATAGTGGGTTGCCTTTTCTTTGCTCGAACGGAGGAGAACTCCCGCCACTACGTTCGTCTGCCAGACGAACAGGGTTGGCTTCTATGCTGGCATCCGGTGATTGGTGCCGTACCTTGTCATTCGTCCGAGGATGGCACAGTTGCGGGTTTGCTGGGAGATCTTCATCTGAAGTCACGCCTTCTCTGATGATGTTAATGCGTTGTCGAGTGGTGATGGAGGCACGGCTTCAGAACATTGAATGCTCTCTGCGCACCGCATTTAAACAAAACAAAGCATCGTGCCAGGGATGGGATGGAATGGGGTTAAACTGGCGCGGGGGAATAGTGACCGCGTCGGATTAAAGCTTTTCAAGGGGGTCACGCGGTGTGAGCATTGCAAAGGGGGTGGCATTTCCTTCAAATGAGCGCGCCGGGTAACTTGTGCATAAGGTGGCACCGTTTTAACGCAACACAAGTGGCGCCATTTTAACGCAACACAAGTGGTGCCGTTTTAAGCATCAAAAAGGGGGAAGGCCCCTTCGACAGGAGCGCGCCGGATAGCCAAAGAGAAAGGGGGGCACGCCATTTTGAGCAAAAAAGGGGGGGCGCACCGTTTTAAGGCGCGCCGTTTTAAGGCCCCTTCGTGCCGTTTTAAGCACCAAATGGATTCTTTTCGAAGTCGCGGCCGCTTATATGAATGTCGGCATTCCCAGAACGTTCCGGTTGCAATGTATGGCCTCTGCAATATTCCGTTTGTAGCCTCTGGGACTCGGTCCCAAATTCTGCGTGACTTTCGGTGCATGCCGAGACTGTGCCGGAGTTCCTGACTTTTCTCTGATTCAGCTCTTGGCATGGCCGGTTGGAGCATTGTAGCTGTATCTTCGCCCTGGGGGGCTTCCTTAACAGGTAGTGGACCATCAAGCGAGTTCTCGTCCTGATCGGGCGAGGCATGAGGTTTGTTCGGCGTTTCCATCTTCGGCTTGCTCTCGAATGTCGAGACGTGCATACCGTATGATCCTCATCGACATTTTTTGGCGTCCACAAGGGGTAAGTGATGCCCCCATCATACCCCCGGGGTGGGGAAAACTCGACCCCATCGAGTATGGGCCCACCGGGGAGGTGGTGCACCAAGGCAGCTCCTGGCGAACCACGATCTCCTGACTCGACCGGCGTCCATGGCCGGGGGATGGCGCTTCAGCTTCTCAAAGTGGCACGGGCACTCTCATGCTGGCGATGATACCTTGCTTGCCTAGTATAGCCTCCGGTGCACACATCGGGCTCTCAGGCTGATTTGTGATGGCACTCCGAAGGTATCTCTCTCAAAGGAAGGTAGAGGCTTGAGGCACTCACTAGGTTCCACCGCGGTGCCCATATAGGGTACCGGATCTGCCACGTGGAAAATGGGGTGAATCCCAAAACCCATTAGTAAGTCCAACCCGTAAGCCAGGTTACCAAAGCCACCCGGAACTCAAGAAGGTCCAAGTCCTCGTGCCCTCGATTTGGAGGTGACCCTAGGGTAGAGCCACTCTAATGTCATTATCACCAAGTTGCCTACTTGGAATCTCAGGTGACACTTACGAGCTATTGCCCGCTCTTTGTGATCCTCACCGCTCGTTGCTAGATGCTTGCGTGAATGCGTATGCCATGCACTATGATGCGGTGTGGGTGTGAAAAGTATGGTGTGCAAAGGTGGACCGGGACAACCATATGTAGACCAGTCATGCTTTCACACCAAGGAGACTTTGATGGAATTGGGAGGACCGAGCTATCCATATGTGATCCGGTCATGCATGGGGGTGACAAATGCCGGGAGACCCAGACATCCATGAATGCTCCTATCATGCCTACGACCCATGATGAATGAAGGAGGACCATTACACCCAAATATGGACCACTCATGTTTTCTACTTGACATGTGGGTGATGTGAATGAATGGACCCAACATAGTGTTCATGCCAAGTGGTGTGGTAAGCCTAGACACGTGCATGCTTATCCCAAAGGTAACTTTTATGTGCATAGGTGCGGGACGGCCTTTCCATGTGACAGGGTCGAAGGGATCTAGGAAGCTGGATATGTGGTGGGGCACTTCCTCGATCTCTAAGCGGGTGTTGCCCAAGGTCATGGTTCCGATGGTGTAACCCGATTCTAGGAAGGCAGGGGTTTGGCCCAACATGGTGGGTGGGGGTAGGATAAGGTGGGTGGTGAGTAAGGTGGGTGGGTCATTCTTCTCCAATGAAATAATTGGGCCAGTGTTTTGAATGGTTTGGTTGATAGTGTGGTAGGGGTGGAAAGAGATAGGGTGGGGCCATGATGTCCCATCAGTGGGATCCAGGGGATCAAAGAAGGTGTGGTTTGGAATGGTAAGTTCGTCCCCGATTAGATCCCACATCATAAATTCCTTATTGTGAGGGGTTTCCTTAAGTGTAGGTGATGACAGGGTATCAGCCTTGAAGGGAAGGCGTGACCTTCTGCCTGAGATAAGGGACTCTAATTCGAGGATAAGGTCGGGCTCATCGGGTGTAGGGAGGAATAGAAGGAGGTCGCTAGTGTAGCAACCCACAGTGTAAACCAAGGTGATAGACCCGATACATAGGTGTAGAAGGTCAAGGCTCCTAGGTCGGTCGGCCACTGTGGTTGTCACGCCCCGGGCCGATAGCAGCGGAACGTGTCGTTTGCTCGGAACGTGGCAGTTAAACAGTCGTGAATGATCAAGAGCAATCGCATAAGACCAAGATAATTTTAAACAACAATAGAAATTTCGAGCAGCATCTCCCCCGGACCCGGACTTGCCAAAGGAAAAGGAAAGTCACCAATCGGATTGCTCCGAGGTAGACTCTCAAAAATCGGAGTGGCCTCACGGCGGTCCGAACCCAAATGTGAGTATGGAACGTTCGAGGGCCAGCCTACAAGAACGACCACATCTCATGGGCGAGGAACTTTCCAAATGGGACAAGTGTTTGCCACAAGGGCCATAGGTGTTCATCCGGCGGTGGGTACCTTTGAGGGTCATGCCATGGAAAGGTTGCCCTCAAGGGCCCAGGATGATCGGAGAATGAGCAAAAGGAGCAGAGACTGAGGTGGGAGTTGCTAAAGTTGTAACAAAAAAAGACTTTTCTTCTTTTATTCATCCACCCAACGGGAGAAGAGATTTCTTAACAAAGGGAATTCATCCTGAGAAGAAAATAGAATACATCGCGAGAGGGAGGGGGAGGAAGATATTGACGAGAAGGAAAAGGAGAATACAGATCCCTCCCTCCAACTCACCTCTCAGACTCACTCCCCTCCCCGCTCTTCACCTCACCTTCACTCTTTGGCGCGAGGGCCCTTCCTTTTCTTTCTCCCTTCTTGAACGTAGCAGACATCCCCTTTCTTTCGCTCCCATCCACAACGCCCTCCTTGCTTCCTCACTCCCAGGCACACAACCGAGGGCCACCATCTTTTTTCACTCTCTCGACCTTAGAGACCCCCTTGCACACAGCCCCTCTCCATATATATATATATCCCGGAAGAGGTTCTCTCTGTTCGAAGAAGAGCATGCCGCACTGCTTGCCCACGTCGTGACCCTGTTGCTGTCGAGCTCCTTCGCGTGCCACGTTGCTTTCGTGACTTGCAGGAGAATGGGCGGGCGGCCGATGGAATTAGCACAAGGCGGGACGGGGCTCGAGAACTTCCATTCACGGCATATGCTTGGTTGCCCGCCGGATCGAAGTGGAAGTTTTAACCACTTCAGGCTTGTTCGTCGTCATGCCGTTCCTAGGAAACAGGGGACCGCATTGATCACGGGATGGGTTGGTTACGGCGTCGGGTAAACACTTTAGATAAAAGATTGCTTGCTTCAGCTAATCCGGCGCGGGGGAATAGTGACTGTGCCGGAATAGCTCTCTCTTTGCCTTTAAATTGAGCACGCCAAATTAGCGTTCCAAAATGGGCACGCCGATTTAGCTTTTGGGCAAGTGTGGCGCCGTTTTAAGCATCAAAGGGGGATGGTCCCTTCAACAAGAGCGCGCCGGATAACCAAAGCAAGGAGGGGCGTGCCGTTTTAATGCAATACAAGGGGGGGGCACCATTTTAGGGCACGCCGGTTTAAGGCGCGCCGGTTCAAGGTGTTGCCCCGCCATTTTAAGCGTTAAGGGATTCCTCTCGAAATCGCGGCCGTTCATGCAGGTGTTGGCACTGTCGGAATGCTTTAGTTGCAATGCATGGCCTCCGTAGTATTTCATTTGCATCCTCTGGGACTCAGTCCCAGACCTTGCGTGACTTTCGGTGCATGCCGAGACTGTGTTGGAGTTCCTGACTTTTCTCTGATTATGCTCTCAGCATGGACGGTCGGAGAGTTGTAGCGGTATCTTCCGCCTGGGGGGCTTCTTTAAAGGGTAGCGGACCACCAAGCGAGTTCTCGTCCTGATCGGGCGAGGCATGAGGTTTATTCGGCATTTCCGTCTTCGGCTTGCTCTCGAGTGTCGAGATGTGCATGCCGTATGATCATCATCGACATTTTTCGACGTCCACCGGGTTTCCCAGGGACAAGAGGTTGTAGAACCGGAGGATTAGACAGATAAACCTTAAGATCTTCATAGGCCTTTTGACACTGTTCATTCCATTCAAATTTTGCTCCCTCCTTCAACAGTTCATAGAATGGGCGACATCTGTGCGAATGTTGAGATATGAATCTCCTAATAAACTGCAGACGCCCAATCAGACCTCTTAACTCAGTAATGTTCTTAGGCGGCGGCATTTCCATTACGGCCTTTACCTTATTCGGATCAATTTGAATCCCTCGTTTACTAACTATAAACCCGAGTAATTTCTCTGATGCAACTCCGAATACGCATTTCTTTGGATTCATCTTCAGCTTATACTCTCTAGCCCTTTGCAACACCTTGGTTAAAATGGCAGGGCGCTCTTCTTTGGACCTCGACTTCACCAGGATATCATCCACGTAGGCTTCTAAGTACACATGCATCATGTCGTGGAAGATGGCCATCATTGCCCGCTGGTACGTGGCACCTGCATTCTTCAATCCAAATGGCATAACGACATAGCAGTATGTGCCCCAGGCCGTGGTGAAAGAGGTCTTTTCTTGATCCTCGAGAGCAAGACGGATCTGATTATAACTAGAATACCCATCCATAAATGAGAGTGCCTCATACCCAGCTGTGTTGTCCACCAATACGTCAATGTGAGGAAGCGGGAAGTCATCCTTTGGACATGCCTTATTTAAGTCCCTGAAATTGATATAAATTCAAACTTTTCCATCCTTTTTCATTACCGGGACTATGTTCGCCACCCATTGCGGATATAATACAACTCTAATAAACCTGGCCTTGTGTCATTTATCAACTTCCTCCTTTATCCTTAAGGCCATCTGCGGGTGGAATCTTCTTGATTTTTGTTTAACAGGTGTTGCCCCTAGTTTAAGAATAAGTCGGTGTTCAACCAAAGCGATGTCAAGACCCGGCATGTCCTCATAAGACCATGCAAAAGAATCGTTGTACTCCCTTAAAACCTTGATTAGCTCCTCTTCTACCTGAGGAGAGAGATTAGCAGAAATAATTATGGGCCTGGGATCCTCTTCCATTCCAAGATTAATCTCTTTAGTAGGTTCATCCACTGCCATTGATGGTTCATCAAATCTCTTTAATCCCTGTGCATACGGATCGGCAGTGTCATCCGCATCACTTTCCTTATCATCGGCTGGGTCCTTCTCATCTATGATTTCATACACACCCAATCCGTCATTGCTCCACACCCCTTCTACTTCCTCCTCATCCTCTAAAACTATGGCAGTCTCTACAAATTCAGGGCATTTGAGAAGGGCATGACATCTCTGAGCTAAATCTTACAGAAACCTATCTGGAACGGATTTAGAATGACGCAGCACGGGGTGCGCCGCAGATGTGGACGGGCTGACAACACTAGAGCTAGACTCTACCCCAACTGACTCTACCAACCTAAGAGACTCTTCAGAATGTACATCTAACCTAGGAGACAAGAGATCTATTGGGAAAGGAGCAGGGGTCTCATCCCCCTGGGAAGATGGGCAGAACATAGCGTAATCCTCCATTGAAACCTCCGTTTTAAAATTGGCATTTTTTTTGGAAGTCGGAGGAGAGCACGCAATAGGAAGAGGAGGACGGGGGAGGAGGAAGTTGCATGGGAAACAGAGAGGGGAAGATGCAATCGAAGAATGGGTCGGAAGATGAAAACCACATCTCATGGAGTTCGGCAGTGGGGGAGGGAGGAGTAAACAGAGTTGATAAGTCAACGGGTGGGCAACGCCCACATGCACAAAAAACAAATAGAATTTCAGGTGGTCTTTCCATAAAGTACGGGTCGACCATAATCGGAGGGGAACAGGGAATAAACCCTAATTGCTGAAACAAGGAGGCAAGATGGGGCGGGGAAAAAGAAAAGCTAGTGATGGAGCTCCCCACTACCCGCGGCCTCCGGTGAACTAGCTCAGTCGGAGAATGCTTCACCAATTGCATCTCCATCTCTTTCGGACAAGCTTCCTCTTCATGGAACATCTTTTCAAAACAACTGCAGAAATCATCCATGTCACCCACCAGCCCCTTCAGTGCCGGCGGTGGGTCATCAGCAACACAAGTGGCATTAGTCTTCTCATCAGAACAGGGCGATGGCTTCTTCAAAGTGCCAGGTTGCAACGGGCCCTTCACGAAGTGTTGACGATAGTCCCACGTCAGTGGCCCGAAATCTCCCAGTATAGACAATGCCGATTCTCGGTAGCCAAGGCCTCTCCAGCCCATCTTTCTGCCTTTAGGGACGGGCTTAGTTCGCCCTTGCAATTGTGCACCGAGGCCCAAGCCCGGCTGATAGCCTAACTTCAAAATCATGTGCCACCCTTTTGAATCTTGAATTTTGGACTTAATTTTGACATTCACTGGTGCAGTGGCGGGCTTGCATGACGCATATGCCCATGAGTAGTTTAAGTCCATAACAGAAAGGACTGGTCTATTACTCGGCCACAAAGTAGGAAGAATCTTGTCTGCAATTGCATCGACGGATTGTACTGTGGAGATACTCTTCACCTTAACTACCTGGCCTTGAAATGTGAACTTAAGGCATTGGTGGGCGGTTGAAGGCACATCATTCAGACTATCTATCCATGGACGACCTAGAATTGCCTTGAACATCGGGTCTATGTCCAGTACGTAAAACTCCACGTCCATTACCAAAGGCCCTAGCTCGGCCTGAACTGTCCCGACCCCGTGGCTAGCCCGTCTGGAGTTATCATACGCCGCAATCGTGGTTGGCGTTGGCCTAAGCATGTCTTCTGAAATATTGCAGGCACGCAATGTGCTTAATGGACACACATTTATTGATGCTCCCGTGTCCACAAGGGCTGACTCAACTGCCACCTTGTTTTAGGAAATAGTAATGCAGAGTGGCATCTACCGTGCCTCTAGGGGTGCCAATTCTGATTCAGAAAATGAAATGGAAGGCCCCCTCATGATAGTGGCCAATACTGACGGCAAACTGTCTACCGCTACGTCTTCGTTAGCCATCACATTCTGCAGAAAAGCCCTTAGGGCATCCTGGTGTAGTGTGGACCTTTTTATTAACTCCAGTACTAAAATCTTGGCTGGCATCTGGTCCAAATGCTATAGAAAGTCATACTTCGTGCCAGGCACGGGGTCTACTTCTTCTGCTTCAACTGTTGAGGAAGGAACTTGAGGGTTGGGTGCAGAAGCATCGGGGAAAGGGTAACTTCTGTGGAATGGATGCCCGCTCCGGAGGGTGCATTGTCGTGCCGGCACGGCATCGAATGGACTCCCGATTGGCCCGGTGGGGTAAGTAGCAGGGATAGAAATGGGGGTGAGGATGGCGGAAGCTGGCCTGACGGGCCCTAGTGGAGTGGTGATTGGTGAAGGGTTAAGTGGAGGGGTGATGATGGAGGGTATGGCGGGTGATGGTGGAAGGATTGGTGGAATGGTTGGGAATGTGGTGGGTGCAATAGGTGATCGGGAGAGGATAGTGGGTGGAGTGGCAGCGAAAGTGGTGGGTCGGAGGATGGAAGGAATAGAAGGTGCGGGGAAGTTGTGTTGTGTCCCTGTGATTTTGATGATAGCAAACACTATAAGTCATCATCTGTTGAGTCTGCATATAAATCTGTTTGTGTTGCATATGAAAGTTTCATTGAACATCTTATCTGAATTACATAACCAACGAACAGGCTGAGGCTGTGTGTTGTGTGCATTGGTGCATTTCATAATTATTGATGCATTTTGTCATTACATTTTATCTGGATTGTTTGATGTTAGTCTGTACAATGGGTGATGCTGCTATACCCTTTCAGCATAGTCTGTACATCCGTAGACAGCCTGCCTGAACTTTGTTGAACGAAGTCTATACACTTGCCAACATGTCTCTCATGCATTATGTCTAAAGTCCATACATTGTACTGTCTACACTTTGTTGTAGCTAATCTGAACATTCTTCAGTGAAGTCCATACATCGTCAGTGCATGAGCGTCTTCCAAGTCTATACATCGCATGGCACAGCATGCGTCTAAGTCTGTACATTCTTCAAGGGCCAAGTCTATACATTGTCTCGCTCACATCTTCAAAGTCTGTACATTCTTCAAGGGGTAAGTCTATACATCGTTCGCTTAACTCCAGCCTATGCATCGCCTCTCAAGTCTGTACAGGGTCTGCCTAGAATGCATTCACTAAAGTCTATACATTCGTCTCTCTCAAAGTCTACACAGCCAAAGCCTTCATATTGAAGTCTGTACAGCCAGCTCTGTTTCACTTAGTGCCTCATCGAGTCTGTACATAGTTTGGCTGCATAACGCAAGTCTATACATTGTGCACGCATGACCAAGTCTATAAATTGTTCACTGCACACGCTAAGTCTACACATTGCCTTTGCATTGCACATACATTCAAGTCTATACAGTGTCTTGTAGCTACTTTGAAGCTGCATCAAGTCTATACACTGTCCTGTAGCTTGCACGAAGTAAAGTCTATACATTGTATTTGGGCATCAAAGTCTATACATTGCATTTGGGCATCAAAGTCTATACATTGCTGTCTCGAGCATTCAAGTCTATTCATTGGTTTTCACTTCAAGTCTGTACATGGCCTTGGCATCTGCTTTGAAGTCTATACATTGGTCTTCGCTTCAAGTCTGTACATTGGCCAAGTCTACACATCACCGTGTTCACTTGTTTCAAGTCTGCACATTGGCTCAAGCTTTCCAAGTCTGTACATTGGCCAAGTGTCTTGTGCTTTGAAGCTTTATCAAGTCTATACATCGCATGCATTGCACAATGCAAGTCTGTACAGCCCAAGTCTGTACATCCACCATTTCATACAGCGTCTCTAAGGCAAAGTCTATACATGCATGCATTGTAGCAAGTCTGAACATTGTTTTCTCATGAATGAAATCAAAGCATGTACACGCCACTGCATTGCATACATGAAGTCTGAACATTGGTTCAACGTTGCCTTCAACCAAGTCCATACATTGACTGGCAGCCTTCAGCAAAGTCTGAACATTGCATCACTGTGCATGCATTGCTTTCATTCAAGTCTGTACACTGGTGTCGACACTGCATGATCAAGTCTATATAGACTTAGCGAAAGCTTAGCAAGTCTATACACTGGTGTCGTCTGCTGCAGGGACAACAAGTCTGTACATTGAGTTCTCATGCATGTAAACATGAAGTCTATACACTCCCTTGTTTCATGTCTATACATCCGGTTGTTAGCATACATGCACGCATGAATGAAGTATGTACATCGCTTAGTGCATTACATGCATTCATCAAAAGTCTGTACACTCGTGAATGTAATGTTTGTACATTCATTCTCATTGTACACACTTTCTCTTCTATTGCACATGCATCTTTCATACCAAGTCTGCACATCGCTGCATTCTAAGTCTACACATTCTCACATTGTACATACTTGCATAAATGATGCATCTAAAGTCTATACACGCTCATGCATTATTTCATTAAGTCTATACACTCATTGTTGATCGACTGAAGTAACTCTGTCATTGTACAGGGTGATGAATGGGCACGTGATCCGAGGTTGGCACCTGGCACGTGATCCGAGGTGTCCTCTAGATAAAGGGGGCACACGCCCTAGTTACTGCTGATATATATATGAAGTTTCTTCATCCGCAGAAGACTAATCGTAAAAAAGGAGAAGCAGATAGAGAAAGAGAGTGATCGAGATAGAAGGGAAGAGCTGCAGTAGTAGGAAAAGAAGAAGAGAAAAGAAGAGACAGAGAGAGCCTGCGAAAGAGAAGAAAAAGAAGAGTGAGAAGAAGAGAGAGCTAGAGTAAAAGAAGCTTAAACTGAAGATCAGTTTCTGCTGGACCGTGGATCAAATCTAGGCCAGCCAACTCCTGCGAGAGCCACATTTTTATTTTATATTTCCAGCTTTTAGTTGCTGTATTTTCTTTTATTGTTGTCTTTTCAAGCTGAACATTGTTCTTCCGATTCTCTGGTTGGAGATCGGGTTCCTCCTGTGGACTCAGGAGAAGGGAGACTGTGTCTCCAGTCTGCAAGTGACTGAGTGTCGCTTGTGAGTTCCCTCTGGTTTCAGAGGAAGGGAGTCCTTGACTCCAGTTGTAGGTAGTGGTTGCTACCTGTGTGTTCCCTCCTGGTCTGGAGGAAGAGAGACCTAGTCTCTAGTCGCAAGTGGCTGGGAGTCACTTGTGGTTCCCTTTGGCTTTCAGAGGAAGGGAGACTTGGGTCTCCGATCGCTAGTGACTGTGTGTCACTAGTGGGTTCCCTCCGGTCTGGAGGAAGAGGGGAGACTGTTCCCCTGGTCAAGCTGTGTGGCAGCAACTTGTTTGCAGACTGAGTCTGCTTTCTAGCTGATTGCTAGTGGAAGCCTCACTCCGGTTGGGAGTGAGTGGTGGACGTAGGTCTGTGGACCAAACCACCTAAAAAATCCCTTGTGCAGTGGTTTGTTTGATTGCTTGCTTCCGCTAGATGCATGCTAGCACCATGATCTGATTGATTATTCATGTCCTAGAGTTTAATTGGGTTTGTTTATGTTTGAGCAATTGTCCACTGATCTTGTGCTTCTCATTTCATACAAATTTTAAATTGGTCAAAACTCTTTAGAAGATCCATTCACCCCCCCTCTGGATCTGTGTTTATCTATCGCACCTAACTATCAATTAGTATCAGAGCGGTTCTCTGACTCATCAGATTTAACGATCTGCTGAGGATCCTGTTGTCTTTGGTGCATTTCTGAATTTACTCTCTGTTGCATTAATCTGCTTGCCAATTTAATCAATGGGTTCTCCAACGATTTTCAATGGCTCTAATTTTAACTCTTGGGTTAGCAGTCTACATAACTATGTGAATTTGATGGATCCAGATCTGTGGAAGTTAATCTCACATGGTCCTCACAGACTGCCAAAGAAAGAGTCCAAACGGACTAACAGTCACAGATCAAGAAATGGAGAGAATCAGAAAGTTTTGAAATTAATGAAAGAAGCTACTGACAAGACTCTACATTCCTTTTTCCATGACTGCAGGTCCGGTAAGGACATTCTGGATAAGCTGAAGCTAGCTCAGAGGAGAAATGAGGACAGCTGCCTAATGGCTGACAAGAGCAACCGTGGCAGTGATCAAGATGAATCCGAAGATGCTGAAGAGGTAACCAATCCTTTCTCTAGTTACACTTTAGACGACTGGGAAGATGCCTATGCCAATCTGTTAGAATTCTATGAAAGACTAAAGAAGAAGAATAAAAAACTGATAAAGAAGCTAAAGAATCATGAGGATGCTAAATCTCGAGGTGAAAACCCTAAAATTCTAAAAATTGAAAATGATATATTTAGAAGACAGTTAATAGATTTTGATTCTATTAGTTCAGACTTAGATCATTTGAAATCTGAAAAATAAACTCTTATGAAACAAATTGGATTACACAAAAAGGAGAATCAAGAGCTTGTTTGTGAAATTACTGAACTAAAGGAAAGACTCAGCTCAACTGATGATGATCAGGCTCATAACAATGATGTTGTTCAAAATGAAGAACTGGTGAGAAACTTAGAGCTTGTTGTTGTGACCCCTCTATGTTGATGATGTTGACACTTGCTCTATTCTTTGGCAACACCATTGTTTTGATTGATTGGCAACTGAGTTTGATTTGATGAAATTGCTCCATCAGATTGACTATGTGTTCTTTGCTTTTAATACACTGCTATCTGCAACTCTTACTGTCATAAGTCCACACACTGCATCTCAATTAAATTGATTATGTGTGCACAACGTCAACGCATCATGTTACAGCGTCAACGCACCGTTGGCTTTGAACCGCAAAGTCTGTACATCCACAGTGTTACTCAAAGTCTATACATTAATCTTCTAATCCAAAGTCTGCACATTGGTCTTCGAATCCAAAGTCTATACAATGGTCTTCACACTTGAAGTCCATACATTCGATGTGCAGAGTTGATGTCTATACTGTGTCCTTGCTGATCAAGTCTACACTATGGTCGGTGACAAGTCTGTACACTGGCCTCAGCCTTTCAAGTCTACACACTGACGGCTGAACTAAGAACTCTATACATCGTCTGTCTGCACTAGAGTCTCATGGAGTCTATACATTACACTTATCTTCTAAAGTCTATACACTGAAGTCTTTGCATTCGTTTGCATTACATGAAGTCCATACAGTGGGTAAAAGTCTATACACTGTCCATGCTTCATGCAGCGTCAACTCAGTGCTTTATGCAGCGTCAACTCCTCAAGTATATACAATGTAATGTACATACTTAAATCTTATGTCTTTATTCTTGTTGCTGAAGGGAACAGGGTCGACGCCTGGAGCTTAAAGCGTCCACGCATCAGTAGACGAAGCATGAGATATCTTCCACTGCGTCAACGCCACAAGCAAGCAGCGTCGACGCAGCAGTTGAAGAAGCATTCATCTTCACAGGCTATTCCACTGCGTCAACGCCACAAGCAAGCAGCGTCGACGCAGCAGCTAAAGAAACGAGGCTAATGGCTACTGGAATGCCTCACTACGTTGACGCCATTGAGTGAAAGCGTCGACGCAGCAAGTCAGATTGATGACTTTGAGCACGTGAACGGAGAACTCTATACATCAGACTGAAGAAGCTAATGAGGGGCACGTGATCCCAGGTACCTGGCTCGTGATCCGAAAAGGACAAGGTATCCAGATGAGGACACGTGTACTGACACTCCATTGCATGCTGCCACGTGGTCCAAATTGCTGGGCGGGAAACGTGGAGAGCACACGCCTGCTGCTGTTGCTGCTATATATACAAGCCTTCTTCCACAGAAGAAAGCTGATCGAAGGAGAAGAAGAAAAAGTCTATACACTCAGCAGTAGTGAGCCTTCGATCCACAGAGAGAAAAGAGAGAAGAAGAAGATACAGAGAAGAAGAAGAAGAAATAGAGAAGAAGGAGAAAAGAGAGAGAGTGAGGTGAGAGAGAGCTGATCGAGAGTGAGAGTGAGAGTGTTTGTATCTCAGTCTCGTGGTTCAAAACCAGAGCTGAGCTTTGCTCTTTAAGAGCTACATTGCTTTTGGGTTTTTATTTTTCGTTTTGATTCTGTCTTTCATTTCCGAATGCTGTTTCTTCAAGCTGTGTGTCAGCGGTCTTGCAGCGGTGGTCTCCACTGGACGGGTTAAGCTGTATTTCCCCAGCAGTTGTAGAGGATCAGATCCTCTGGTCGGCAAGCTGTAGTGCCCAGCGAAGCTGTGTATCAGCGGGTTGTTTGGCCAAGCTATAAAGCCCAGCGGACGTAAGCTGTGCTGCGCAGTTTTTTTCAAGCCATACTCGGTTGAGTGTGGGGTGGACGTAGGTCGTTGACCGAACCACCTAAAAATTGTGTGTGCAGTGTGTTTGTGTTTTTGTGTGATCTTTGTGCAATGGGAATTTCTTGCTTAGCTTGTTTGATTGCATCGCTTATGCTAATGACTAGCTTTCTACCTTTTGCTTAGCACTTTTCATTTAGCTTTATTGATGCTTGCCTAAATTCCGCTCTAGAACTTACAATAGTTTTAAATTAGGCAAGTTGATCTATTCACCCCCCTCTAGATCCACACTTAGTGGAGATAGACTGCGTCCATATAACCCAACACTTGGTATAAGAGCCTAACTCTTCTGCAGGGACTCATCGCCCGAAGAGAATAGGCAGAGATGGATGCTCGAGGGATGACTGCCGAAGGTCACTCAACAACGAAGCCCCCATTCTTTGATGGATCAAACTACGCATACTGGAAGAACCGTATGCAAGTGTTCCTCAGGGCTAAGGATTACGAGATTTGGAAGATTGTCAGCAAGGGACCTTATGAGCTGTCCCCGAATGAAGATGTATGGACCAAGGAGGAGATCAGAAGGTCCACGCTGAATTGGAGTGCTATTAATGCTATCCAGTGCGCTCTGCATCCTACAGAATTCTCCCGTGTGTCTGCTTGCAAATCAGCTAAGGAAATGTGGGATGCGCTGGAAGTAATTCATGAAGGTACATCTCAAGTAAGAGAGCAGAAGGCCAATCTTCTTGTATCTGAGTATGAAGCCTTCAAGATGAAGCAGAACGAGTCCATTAGCGAAATGTACGCTCGGCTGACTGTAATAACCAATGGCCTCAGAGGTTTTGGGAAACCTCAGGCAGAGTATGATGTAGTGAGGAAAATTCTGCGCTCCCTGACTCCCAATTGGCACACCAAAGCAACAGTGATGGAGGAGTCAAGGGACTTGCGTAATACTAAAGCTGATGAGCTGATTGGCTCACTAATGGCATATGAGATAAACATGCCAAGGACAGATGAAGCCGAGAGGAAGAAGAAGCCGATAGCGCTGAAGGCTAGTTCCAGCAAATCAACAAGATCCAGCTCCAGCAGCTCTTCATCATCAGAAGAGGACCTAAACGAAGAGGAAGATGTGACTCGATCTGAGATAGCCATGATGACTAGATAGTTCAGGCGATTTCTCAGAAAGGGAGCAGGACGGTTCGGTCAGAAGAAATACAGTGGTGACCAAAAGGATAAAAGGTATAAATCTAAACCTGTAAAGAAAAATGAAGCTAATGTTTGTTATCAATGCAGGAAACCAGGGCATCTGAAAATTGACTGTCCAGACAATCAGAAACATAAGGACAGGTCAAAGAAGAAAACCAAGAAGGGAAGAGCTATGATCACCACATGGAGTGATGAAGATGAAGGCTCTTTCAGCAGCAGCTCAGATAGTGAAGCCGAATCTGAACAACCCATTTGCCTTATGGCAACAAGCTCCGAAGATAGAGAGGAGGATACAGATGAGGTAATCACTAGATTTGAAAACTTCACAATTGCTGATTGGGTAGATGCTTATCATGACATAGCTGATAGAGCTGATGATATTAGAAAAGAGAATAGGCATCTTAGAAGAAAAATCAATTCCATGCAAAATGATAAAACACTAACTGATAAAATTGCATGTTTGGAATCTGAGATTGATGAATTGAAACTCACATGCTCTGAAGAAGATGAAATCAAAAATGAGTTAAAAGCTTTTAAGGAAGAGAATCTAAGGCTTGAAAAAGAAATTGATGAATGGAAGCTGAAGATTCAGAAATGTGAAAGTGAAGTCAAAATTATCTCTGAAAAATATGAAGCTGTCCTCAATGTCAACAATGAGCTGAAAAAGGCTATTGATGAACTTCAGAAAGACAATGAAGATAAAATGAAAACCATTGAGAAAATGACCCAAGGAACAGATAACTTAAATGCTTTGTTAGGGTCAAAGGTTAATTTCAGAAAAGAGGGCCTAGGTTTTAATTCTAGTGCAACAAAAACATTTGGAATGAAAACAATTTCATTTGTTGCTCAAAAGGAAAAGGGACCTCTAATTAGCATGAACTCAACAAATTTGATGAACAAAACTGCTAATCTGAAAAAACCCAGTGCTGAGGAGAAGGGCAAACGAAAGGTTAATGAGCCTAGTAGAGCTAGCACATCTAAGCAGAATCCTAGGGCTCAGACTCAGGTTAGGGGTCAACCTACACAGTCTGGTAAACCCCAGGTCAAGGTAACCAAGTCTCCACCAACACCTCCACCTCTGAAGAAGACCCAATACAAACCTGTGTATAGGTCAGCAGGGTCCAAAGTACAGGGGAGACAAAGTGCTGCTAGGAGTCAACCCAATTATTTTTATCAACCCAGAGCTCAGACCCACTACAATGCACAGCCAACCTACTTCAATAGGTCGAATTGGTCTAGAACTCAGGATAGGTTTACAGGTCTTGCACACCAGGGTGCTAAATATCAAAGACCTCACAGTAGAAATTGGGTCAATGGGTATGGTTACTGGACATCTAGAAATCAATATTTTCATAGCCAGCCCAGGAACTACTATGGCCAAAATTTTGTGAACACACCCTGGCCAAGGCACTGGCATAGAAATAACAATACTGTCAATAATCATGCTGCTGCCAATAAGAAAAAGAACAACAGAAGAAAATCTGTAGGATCCACTGAACAAAACACATTTAAACAAATGTGGATTCCGAAACATTTGCTTTCCTATTTTGCTTCTAGTTCATTTACATTGGAGCCCAATCAGTCTTGGGTTCCAAACTTCTCTACCTAATTGTGTATGCAGGTATGCCTGGCAGCCAAGAACAACTTGTGGTACATGGATAGCGGCTGCTCCAGGCATATGACAGGAGATAAGGCCAAATTTTGCATACTGACTGAGAAAGTAGAAGGCCTTGTCACCTTTGGAAGCAACACAAAGGGTAGGATTATCGGATCAGGTAAGGTAGGTAAGTGTTCTACCTGCTGCATTGATGATGTTATGCTGGTTGAAGGGTTAGCCTATAATCTACTTAGCATTAGCCAGTTATGTGATAAAGGTTACAATGTTTTATTCAATTCTCAATGCTGCAAGGTTTTTGAACCTGATTTTGATATTGTCAAATTTTCTGGAAAAAGAATAAATAATACTTACATGATAAATTTAGATGAAATTCAACACACTAACCTTTGCCTTACTGCCAGTAGAGAAGACATAGCATTTTTATGGCATCGTAGGTTAGGTCATGCTAGCTACACTGTTTTGCACAAATTAAATAAGCATGGCATGGTTAGAGGACTTCCTGAAGTCTCATTCAAGAAAGAAAACAAAATCTGTGATGCATGCACTCAATCAAAGATAACTAGAAAGTCATTTAAGTCTAGAACTGAAAATCTGTCTTCCAAACCCTATGAGCTGAAACATATGGACCTTTTTGGGCCAACTAGATCTGTCAGCCTATCAGGGAGGAAGTATGGGTTTGTCATGGTAGATGACTTTTCTAGGTATACTTGGGTTTATTTCTTATCTAATAAGAGTGATGCTTTCTCAGAATTTCAGGAGTTCTATGTTAAAACAAATCATAAAATTGAAAACATTTTGTCTGATCATGGAGGTGAGTTTGAAAACTCACAATTTGATGAATTCTGCAGGTCAAATGGAATTAACCACAGGTACTTCTCTCCAAGGACACCTGAGTAGAATGGAGTTGTGGAGAGAAGGAACAGAACCCTAGTGGAAACGGGTCGTACACTTCTTGTCGAAGGTGGTCTACCAAGGAAGTTTTGGGCTGAAGCAGTGAACACTGCCTGTTATGTAATTAACAGAGCCATGGTAAGACCTTCTACCCAGTAAACACCATATGAGATATTAAAAGGTAAGAAACCTTCTATTGCTCACTTCAAGGTTTTTGGTTGTAAATGTTTCATTCACATAAATGATAAAAAGGACCTTGATAAATTTAAACCTAAAGGAGAACCAGGAATTTTTCTTGGTTATTCTGAAAACACCCGAGCATATAGAGTGTACAATCTGAACTCTAAAACTGTTGAAGAATCTCCACACATAATTTTTGATGAATCTTTGGCAAATTCTAATGCTGGTAAATGCAGGAATGAAACCAATGGTGAAATCCTGAAGGAAGGAGATCCTGCAGACAAATCCGAGGATGAAGAAGAACATAAAGAGCTCAATGAAGAGGAGCCTACAGTTCAGGGGGAGGTAATTCAAGTTCATGATACTCCAATTGTAAATATTAGATATCTCAAGGATCATCCTGTAGATAATGTTATTGGAAATCTGCATGACCCCCCTAGGACTAGAGGCCACTTAAGAATTCAACATGAACTGAATGCGTATGCTTTTGTATCAAACATAGAACCCAAGTCCATTGACTGTGCTCTCCAAGATGTGCATTGGATTAATGCCATGCATGAGGAGCTCAATCAGTTTGACAGGAATAAGGTGTGGCATTTGGTTCCACCTCATGATCATGAAACATTCATAGAGATTAAATGGGTATTTAGAAACAAAACTAATGAAGCGGGGAAAGTTATTAAAAATAAAGCCAGACTTGTAGCTCAGGGGTACAATCAGGAATTTGGAATAGACTTTGAAGAGTCTTTTGCCCCTGCAGCTAGGTTAGAAGCAATAAGAATTTTATTGGCTTATGCATGTTCCCTAGGAATAAACCTTCAGCAGATGGATGTGAAATCTGCTTTTCTAAATGGAGAAATTAATGAGGATGTCTATGTGAGACAGCCTCCTGGGTTTGAATGTTTAGATTTCCCTAATCATGTTTACAAGCTCAATAAAGCTCTCTATGGGTTAAAGCAAGCTCCTAGAGCTTGGTATGACAGGTTGAGCAAATTTCTCACCGACAAGAACTTCACAAGAGGTATAGTGGATCAAACATTGTTTACCAAGGTAAGCCATCCAGATATTCTTATCATTCAGATTTATGTGGATGACATTGTGTTTGGGTCAACTAACCCCAAATTGTGTGAGGAATTCTCTCAAATAATGACTGATGAATTTGAAATGAGCTCAATGGGTGAGCTCAAACTATTTGTTGGACTGCAGGTTACTCAAACAGAAGATGGCATCTTCATCTCTCAGTCCAAGTATGTAAAGAACTTATTGAAGAAGTACAAAATGGACAACCTCAAGGAAATAGCTACTTCAATGGGTACATCAACCAGTTTGGATGAAGACTCTAAAGGTAAACCTGTGGACCAAAGGCTATACAGAGGTATGATCGGATCTCTTCTCTATCTTGTAGCATCTAGGCCTGATATACAATTTGCTGTGTGTTTATGCTCTAGATTTTAGGCCAGTCCTAAAGAAAATCACTTTAAGGCTGTGAAAAGAATTTTTAGGTATTTACTAGGCACCCAAGAACTAGGTCTCTGGTATCCTGCTAAGTGTGAGTTAGAGCTTCTAGCCTACATTGATGCAGACTATGCTGGGTGTCGAGTAGATAGAAAAAGCACTAGTGGCTACTGTCAATTCCTTGGTGGCTGTCTAGTGTCTTGGGCATCTAAGAAGCAACACACTGTAGCATTATCCACAGCTGAAGCTGAGTATGTTGCAGCATGTAATTGTGCAGCCCAAGTACTTTGGATTAAGCACCAACTGGCTGATTATCAGATAAATCTGGGATGCATTCCACTTTTATGTGATAATACTAGTGCTATATGCCTTGCTAAAAATCCTGTTCACCATTCTAGGACTAAACATATAGAGATAAAACATAATTTCTTAGAGATGCTGTAAATAAAAAGGAGATTGAAATGAACTTCATAGAAACTGAAAAATAAATTGCTGATATTTTTACCAAGCCTCTTGGGAATGAAAATTTTAAGTTTCTTAGAAGAGAACTTGGCTTATGTAAATTTCAGCATGATGAATGATTGTTTAATTGCTGTGAATAAAATCTCTGATGTGGACTTGTTTTTGATTGCTTGGATAAATCAAGTGGATGTAGAACTGTCTTGCATTGCATATATTCAGGGGGAGCTTGTTGTGTCTTTGCATGTCTTTGCATATCATTCATTCATGACCTATGCATAAGCTCTCTCTCAAATAATTCTTGCCATGCTGCATGCATATAGACAGGGGGAGTATTGCTAAGAAAATCAGAGTGGTTTCAACTTTCTTGAAGTCATTCAACCTTTAACTCTGAATACTTGTCTCTGACATTATGGCAATCTGTTGGTCAGTTCTGATTTCTAAGCAGTAGAAAATGGACTTCTTCATTTATAAGAATTTGAATTGTTCAAAGACTGATGTAAGGGTTTAAATCTTATAATGGTTGGAGTTTAAAGATTGCAATCAGTATATAAGTAAGTTGAAAATTGATAAAACTCTCAACCTCTTTCTTATTTCATGTCAGACAAAGCTAATCATATCTGAAATCTGAAAACTCATCTGAAATCATGTCGGAGAGATTAAGTATGTGTATTGTTCTTAATCAAGTCATTCTGAAACATAAAAAGGACAGCTAAGTATATGTTGGCAGAGCAATGACTGGTAATCACTGAGAAACTGAGTGATCCATCAAAGAAGTGGACAACACTCATGTCATGAAGTGTATCAGCTATCTCTGTTTAAAATGTTTAAAACAGCAGGCTGGTTTCACTGAGTACCTGGGGGTAACTGGCGTCTGATAAACATGTACCCTCACACAAAAAGGTGTAACTCAGCTCTGTTGAACTTGATCATAGGCAGAATGGTCCATCTTGTTGAGTATCTAGGGGTATTGGCATCTTATAAATGTATACCCTTGAGCAGAAAGACTTGTGGTACCTGAATGCTCAAAATGATCTAATATTGATAATGCTGCTCCCTCAAAAGAAAAGTTTATGAGTGTCAATTTGTTTAATTTCAATACATGACTTGGGTTCTCTCAATTTTTTTTGAGACTATGAAAGTAAGATATCATGAAACTGAATCTTATACAAATGTGATTCTGGTTTATTGTCTTATCATGCACAGTGAACTTATCTATTGCTTGTAGTGCATGAACTCCAAATTTTATCATCTTTAAACCAGACCTCTTTCTGACAGCAGTTTCTAACTTCATATAACTGAAGACTCTATACTTTAGAATGCTTATTCATGAACTACCTGTTCAGAATGCCAGTCAGTTCTTCTCTTGATTCCACCATTGTATTTAATTTTTCCCTCCTCTTTGTTGATGGCAAAGGGGGAGAATATTGTCTAGTGGGAGAATACATATCTGTCTGAATTCTAAAGTCATTTCTGAATTAATTCCAAGGGAGAGTTTGAGGCAGTGAGTTGCATGCATTCATAGCATCTGCATGTCAATCTGCATAACACATCATGTCTTTCATCAAATATATATATCTATGACAGGTTGTTGCTACTCTACTTCATATGGGGTTGCCATCATCAAAAAGGGGGAGATTGTTGTGACCCCTCTATGTTGATGATGTTGACACTTGCTCTATTCTTTGGCAACACCATTGTTTTGATTGATTGGCAACTGAGTTTGATTTGATGAAATTGCTCCATCAGATTGACTATGTGTTCTTTGCTTTTAATACACTGCTGTCTGCAACTCTTACTGTCATAAGTCCACACACTGCATCTCAATTAAATTGATTATGTGTGCACAGCGTCAACGCATCATGTTACAGCGTCAACGCACCGTTGGCTTTGAACCGCAAAGTCTGTACATCCACAGTGTTACTCAAAGCCTATACATTAATCTTCTAATCCAAAGTCTGCACATTGGTCTTCGAATCCAAAGTCTATACAATGGTCTTCACACTTGAAGTCCATACATTCGATGTGCAGAGTTGATGTCTATACTGTGTCCTTGCTGATCAAGTCTACACTATGGTCGGTGACAAGTCTGTACACTGGCCTCAGCCTTTCAAGTCTACACACTGACGGCTGAACTAAGAACTCTATACATCGTCTGTCTGCACTAGAGTCTCATGGAGTCTATACATTGCACTCGTCTTCTAAAGTCTATACACTGAAGTCTTCGCATTCGTTTGCATTACATGAAGTCCATACAGTGGGTAAAAGTCTGTACACTGTCCATGCTTCATGCAGCGTCAACTCAGTGCTTTATGCAGCGTCAACTCCTCAAGTATATACAATGCAATGTACATACTTAAATCTTATGTCTTTATTCTTGTTGCTGAAGGGAACAGGGTCGACGCCTGGAGCTTAAAGCGTCCACGCATCAGTAGACGAAGCATGAGATATCTTCCACTGCGTCAACGCCACAAGCAAGCAGTGTCGACGCAGCAGTTGAAGAAGCATTCATCTTCATAGGCTATTCCACTGCGTCAACGCCACAAGCAAGCAGCGTCGATGCAGCAGCTAAAGAAACGAGGCTAATGGCTACTGGAATGCCTCACTGCGTTAACGCCATTGAGTGAAAGCGTCGACGCAGCAAGTCAGATTGATGACTTTGAGCACGTGAACGGAGAACTCTATACATCGGACTGAAGAAGCTAATGAGGGGCACGTGATCCCAGGTACCTGGCTCGTGATCCGAAAAGGACAAGGTATCCAGATGAGGACACGTGTACTGACACTCCATTGCATGCTGCCACGTGGTCCAAATTACTGGGCGGGAAACGTGGAGAGCACACGCATGCTGCTGTTGCTGCTATATATACAAGCCTTCTTCCACAGAAGAAAGCTGATCGAAGGAGAAGAAGAAAAAGTCTATACACTCAGCAGCAGTGAGCCTTCGATCCACAGAGAGAAAAGAGAGAAGAAGAAGATACAGAGAAGAAGAAGAAGAAATAGAGAAGAAGGAGAAAAGAGAGAGAGTGAGGTGAGAGAGAGCTGATCAAGAGTGAGAGTGAGAGTGTTTGTATCTCAGTCTCGTGGTTCAAAACTAGAGCTGAGCTTTGCTCTTTAAGAGCTACATTGCTTTTGGGTTTTTATTTTTCGTTTTGATTCTATCTTTCATTTCGAATGCTATTTCTTCAAGCTGTGTGTCAGCGGTCTTGCAGTGGTGGTCTCCACTGGACGGGTTAAGCTGTATTTCCCCAGCGGTTGCAGAGGATCAGATCCTCTGGTCGGCAAGCTGTAGTGCCCAGCGAAGCTGTGTATCAGCGGGTTGTTTGGCCAAGCTATAAAGCCCAGCGGACGCAAGCTGTGCTACGCAGCAGGAAGCCATACTCGGTTGAGTGTGGGGTGGACGTAGGTCGTTGACCGAACCACCTAAAAATTGTGTGTGCAGTGTGTTTGTGTTTTTGTGTGATCTGTGTGCAATGGGAATTTCTTGCTTAGCTTGTTTGATTGCATCGCTTATGCAATTGACTAGCTTTCTACCTTTTGCTTAGCACTTTTCATTTAGCTTTATTGATGCTTGCCTAAATTCCGCTCTAGAACTTACAATAGTTTTAAATTAGGCAAGTTGATCTATTCACCCCCTCTAGATTCACACTTAGTGGAGATAGACTGCGTCCATATAACCCAACACTTGTCAACTCTGAATTGGAAAACATGAAATTTGAAATTGAAACACTCAAAAACCAGCTCAAAGAATCTGAACACAAATCAATAAATCTTGAAAAAGAAAATATATTGATTTCTGAAAAATTAGAGGCTGATAGAGTAACAAATTCAGAGATTCAGAAAAATCTTGACAAACTTCAATCTGAAAAACAACAAGAAAAGTTTTATTAATGTCAGTTTTCTTCAGATGAATGGGTGCTTGATTATGAACTCCTAGAGTAGAACAGTAAACTGAAAGAGGAAATTAATAAGCTAAATCACCTAAACTCAGCAATGTCTGAGAGGCTAATCACTTTAGAAAAAGGGAAGAGTGTAAGCCTGGTGAGCTCTAGTGAGTTGCTGAATGCTGAACATGAAATTACAAATTTGAAAAACATCAACCTAATGTTGAGTGGGAATGTCACTTGCTGTGAACAAAAGATAGCTAAATATGAGTTAATAATCACATCCCTTCAACAAGAAGTTGATGATCTTTATAAGTCCCTATCTGAAGCTGACAATGAAATAAAATTAAAACAGGAAGTTGAAAAACTCAAAAGTCTGAATGATGCCTTGCATCAACAAGTCATTTCCTGTGAAACAGATCTGTCCAAATATGAAGCTAATATTTGTGGCTTAAATCCTGAAATTCAAGATTTGAAAAACTCCTTGTCAAAATTTGTCAAGGGAAAGGACAATCTGAATAAGCTTCTGGGTAAGAGTGATAACTCTCAGAGAGAGAGGCTGGGTTACAGTTCAACAAACAAAAGGATCAATAGCAATAAAACTTCAATTGTGTTTGTAAAAGCTTCTGATCAAAACACAACTGCTGGTTCTTCTGTTTTTCAATTTACTTCACAAAAACCCACTGTCAGTCCCAAAACTGTAGGATAAACTCAAAAATTAAAAAAGGATGAAAACCTACAGAAAAAGGACAAAACTACTCCAGTTGGTACAAAGACTGCTGCACACAATTCACATGACCTCTCAAACACTCATACTAAAAAGGGGTCATGCTATTATTGTGGGAAAGTAGGTCACATAATGGAAGATTGCAGATTAATGCTAAAAGATGAGTATGGTAGTGAAACATCACATTCTAGAAATTCTTTTGATAGAAACCATGCTGCTAGGAAGCCTGATGCTTCATGTTATTATTGTGGGAAGCATGGTCATCTCATGAGTGAATGTTTTATCATGAAAGAAGATAATAAACTGCATGCCAGGTCTTCCATTCATTTTCATAGTCCATATGGAACTAAACACAAGTCTAATCAGCACATTGTGTGCTTTAACTGCAATAAGCCTGGGCACAAGGCTGCTGAGTGCTGGTTTGGATCCACTTGGGGTAAAAATGGTTTTCATAGAAGAAATTCTTATGCTTTCTCTCACTGTGGGAAGAATGGCCATACAGTCAAGAACTATTGGCATGTTCAGAAGAACTCTGTTAACCCCTATGTTGTCAAATTCCCTGCAAAACCATTTGCAAGATTCTCATGCTATAATTGTGGAAAGTCAGGCCATAGATCTGCTGAATGTTGGCTGATTAAGAATAAGAATCAAACTGTTCATGCATACAACAGAAAATCTTATGATAATGTTTATAAACCTCATACTGCTGTTACTATGCATCATAAGAACCAGAAACCAGTCACACCATGTAGATATTGTGGAAAATTTGGACATTCTATGGACAATTGTTATTTGATGGAATCTGATGACAAGGTTGCTAAAAGACTGTTTAGAACACCTGTCAAGGTTAATGCAGGACCCAAGACTATTTGGGTACCTGCCCATGCCAAATAGTGTACTAACTTGCAGGTGTGCCTTGGAATGAACAAAGAGGGGTAAATAAACCAAGGCACTCAAAATGATAACCCCATGATCCTGCTCTCCAAGTTAGTTCTGAACAATCTGTTTAAATCCCATCATCTGAAAATTGACTGTTTGAGATGGTTAAGCATCTTGTTAATTTGATTTGTGCTTAGTTGAAATTCTCTGAAATGGAATTGCTCAATCCTGTTCATGGTAGCTCACTTATGTCTGAAGTGCATGAATTATATTTGAATGTCAAACTTGAAATCATGTGATGTACTTTCACTGCACATCTTGCACTTGGTCAGGGGGAGCTAAATCATTCTTGATTAACCATACTCCTGCTCATGCTTTGTTGTATATATGTAGCATCTAGACAAGGGGAGCTTTCCTGTTCCATCTCTTCATCTCTTGAACTCTCACTGTCTAGCTATCTAATCTACTTGCTACACTTAGGTGGTTCACCTAAATTCTCGGCTGTCTCTACACTGATATAGCTGATCTGTCTGTATTCCAGACTTAGCTATTAATCCTGCCTCCTGTGAATTCAATTGCTAGCTTGTTCCTATCATTCACATTTCTTCATATCTTCTCAAGTCTGGTCCAAGCTAATCTGACTGAATTTTAGTCTTTAATGCTGCCTTCTGATTGCTCTCTGCTATTCTCTCAATAAAAATGCTTTGTTGACTCCACTGATTTCCTGACAATGTCATTGACTCATCTGAATGAGGAAAGATTTTAGTCAGTGCACCCTAGTCATAAATCAGACATTTTCTGAAAAGAAGAATCTTCTATTATACTGGCTTAAGAATGTTTTGATAAATCAAATTGATTTAAGTCTAATGTATTTTCTAAGTTTTGATGTAAAAGACTTGAAAATATCTGAATCATCATGCTTAATAAATCTTAACCAATTGTCACATGAACCTTATGCAAAACCTTCTGAAATCTGAAAATTTAAAAGACATGGCTTTCTTTGGTTAAGATACATGTAGAAGGTATTGTTCTTAAACATTTCAGTGTACTGAGCATTGTTTGAAAATTCTGAAAATTTTTAAATCAAGAGCAATGACTTTGGTCATAGAGAAACTGGGTTCTCTATCAAAGAAATAGAGTAAGCCCATGTCATGAAGTGCCATAGTTACCTCTCTTTTAAAAATGTTTAAAAATCTGACAGAGCAATAGCATGGTTGCGTTGAGTAACTGGGGATTCTGGCCTCTGAACAAGGTGGCTCTTCATGTAAAAAGATACTCCATTGCTAACTCTGTTCTCCTTAAGAGGCAATATGGTTGTCACACTGAGTAACTGGGTCACTTCACCTGAGACGTGTTGTGCCTCACGTAAAAAGGTGTTGACTGAACCAAACTTGCTCAGGTAAAATGAGTGTTGTTCAATAGAAAAATCTGAAAAACTAAAGACAAGTTCAGTCACATTTATCTCTGTTTAATCTCAATATTATCTTGTGTAACTTCCATAGGAGTCATTGAATTTAAATGAGTAAGATGGAAGGAGGTTAAACATGAATATAAAATGAGTTATTGGTTCATCTTTATTAAAAGGTGTTTCAGTTATGAGTATTGAATTTTCTTGATAAACTTTGAATACATCACTCTTAAATCATGATGGTAAGTTTAAACTCATTCATAATCTATTATAATTGAAGAATCTGAAATTCGTTTACAAAGATTTATGAATTTGATGTGCTACTGAAAATCTGTCTTCCTCATTTATTCACTGTGCTTACAAATTGTGGTAATCCTTGAGTACCCATGTGTTTTACTGATAGATGCTCATCACCTCCTTCACTCCATCTAATCAGGGGGTGCTTTCCTGTCATGCTAAGTGTCTTTCATAAAGGGGGAGATCTAGTCAGCATTCTTGAGTGTCCCTGTACTTTTGTTGATATTCTCCCTTCATCTCAGCTGGTTTCAACCTTCAAAACGTTTCTGATCATTATTCTATTCAGGGGGAGCTAATTGCCATTAAGGGGGAGCTTAGTCAAAGGGGGAGCTTTTAATTCTCTCATCTTATGCAGTCTTATTCTTCCCTCTTCAACTAATGTCTTTTTACTGAAGTCAAAGGGGGAGAAATATTTGATCAAGTCAGTATGACTCATAGTGTTGCCATCATCAAAAAGGGGGAGATTGTTGTGTCCCTGTGATTTTGATGATAGCAAACACTATAAGTCATCATCTGTTGAGTCTACATATAAATCTGTTTGTGTTGCATATGAATGTTTCATTGAACATCTTATCTGAATTACATAACCAACGAATAGGCTGAGGCTGTGTGTTGTGTGCATTGGTGCATTTCATAATTGTTGATGCATTTCATCATTGCATTTTATCTGGATTGTTTGATGTTAGACTGTACAATGGGTGATGCTGCTATACCCTTTCAGAATAGTCTGTACATCTGTAGACAGCCTGCCTGAACTTTGTTGAATGAAGTCTATACACTTGCCAACATGTCTCTCATGCATTATGTCTAAAGTCCATACATTGTACTATCTACACTTTGTTGCAGCTAATCTGAACATTCTTCAGTGAAGTCCATACATCGTCAGTGCATGAGCGTCTTCCAAGTCTATACATCGCATGGCACAGCATGCGTCTAAGTCTGTACATTCTTCAAGGGCCAAGTCTATACATTGTCTCGCTCACATCTTCAAAGTCTGTACATTCTTCAAGGGGTAAGTCTATACATCGTTCGCTTAACTCCAGCCTATGCATCGCCTCTCAAGTCTGTACAGGGTCTGCCTAGAATGCATTCACTACAGTCTATACATTCATCTCTCTCAAAGCCTACACAGCCAAAGCCTTCATATTGAAGTCTATACAGCCAGCTCTGTTTCACTTAGCGCCTCATCGAGTCTGTACATAGTTTGGCTGCATAACGCAAGTCTATACATTGTGCACGCATGACCAAGTCTATACATTGTTCACTGCACACGCTAAGTCTACACATTACCTTTGCATTGCACATACATTCAAGTCTATACAGTGTCCTGTAGCTGCTTTGAAGCTGCATCAAGTCTATACACTGTCCTGTAGCTTGCACGAAGTAAAGTCTATACATTGCATTTGGGCATCAAAGTCTATACATTGTATTTGGGCATCAAAGTCTATACATTGCTATCTCGAGCATTCAAGTCTATTCATTGGTTTTCACTTCAAGTCTGTACATGGCCTTGGCATCTGCTTTGAAGTCTATACATTGGTCTTCGCTTCAAGTCTGTACATTGGCCAAGTCTACACATCGCCGTGTTCACTTGTTTCAAGTCTGCACATTGGCTCAAGCTTTCCAAGTCTATACATTGGCCAAGTGTCTTGTGCTTTGAAGCTTTATCAAGTCTATACATCGCATGCATTGCACACTGCAAGTCTGTACAGCCCAAGTCTGTACATCCACCGTTTCATACAGCGTCTCTAAGGCAAAGTCTATACATGCATGCATTGTAGCAAGTCTGAACATTGTTTTCTCATGAACGAAATCAAAGCATGTACACGCCACTGCATTGCATACATGAAGTCTGAACATTGGTTCAGCGTTGCCTTCAGCCAAGTCCATACATTGACTGGCAGCCTTCAGCAAAGTCTGAACATTGCATCACTGTGCATGCATTGCTTTCATTCAAGTCTGTACACTGGTGTCGACACTGCATGATCAAGTCTATACAGACTTAGCAAAAGCTTAGCAAGTCTATACACTGGTGTCGTCTGCTGCAGGGACAACAAGTCTGTATATAGAGTTCTCATGCATGTAAACATCAAGTCTATACACTCCCCTGTTTCATGTCTATACATCCAGTTGTTAGCATACCTGCACACATGAATGAAGTATGTACATCACTTAGTGCATTACATGCATTCATCAAAAGTCTATACACTCGTGAATGTAATGTCTGTACATTCATTCTCATTGTACACACTTTCTCTTCTATTACACATGCATCTTTCATACCAAGTCTGCACATCGCTGCATTCTAAGTCTACACATTCTCACATTGTACATACTTGCATAAATGCTACATCTAAAGTCTGTACACGCTCATCCATTATTTCATTAAGTCTATACACTCATTGTTGATCGACTGAAGTAACTCTATCATTGTACAGGCTGATGAATGGGCACGTGATCCAAGGTTGGCACCTGGCACGTGATCCGAGGTGTCCTCTGGATAAAGGGGGCACACGCCCTAGTTGCTGCTGATATATATATGAAGTTTCTTCATCCGCAGAAGACTAATCGTGAAAAAGGAGAAGCAGATAGAGAAAGAGAGTGATCGAGATAGAAGGAAAGAGCTGCAGTAGTAGGAAAAGAAGAAGAGAAAAGAAGAGACAGAGAGAGCCTGCGAAAGAGAAGAAAAAGAAGAGTGAGAAGAAGAGAGAGCTAGAGTAAAAGAAGCTTCAACTGAAGATCAGTTTATGCTAGACCGTGGATCAAATCCAGGCCAGCCAGCTCCTGCGAGAGCCACATTTTGATTTTATATTTCAAGCTTTTAGTTGCTGTATTTTCTTTTATTGTTGTCTTTTCAAGCTGAACATTGTTCTTCCGATTCTCTGGTTGGAGATCGGGTTCCTCCTGTGGACTCAGGAGAAGGGAGACTGTGTCTCCGGTCTGCAAGTGACTGAGTGTCACTTGTGAGTTCCCTCTGGTTTCAGAGGAAGGGAGTCCTTGACTCTGGTTGCAGGTAGTGGTTGCTACCTGTGTGTTCCCTCCTGGTCTGGAGGAAGAGAGACCTAGTCTCTGGTCGCAAGTGGCTGGGAGTCACTTGTGGTTCTCTCTGGCTTTCAGAGGAAGGGAGACTTGGGTCTCCGATTGCTAGTGACTATGTGTCACTAGTGGGTTCCCTCCGGTCTGGAGGAAGAGGGGAGGCTGTTCCCCTGGTCAAGCTGTGTGGCAGCAACTTGTTTACAGACTGAGTCTGCTTTCTAGCTGATTGCTAGTGGAAGCCTCACTCCGGTTGGGAGTGAGGGGTGGATGTAGGTCTGTGGACCGAACCACCTAAAAAATCCCTTGTGCAGTGGTTTGTTTGATTGCTTGCTTCCGCTAGATGCATGCTAGGACCGTGATCTGATTGATTATTCATGTCCTAGAGTTTAATTGGGTTTGCATCTTTTATGTTTGAGCAATTATCCACTGATCTTGTGCTTATCATTTCATACGAATTTTAAATTGGTCAAAACTCTTTAGAAGATCCATTCACCCCCCCTCTGGATCTATGTTTATCTATCGCACCTAACTATCAAATTGGTGTGGTGGAAGGCCAAGAGGTGAGCGGGAGTCTCATCATCAAAAGACCACCCAGCATTAGGGGCTGGGTGGTGAACTGCATTAACCTGTGCCGGTGCCGGCGGCTGCTGTTACTGCTGAGGAGCGGGTGGATGTTCTGGCATGTGATTCTGATGAATCCCGAGGTCTTGCTGTTGCTGCTGCTGCTGTGGAGGTTGTTGTTGGGGAGGTTGCTGGAACTGTTGTTGCTGAGGCACCGCCTGCTGCGGCCTTGCTTGTCTTCTCCTTTCTTTTATGTCTTCAATTAACTTGTGCATTTGGGCCCAATCAATCCTATGGCCCTCATGCAAATCATAAACTAGATCCCTGAATTGATAACACCTTTCTATCGTGTGCCTGGGTTGCCGATGGTATATGCAATACCTTGACTGGTCGGCTGCCGGGTTCCAGTTCACTCGTTCCAGAGGCAACTGTATGTCACCAGTGTACATTAGGGCGGAGAATATATTTGGCAAAGTTTCAGGAAGTGGTGGATAATTGACCCTCTTTGGTCCCGGTCGAGCAGGCCCATAACCAACAGGAGAAGGGACGTTATGGTACTGGGGTGGCTGTTGAGGTTGTTGTGGTGGTGGTGGTGGTTGTTGTGGGTGTTGAGGAGCTGGGAAAGAAGGTCGAGGAGCCTGTGGAGCGGAGAACTGGGGGTTGCGTGGGGGTTGCTGGAAACGGGGTGAAGCGAGCTGGTTAGGGAATTGAACAGCCTGGACCTACTCGTTGGTTTGTACTCCCTCAATAACTGGGTCCTGGGACTTTCTTGTGGTTTTAAATTTCTGGGCCTCGAAAAAGGAATGAATAGGGGAGTCTTTGAATTGGGTCTGGATGAACCGGGCCCGACTATACAACTGGTGCATATTTGAAATGTCGTTCATTGCCAATATGTTACGGAACGTCGGAGTGGCATTAGAAATCAACAACTTAACCTTTTCTTCTTCCGGGATCTGCCCGGGCACACGCGAGGCCATCTACCTCCATCGATCTGCATATGTAGCAAAGTCCTCATCTGCTTTCATCTTTTCTGCAACTAGGTCTGTAAAGGAATACTTGGGATCAACCCGATCTTGGAATCTCTGGATAAACTTCTCTTTCACGGTCTTGAAACTCTCTGCCTCCTCCAGAGGCAAGGTGTAGAGCCATTCGAGGGCGACTCCGTCCAAGGATCGGCGGAACAAATACGCCATCAGGCGATCGTCGTGTTGAAACTGCGCCGATTCATAAAGGAATTCTCTCACATGAATAAATGGGTTGTCATTCCCGTCATATTTTCGGTATACGGGGAGCTCAGATTGAGGAGGGAAGCGAATGTCCCTGAAATTAGGAATGGAGACATTGACTAGAGACTGCGGGCCGACCCGCTTGTGGAGGAGGTCAATCTGCTACTGCATGGCAGCCCACTTGTCGAGAAGTTCACGTTCCCGGGGAGGAGGAGACACAACAAGAAAAATAGAACCAGAGTATGGAGCAGAAGGGTAGATTGACTGAGGAGGCAGCCCATAAGATGGATAATGGGCCAAAGAAGGGCCCATATCCGCATGGGCCAACTAGGGCGGCTCCTGGTTGCAGACGAGCAAAGTCAGCCAGGGCCACGAGGACCTACGGTGATGGAGAGACAGTGGTGTAAGGATCAACATACGAACTAGAGGGGATCTGAGTCTTCCCCTTGTCCAGTGGCTGATGGGCCGAGGTAGAAGCCTGGCCCGCTTCCATGGTGGGGAATCAAAGAACCTGAGGACGGATGGGGGTGAGATCGATGGGGTTTGCAGAGGTGTCACGCCTCGAGCCTTTATTTACAGCGGAAGACTCGCTCGGGGAGCGCGAACAGCCGGCATGGTAAGCCTCTTGCAAGTAAGAATATTCAGAGCGCGAGACAATCACACATATAGAGGTAATTGCACAAGATATATTCAAAACTCAACTTTATTTCATAATCAATCAATATTCAAAACTACATACTTTGACTTCTTCACTAATTAACTCAAGAAATAAGAAAAATTACATTGACTCCATCTAAACACTTGAAACTGCCTAAGTCTTCTCTCTTATCAGGACAACTCTTAATCACTCTCGGACCCGCTGCTCGAATCACCCGAATCCGAATGCGAACAATATTCATCTCCTGAAAATCATTGAACAATAGGTCATGAGCACACTTGCCCAGTAGGTATCTTCGTATCAACATGAAGGCATTATTAAAGTAATTAGCATTTTAGCTCTAGAGAATTAGGTAAAATCATGCAATGCGAATCAATCATGCGATCAAATCAATAGAAATAAGATAACCAGGTAAGATAGAATGATCAAGAATGAACTACCAAGAATATAACAAGAACATGATATTGGCCTTCCATGAACAAGAATGTAACGAGATTGTACTAGCAAGCCACATATTCCTCACTTTAGCATCTTATGCTTAAGAGCAAGTGCTTCGTGAATTTCTGTGGAATATCAAGCAAGAATGTCATGTTGTGCCGTGGATCTTCACTTATTTATAGAAATAGTACTCCCAGCGCAATGCGACGCTAGTAGCATCATACCCCATGGTTTATAAAATAGTATGTTTCCGGCAATCAGCCGAGGGGACTAGCATAGAGCCCTTGAACACAATCAGTGCTCGATCACATCTTCAGTTATAAATTAAGCTACTTCCACGCAGTATAATAGTAACGTATGGCCAAGAATATAGCACATCCAATAATTCCATGATAACTAAAATTAATGAATGAATGCATCAACTTTGAATATATGAGATCAAGAATGATATTTTACTAAGTTATGCTTATTGAATAAATCGACAGCATAACGGCACTTTCCTTAACTTCCATTCCTTTTAGAACCATTTAAGCAATATGACAAGTTCTAGATCATCAAGGTTTGTCTAGAATGAATGGAATATCAACCCTTGGTCAAACCTTGGGTTAACATAAACAAGCTATGTAACGGTCATTGGCTGGGTCGTTACATTATGTAACGCGCCAGTAATAGGCCGTTATAGTGATCCGAGTCCAGAAGGATAAAAATAGACCCAGAGGAATGTGACGGTCTGGCACTGGGCCGTTACATGAGCCTAACGGTCCAGTTCAAGGCCGTTACATTTCAAAAATCGAAAACCACGATAGAGTGTTCTAATTAATGGGCTTTCATTGGTACAACCAACTCGGCATCCTAGTGGGAATCCCAGGCTCGCGGAGAATTACGAAGGCCTTGAAATAATGATTTCCTAGTCCATTGGAAGGATTATCCAATAGAGAGGTCCTCATGTCCAAGATAGTGTTCCTATAGTGCAATGTGTGAACTAATGACATCATACCGGAGTAAGTGCCATGTACTTATAGAATTGACTCTATTGACAGGTAGTGACATGTATAATAAATGTGAAAACCGTGATGAAAACTCCGTCAATACAATGCTAACAAGTCATGCTTTTATAATCATGCTTTAATAGTACAAAACTATAGGTTTTAGCTTCATGAAATTAGCATAGCTTAAACATAAAAGTGATACCAAAACATGCAATACCTGTTATGAACGATCTGATAATCATGAAATCAGGTTGCTACTTAGATATCTAGGCATAAACATAGGTAATAGTGGCATGATATATTCTGCCTAGGGTTGCCAGTACACAGATTGTAACGGTCTAGGGTCAGGGCGTTACAGTGAATATGACGGTCTGTCGAGGAGCCGTTACATGAAAGAAACGCGTCAGTCTTGGCGCGTTATTATCAACAGAGGAAAATAAGATATACAGAGACTGTGACGGATCATGGTAGGCGCGTTACATGCAAGTGACGGTCCTACTGGGATGCGTTACAGTGTCTGCTAACAGAAAATAAATAAGAAACCTAAGAGGTCAATTCACATCATGTCTATAATCAAAATATCATGAGTTTCTTAGACATGACAACGAAGTAAAGGTCTTCTACATGCATAGGTAATTGTGAGTAGATGAACAACATGTTATAATCCTCTCTTATTAGGGCTAAGGGATGCATGATATGCATGGAACTATCAAAACATGGAATCAATGATCTATCATGCATGAAAAAACCCATAAAACCAGAGGCTCTTTGTCCTATCAAGTTCTTTTTGCCGTTCATGAGATAACCTACCTCTTACTTAGACTGTAGTTTCTGAATTTGGTTGAGAGTCGTGCCCTAGATCCCTTCCTTCTCTTGTGACTTTTTCAGCAACTTCTTTAGGCTCTAACTCCACGCCCTCTTGACCTAAAGATGTGAAATTCAGAGGAGAGTTAGTCTAAAGTATTGTAAACAAATTATTCTAAAGAACTTACCTGCGATAATGACTCCTTACCTTGCTTCCTTATGCCCAAAAAGTAAGGGTCGCACAGTTCAGAACTATGCCCTATTTATAGAGTTTAGGCTAGGTTTTGAGGATTAGATCGAGTTTAGAGTCCTTATTTCATCAAATCCTAATCTCTAAGAGTCCTTAGAGTTTTTACAATCCTTCCCAAGTCGATCCATAGTGGATAGGAACATCAAGTTCCAATCTTTTCATGAGTCCCTTCACTTACGGAACTAACAGGAATGTAACGGTCGAGTGCCCATGCGTTATATGGCTGTGGCGGTCTTACGATAGACCGTTATAGTCATCGTAGCTTAGAGTTTCAATTTATGAAAACTCCCTTGTTAATTATCCAAATCATTATCTTATAGTATTAGTATTTATCCTTAATATCCGTGGATAGACTTAATCACCTTCTAGAATGTGGGCCTAACTTAATGGGCCTGAGTTAAAAATATTTTGGACTTTAATTAAGTGGTTTGGGTTAATTGATTAACACAATTTTGGCCTTATATTGATTATTTAGCCCAATTAATGCCAGAATATTATTTAAATAACTAGAAATTACTTTTATAAATTTTGGGGGCTCTACACCCTCCCCCACTTAGAAGAATTTGGTCCCCAAATTCAATTCATGGATTGAGGAGAGTGTACTTACAATTAAATAATTCCGGGAATCTTTTCTTCATAGCTGATTCGATTTCCCATGTTGCTTCATAAGGCCATGCTTTCTTCCATTGAATCTTCACCATAGGAATGACCTTATTTCTGAGTTGACGCACTTCCCGATCCAGAATCTTTATTGGTGTTTGTTCATATGTCAAGTCCTTCTGAATCTCTAGATTGTCATAAGTGATAATGTGATCTGGATCATACACATACTTCTTCAGCATCGAGACGTGAAATACGTCATGAACTCCTGCTAACTGTGGTGGCAAAGCCAATTTATAGGCCACTTCACCGATCCTTTCAAGGATTGCAAATGGACCGATAAATCTTGGAGTTAGCTTTCCTTTAATGCCAAATCTTCGAATACCACGACCCGGAGAAACCTTTAGATATACATGTTCTCCTACTTGAAATTCTAAGTCGCGCCTTCGATTGTCAGCATAAGATTTCTGCCTATCTTGTGCCATTTTCATCCTTTCCTGAATGAGCTTGATTTTCTTTGTAGAATCCCTGATTAAATCGGGGCCTAGAAATTACCTTTCCCCTATTTCATTCCAACATATTGGTGATCGACAACTTTTCCCATATAGAGCTTCGAAAGGTGCCATTTGTATGCTTGCTTGATAGCTGTTGTTATATGCAAATTCTACCAAAGGCAAGTGATCATGCCAACTTCCTCCAAAATCAATGACACAAGCCCTGAGCATATCTTCTACCACTTGATTTGTCCTTTCTGTTTGGCCATCAGTTTGTGGATGGAAAGCGGTGCTAAAATTCAATCTAGTCCCAAGTGAATGTTGTAGGCTCTTCTAAAATTGTGATGTGAATCAGGGATCTCTATCTGATACAATATCGACAGGGACTCCATGTAACTTGACAATTTCTTTTATGTATAGTGCTGCTAGAATATCTACAGACCATCGACTTTTTATTGGTATAAAATGTGCAGATTTAGTCAATCGGTCTATAATTACCCATATTCCATCGTGTCCACCTCTTGTCTTAGGTAGTCCCATAATGAAATCCTTTCCTATGCTCTCCCATTTCCATTCTGGGATGCTTAAGGGATGTAATTTACCTACGGGTCTGAAATGTTCCGCCTTCACTTGTTGACATGTAAGACACCGAGATACGAAGTCCGCTACTTCCTTCTTCATATTGGGCCACCAAAAGTTTCTTTTGAGATCCTGATACATTTTTGTACCTCCTGGATGAATGGTATACTTTGATTTATGTGCTTCTTCTAAGATCAATTTCTTTGTACCTTCATGATCGGGTATACACAGTCGGCCCTTGAATAGCATTCTTCCATCTTCGGATATAGAAAAATCCGGTCTTTGTTCAATATTGGCTTTAATTTCCAGTAAAATTGGGTCATCCTCTTGTAACTTGGCCAAATCCTCAATCAATGTTGGTTGAGCTCAGATATTTGCCATGAAACAATTATCTTCCTTAATGTCAACATCTAGATTCAATTGAGCAAATTGAGGAACAAGGTTAGTCATACTAATCATGAGACTTGATAACATACCAATTGGTTTCCTGCTGAGTGCATCTGCTACAGCATTTGCCTTGCCAGGGTGATATTGAATAGCGAAATCGAAGTCTTTAAGATATTCCAACCATCTCCTCTGCCTCATGTTAAGCTCTTTTTGAGAAAATAAATATTTCAAACTCTTATGGTCCGAATAGACAGTGAACTTTTCTCCATAAAGATAATGACGCCAAATTTTCAAGGCGAAAATAACTGCTGCTAATTCCAAATCATGTACAGGATAATTTTCTTCGTGACGTTTCAATTGTCTTGAAGAATAGCAAATCACATTTCCATGTTGTATAAGGACACACCCTAATCCAATTCCAGATGTATCCGTATATACTTCAAATCCAGCACCCTCTATTGGTAGTCACAAAACAGGGGCTGTTGCAAGATGATTCTTAAGATTTTGAAAACTCTTTATACAGTCCTTCGACCAGATAAAAGGATTTTCTTTTCTGGTAAGTCTAGTTAAAGGAACCGCGATCTTTGAAAAGTCCTTTATGAATCTTCTATAATAACCTGCTAGACCCAAAAAGCTTCTAACTTCAGATATAGTCGTTGGTCGGCTCCAATCTCTGACAGCTTCTACCTTAGAAGGGTCCACAACAATTCCTTTTTTTGAAATAATGTGGCCTAGGAATGAGACTTCCTTGAGCCAGAATTCACACTTATTGAGTTTGACATCTAGCTTGTGTTCTCTAAGTGTTTGCAAGGCTATCCTTAGATGTTCTTCATGTTCTTCTTTTGTCTTGGAGTATATCAGGATATCATCGATGAAGACGACGATGAACTGATCTAAATATGGCTGGAAGACACTGTTCATAAGTTGCATGAATGCTGCTGGGGCATTAGTTAACCCAAACGGCATTACCACGAATTCATAGTGGCCATAACGACTTCGAAAAGTCGATTTGTAGATGTCCTCTTCTTTGATTCTAAGCTGATGATAACCTGATCTTAGGTCAATCTTAGAAAAATATTCTGCTCCCGAAAGTTGATCGAAGAGCTCATCAATACGCGGCAATGGGTATTTGTTCTTGATTGTAAGTTGATTCAATCGCCGGTAGTCAATGCATAACCTGAGAAAACCATCCTTCTTCTTGACAAATAGAACTGGCGCACCCCAAGGGGATGTGCTAGGTCTGATAAAACCCTTATCTAGAAGTTCCTGTAATTGCTTCTTTAATTCCTTGAGCTCTGTGGGGGACATCCTGTAAGGGCAGGTGCTGCACCTGGAATGAGTTCAATGGTAAAGTTTACTTCCCTCTCGGGCGGTAAACTAGGTAGTTCGGATGGGAATACGTCAGGGAATTCCTTTGCAATAGGAATGTTTGCTAGGATAATTTCCTTAGATTCGGTGACAATGACTGAAGCAAGAAAAAACTCACATCCTTTCGAGATAAGTTTGCAGGCGTGTAGAGAAGATATAATGGTAGGATGCTTCTTGTATTTGATGCCAAGAAAGGAAAATCTTAGAAGACCGAGCTTTCGGAAAGATACAATTCTATTTCGGCAGTTGATGTAAGCCTCATGGTCTACAAGCCAATCTACCCCTAAAATGGCATCATATCCTTTCATGTCAAGGCATACTAAATTTGCGGGGAGATTGTGTCCTTCTATCACTACCTCATAATCAGGATAATAGTTGGTAAGCTTAGTTCCAGATCCTAAAGGTGTAGTAATAGCGAGATCTGAAGGTAGGGGAACTGATGCAGTTGGTAAGGTTTTTGCAAAAGTGGTGGAGATAAAAGAATGAGAAGCACCAGTATCAAATAGCACGAATGCAGGACGAGAACAGATTTGAAGAGTACCTTCCATGAGCCCATCATTTTGATCCCTGGGCGCTTCTTCTTCATCTATAACTGCATTGAGGCGAGCCGGCCTCCTACGTCCTCCGTTATTTGGTTGGTCTTTCATAAGGGGGCAATCTGGCACACGATGCTCCCTACTTCCACAACGCAAACAAGCACCTAGGCGCTTCCAGCATTCTTCAGCCGAGTGGCCGAATTTCTCACAAAAGGTGCACGCTGAGGTGACTTGCTCCTTTTCTTCCTTCACCTTTTTACTACTCTTTTGAGAATTTCCACCGTTCCCATTCCTTGATCTTTTCTTATTATCACGGCTTTTGTATGGTTCCGTGATACTGAACTTCTCCTTCTTATAATGCCGATCAGAGCGCCGGCTAGATTCTTCTCCCTTTCCTTTCAACCTTTCGACCTTCTCTAAGGTCCTCTCGCATAAATATGCCCTTTGAACCATCTCCGCATAAGTGCGGATATTCTGTGTCCCCAGTTGTCGAATGAAACTGGGCCGTAACCCGTCCATAAATCGGTTTGCTTTTAATAAGTCTGTACTAATCAAATGTGGTGCATACGGTGCTAGTCTTGAAAACTGCAACTCATATTCTGCCACGGACATCATCCCTTGACGAAGGGAGGCAAACTCCATAGCCTTCCTTTCCTTTACATGCTCGGAGAAATATTTGGCACGGAATAAAGTGAGAAAAACATTCCATGTATGTGGCGCATCGGCTGGAGGTGCCGGAACCGATTTCCACCAAGTGCGAGCATTCTTGTTTAATTGGAACGTAGCTAGATGGACTTTCTCCTGATCAGTGCATTGAATAACATCAAATATCCTATTCATCTCGTCGATCCAATTTTCTGCTTCGTCTGGATTGGAAGATCCATAGAAACGCGGATGATTTAGACTCTGTAAATTGCGATGAAGGTCTCCTACCCTTGCCCCCTCACCACCTTGTGCTATAGTTTGCAGTGCCTGGGTGAGGCCGGCAACAGTTTGTTGCATACCGTCCCAATCTACGCGACGAGCCATGATAAGAATAATAAGGTACCTGGGAGAAAATAACAACTTGTTATTTCTCATGAAATTGGAATGAATCAAAATAATTCTTAAAGTTAATTAGCTATCTTATCCCGGGTTCTACCCAATCCTCACATGGGTGTGGAATTTTTTCCTTAGTTCATAGGTAGGGGTCCTTAACCTTGGACTTATCCTATGACATGACTCTTTTCCTTAAGTCCTGAGACTTAGGCTCTGATACCAACTTAACTGTCACGCCCCGAGCCTTTATTTACAACGGAAGACTCGCTCGGGGAGCACGAACAGCCGGCATGGTAAGCCTCTTGCAAGCAAGAACATTCAGAGCGCGAGACAATCACACATATAGAGGTAATTGCACAAGATATATTCAAAACTCAACTTTATTTCATAATCAATCAATATTCAAAACTACATACTTTGACTTCTTCACTAATTAACTCAAGAAATAAGAAAAATTACATTGACTCCATCTAAACACTTGAAACTGCCTAAGTCTTCTCTCTTATCAGGACAACTCTTAATCACTCTCGGACCCGCTGCTCGAATCACCCGAATCCGAATGCGAACTATATTCATCTCCTGAAAATCATTGAATAATAGGTCATGAGCACACTTGCCTAGTAGGTATCTTCGTATCAACATGAAGGCATTATTAAAGTAATTAGCATTTTAGCTCTAGAGAATTAGGTAAAATCATGCAATGCGAATCAATCATGCGATCAAATCAATAGAAACAAGATAACCAGGTAAGATAGAATGATCAAGAATGAACTAGCAAGAATATAACAAGAACATGATATTGGCCTTCCATGAACAAGAATGTAACGAGATTGTACTAGCAAGCCACATATTCCTCACTTTAGCATCTTATGCTTAAGAGCAAGTGCTTCGTGAATTTCTGTGGAATATCAAGCAAGAATGTCATGTTGTGCCGTGGATCTTCACTTATTTATAGAAATAGTACTCCCAGCATAATGCGACGCTAGTAGCATCATACCCCATGGTTTATAAAATAGTATGTTTCCGACAATCAGCCGAGGGGACTAGCATAGAGCCCTTGAACATAGTCAGTGCTCGATCGCATCTTCAGTTATAAATTAAGCTACTTCCACGCAGTATAACAGTAACGTATGGCCAAGAATATAGCACTTCCAATAATTCCATGATAACTAAAATCAATGAATGAATGCTTCAATTTTGAATATATGAGATCAAGAATGATATTTAACTAAGTTATGCTTATTGAATAAATCGACAGCATAACGGTACTTTCCTTAACTTCCATTCCTTTTAGATCCATTTAAGCAATATGACAAGTTCTAGATCATCAAGGTTTGTCTAGAATCAATGGAATATCAACCCTTGGTCAGACCTTGGGTTAACATAAACAAGCTATGTAACGGTCATTGGCTGGGCCGTTACATTATGTAACGCGCCAGTAATAGGCCGTTACAGTTATCCGAGTCCAGAAGGATAAAAATAGACCCAGAGGAATGTGACGGTCTGGCACTGGGCCGTTACATGAGCCTGACGGTCCAGTTCAAGGCCGTTACATTTCAAAAATCGAAAATCACGATAGAGTGTTCTAATTAATGGGCTTTCATTGGTACAACCAACTCGGCGTCCTAGTGAGAAATCCCAGGCTCGCGGAGAATTACGAAGGCCTTGAAACAATGATTTCCTAGTCCATTGGAAGGATTATCCAATAGAGAGGTCCTCATGTCCAAGATAGTGTTCCTATAGTGCAATGTGTGAACTAATGACATCATACCGGAGTAAGTGCCATGTACTTATAGAATTGACTCTATTGACAGGTAGTGACATGTATAATAAATGTGAAAACCGTGATGAAAACTCCGTCAATACAATGCTAACAAGTCATGCTTTTATAATCATGCTTTAATAGTACAAAACTATAGGTTTTAGCTTCATGAAATTAGCATAGCTTAAACATAAAAGTGATACCAAAACATGCAATACCTGTTATGAACGATCTGATAATCATGAAATCAGGTTGCTACTTAGATATCTAGGCATAAACATAGGTAATAGTGGCATGATATATTCTGCCTAGGGTTGCCAGTACACAGATTGTAACGGTCTAGGGTCAGGGCGTTACAGTGAATATGACGGTCTGTCGAGGAGCCGTTACATGAAAGAAACGCGTCAGTCTTGGCGCGTTATTATCAACAGAGGAAAATAAGATATACAGAGACTGTGACGGATCATGGTAGGCGCGTTACATGCAAGTGACGGTCCTACTGGGATGCGTTACAGTGTCTGCTAACAGAAAACAAATAAGAAACCTAAGAGGTCAATTCACATCATGTCTATAATCAAAATATCATGAGTTTCTTAGACATGACAACGAAGTAAAGGTCTTCTACATGCATAGGTAATTGTGAGTAGATGAACAACATGTTATAATCCTCTCTTATTAGGGCTAAGGGATGCATGATATGCATGGAACTATCAAAACATGGAATCAATGATCTATCATGCATGAAAAAATCCATAAAACCAGAGGCTCTTTGTCCTATCAAGTTCTTTTTGCCGTTCATGAGATAACCTACCTCTTACTTAGACTGTAGTTTCTGAATTTGGTTGAGAGCCGTGCCCTAGATCCCTTCCTTCTCTTGTGACTTTTTCAGCAACTTCTTTAGGCTCTAACTCCACGCCCTCTTGACCTAAAGATGTAAAATTCAGAGGGGGGTTAGTCTAAAGTATTGTAAACAAATTATTCTAAAGAACTTACCTGTGATAATGACTCCTTACCTTGCTTCCTTATGCCCAAAAAGTAAGGGTCGCACAGTTCAGAACTATGCCCTATTTATAGAGTTTAGGCTAGGTTTTGAGGATTAGATCGAGTTTAGAGTCCTTATTTCATCAAATCCTAATCTCTAAGAGTCCTTAGAGTTTTTACAATCCTTCCCAAGTCGATCCATAGTGGATAGGAACATCAAGTTCCAATCTTTTCATGAGTCCCTTCACTTACGGAACTAACAGGAATGTAACGGTCGAGTGCCCATGCGTTATATGGCTGTGGCGGTCTTACGATAGACCGTTATAGTCATCGTAGCTTAGAGTTTCAATTTATGAAAACTCCTTGTTAATTATCCAAATCATTATCTTATAGTATTAGTATTTATCCTTAATATCCGTGGATAGACTTAATCACCTTCTAGAATGTGGGCCTAACTTAATGGGCCTGAGTTAAAAATATTTTGGACTTTAATTAAGTGGTTTGGGTTAATTGATTAACACAATTTTGGCCTTATATTGATTATTTAGCCCAATTAATGCCAGAATATTATTTAAATAACTAGAAATTACTTTTATAAATTTTGGGGGCTCTACACCCTCCCCCACTTAGAAGAATTTGGTCCCCAAATTCAATTCATGGATTGAGGAGAGTGTACTTACAATTAAATAATTCCGGGAATCTTTTCTTCATAGCTGATTCGATTTCCCATGTTGCTTCATAAGGCCATGCTTTCTTCCATTGAATCTTCACCATAGGAATGACCTTATTTCTGAGTTGACGCACTTCCCGATCCAGAATCTTTATTGGTGTTTGTTCATATGTCAAGTCCTTCTGAATCTCTAGATTGTCATAAGTGATAATGTGATCTGGATCATACACATACTTCTTCAGCATCGAGACGTGAAATACGTCATGAACTCCTGCTAACTGTGGTGGCAAAGCCAATTTATAGGCCACTTCACCGATCCTTTCGAGGATTTCAAATGGACCGATAAATCTTGGAGTTAGCTTTCCTTTAATGCCAAATCTTCGAATACCACGACCCGGAGAAACCTTTAGATATACATGTTCTCCTACTTGAAATTCTAAGTCGCGCCTTCGATTGTCAGCATAAGATTTCTGCCTATCTTGTGCCATTTTCATCCTTTCCTGAATGAGCTTGATTTTCTCTGTAGAATCCCTGATTAAATCGGGGCCTAGAAATTACCTTTCCCCTATTTCATTCCAACATATTGGTGATCGACAACTTTTCCCATATAGAGCTTCGAAAGGTGCCATTTGTATGCTTGCTTGATAGCTGTTGTTATATGCAAATTCTACCAAAGGCAAGTGATCATGCCAACTTCCTCCAAAATCAATGACACAAGCCCTGAGCATATCTTCTACCACTTGATTTGTCCTTTCTGTTTGGCCATCAGTTTGTGGATGGAAAGCGGTGCTAAAATTCAATCTAGTCCCAAGTGAATGTTGTAGGCTCTTCCAAAATTGTGATGTGAATCAGGGATCTCTATCTGATACAATATCGACAGGGACTCCATGTAACTTGACAATTTCTTTTATGTATAGTGCTGCTAGAATATCTACAGACCATCGACTTTTTATTGGTATAAAATGTGCAGATTTAGTCAATCGGTCTATAATTACCCATATTCCATCGTGTCCACCTCTTGTCTTAGGTAGTCCCATAATGAAATCCTTTCCTATGCTCTCCCATTTCCATTCTGGGATGCTTAAGGGATGTAATTTACCTACGGGTCTGAAATGTTCCGCCTTCACTTGTTGACATGTAAGACACCGAGATACGAAGTCCGCTACTTCCTTCTTCATATTGGGCCACCAAAAGTTTCTTTTGAGATCCTGATACATTTTTGTACCTCCTGGATGAATGGTATACTTTGATTTATGTGCTTCTTCTAAGATCAATTTCTTTGTACCTTCATGATCGGGTATACACAGTCGGCCCTTGAATAGCATTCTTCCATCTTCGGATATAGAAAAATCCGGTCTTTGTTCAATATTGGCTTTAATTTCCAGTAAAATTGGGTCATCCTCTTGTAACTTGGCCAAATCCTCAATCAATGTTGGTTGAGCTCAGATATTTGCCATGAAACAATTATCTTCCTTAATGTCAACATCTAGATTCAATTGAGCAAATTGAGGAACAAGGTTAGTCATACTAATCATGAGACTTGATAACATACCAATTGGTTTCCTGCTGAGTGCATCTGCTACAGCATTTGCCTTGCCAGGGTGATATTGAATAGCGAAATCGAAGTCTTTAAGATATTCCAACCATCTCCTCTGCCTCATGTTAAGCTCTTTTTGAGAAAATAAATATTTCAAACTCTTATGGTCCGAATAGACAGTGAACTTTTCTCCATAAAGATAATGACGCCAAATTTTCAAGGCGAAAATAACTGCTGCTAATTCCAAATCATGTACAGGATAATTTTCTTCGTGACGTTTCAATTGTCTTGAAGAATAGCAAATCACATTTCCATGTTGCATAAGGACACACCCTAAGCAATTCCAGATGCATCCGTATATACTTCAAATCCAGCACCCTCTATTGGTAGTGACAAAACAGGGGCTGTTGTAAGATGATTCTTAAGATTTTGAAAACTCTTTTCACAGTCCTTCGACCAGATAAAAGGATTTTCTTTTCTGGTAAGTCTAGTTAAAGGAACCGCGATCTTTGAAAAGTCCTTTATGAATCTTCTATAATAACCTGCTAGACCCAAAAAGCTTCTAACTTCAGATATAGTCGTTGGTCGGCTCCAATCTCTGACAGCTTCTACCTTAGAAGGGTCCACAACAATTCCTTTTTTTGAAATAATGTGGCCTAGGAATGAGACTTCCTTGAGCCAGAATTCACACTTATTGAGTTTGACATCTAGCTTGTGTTCTCTAAGTGTTTGCAAGGCTATCCTTAGATGTTCTTCATGTTCTTCTTTTGTCTTGGAGTATATCAGGATATCATCGATGAAGACGACGATGAACTGATCTAAATATGGCTGGAAGACACTGTTCATAAGTTGCATGAATGCTGCTGGGGCATTAGTTAACCCAAACGGCATTACCACGAATTCATAGTGGCCATAACGACTTCGAAAAGTCGATTTGTAGATGTCCTCTTCTTTGATTCTAAGCTGATGATAACCTGATCTTAGGTCAATCTTAGAAAAATATTCTGCTCCCGAAAGCTGATCGAAGAGCTCATCAATACGCGGCAATGGGTATTTGTTCTTGATTGTAAGTTGATTCAATCGCCGGTAGTCAATGCATAACCTGAGAAACCATCCTTCTTCTTGACAAATAGAACTGGCGCACCCCAAGGGGATGTGCTAGGTCTGATAAAACCCTTATCTAGAAGTTCCTGTAATTGCTTCTTTAATTCCTTGAGCTCTGTGGGGGACATCCTGTAAGGGCAGGTGCTGCACCTGGAATGAGTTCAATGGTAAAGTTTACTTCCCTCTCGGGCGGTAAACTAGGTAGTTCGGATGGGAATACGTCAGGGAATTCCTTTGCAATAGGAATGTTTGCTAGGATAATTTCCTTAGATTCGGTGACAATGACTGAAGCAAGAAAAAACTCACATCCTTTCGAGATAAGTTTGCAGGCGTGTAGAGAAGATATAATGGTAGGATGCTTCTTGTATTTGATGCCAAGAAAGGAAAATCTTAGAAGACCGAGCTTTCGGAAAGATACAATTCTATTTCGGCAGTTGATGTAAGCCTCATGGTCTACAAGCCAATCTACCCCTAAAATGGCATCATATCCTTTCATGTCAAGGCATACTAAGTTTGTGGGGAGATTGTGTCCTTCTATCACTACCTCATAATCAGGATAATAGTTGGTAAGCTTAGTTCCAGATCCTAAAGGTGTAGTAATAGCGAGATCTGAAGGTAGGGGAACTGATGCAGTTGGTAAGGTTTTTGCAAAAGTGGTGGAGATAAAAGAATGAGAAGCACCAGTATCAAATAGCACGAATGCAGGACGAGAACAGATTTGAAGAGTACCTTCCATGAGCCCATCATTTTGATCCCTGGGCGCTTCTTCTTCATCTATAACTGCATTGAGGCGAGCCGGCCTCCTACGTCCTCCGGTATTTGGTTGGTCTTTCATAAGGGGGCAATCTGGCACACGATGCTCCCTACTTCCACAACGCAAACAAGCACCTAGGCGCTTCCAGCATTCTTCAGCCGAGTGGCCGAATTTCTCACAAAAGGTGCACGCTGAGGTGACTTGCTCCGTTTCTTCCTTCACCTTTTTACTACTCTTTTGAGAATTTCCACCGTTCCCGTTCCTTGATCTTTTCTTATTATCACGGCTTTTGTATGGTTCCGTGATACTGAACTTCTCCTTCTTATAATGCCGATCAGAGCGCCGGCTAGATTCTTCTCCCTTTCCTTTCAACCTTTCGACCTTCTCTAAGGTCCTCTCGCATAAATATGCCCTTTGAACCATCTCCGCATAAGTGCGGATATTCTGTGTCCCCAGTTGTCGAATGAAACTGGGCCGTAACCCGTCCATAAATCGGTTTGCTTTTAATAAGTCTGTACTAATCAAATGTGGTGCATACGGTGCTAGTCTTGAAAACTGCAACTCATATTCTGCCACGGACATCATCCCTTGACGAAGGGAGGCAAACTCCATAGCCTTCCTTTCCTTTACATGCTCGGAGAAATATTTGGCACGGAATAAAGTGAGAAAAACATTCCATGTATGTGGCGCATCGGCTGGAGGTGCCGGAACCGATTTCCACCAAGTGCGAGCATCTTGTTTAATTGGAACGTAGCTAGACGGACTTTCTCCTGATCAGTGCATTGAATAACATCAAATATCCTATTCATCTCGTCGATCCAATTTTCTGCTTCGTCTGGATTGGAAGATCCATAGAAACGCGGATGATTTAGACTCTGTAAATTGCGATGAAGGTCTCCTACCCTTGCCCCCTCACCACCTTGTGCTATAGTTTGCAGTGCCTGGGTGAGGCCGGCAACAGTTTGTTGCATACCGTCCCAATCTACGCGACGAGCCATGATAAGAATAATAAGGTACCTGGGAGAAAATAACAACTTGTTATTTCTCATGAAATTGGAATGAATCAAAATAATTCTTAAAGTTAATTAGCTATCTTATCCCGGGTTCTACCCAATCCTCACATGGGTGTGGAATTTTTTCCTTAGTTCATAGGTAGGGGTCCTTAACCTTGGACTTATCCTATGACATGACTCTTTTCCTTAAGTCCTGAGACTTAGGCTCTGATACCAACTTAACTGTCACGCCCCGAGCCTTTATTTACAACGGAAGACTCGCTCGGGGAGCACGAACAGCCGGCATGGTAAGCCTCTTGCAAGCAAGAACATTCAGAGCGCGAGACAATCACACATATAGAGGTAATTGCACAAGATATATTCAAAACTCAACTTTATTTCATAATCAATCAATATTCAAAACTACATACTTTGACTTCTTCACTAATTAACTCAAGAAATAAGAAAAATTACATTGACTCCATCTAAACACTTGAAACTGCCTAAGTCTTCTCTCTTATCAGGACAACTCTTAATCACTCTCGGACCCGCTGCTCGAATCACCCGAATCCGAATGCGAACTATATTCATCTCCTGAAAATCATTGAATAATAGGTCATGAGCACACTTGCCTAGTAGGTATCTTCGTATCAACATGAAGGCATTATTAAAGTAATTAGCATTTTAGCTCTAGAGAATTAGGTAAAATCATGCAATGCGAATCAATCATGCGATCAAATCAATAGAAACAAGATAACCAGGTAAGATAGAATGATCAAGAATGAACTAGCAAGAATATAACAAGAACATGATATTGGCCTTCCATGAACAAGAATGTAACGAGATTGTACTAGCAAGCCACATATTCCTCACTTTAGCATCTTATGCTTAAGAGCAAGTGCTTCGTGAATTTCTGTGGAATATCAAGCAAGAATGTCATGTTGTGCCGTGGATCTTCACTTATTTATAGAAATAGTACTCCCAGCATAATGCGACGCTAGTAGCATCATACCCCATGGTTTATAAAATAGTATGTTTCCGACAATCAGCCGAGGGGACTAGCATAGAGCCCTTGAACATAGTCAGTGCTCGATCGCATCTTCAGTTATAAATTAAGCTACTTCCACGCAGTATAACAGTAACGTATGGCCAAGAATATAGCACTTCCAATAATTCCATGATAACTAAAATCAATGAATGAATGCTTCAATTTTGAATATATGAGATCAAGAATGATATTTAACTAAGTTATGCTTATTGAATAAATCGACAGCATAACGGTACTTTCCTTAACTTCCATTCCTTTTAGATCCATTTAAGCAATATGACAAGTTCTAGATCATCAAGGTTTGTCTAGAATCAATGGAATATCAACCCTTGGTCAGACCTTGGGTTAACATAAACAAGCTATGTAACGGTCATTGGCTGGGCCGTTACATTATGTAACGCGCCAGTAATAGGCCGTTACAGTTATCCGAGTCCAGAAGGATAAAAATAGACCCAGAGGAATGTGACGGTCTGGCACTGGGCCGTTACATGAGCCTGACGGTCCAGTTCAAGGCCGTTACATTTCAAAAATCGAAAATCACGATAGAGTGTTCTAATTAATGGGCTTTCATTGGTACAACCAACTCGGCGTCCTAGTGAGAAATCCCAGGCTCGCGGAGAATTACGAAGGCCTTGAAACAATGATTTCCTAGTCCATTGGAAGGATTATCCAATAGAGAGGTCCTCATGTCCAAGATAGTGTTCCTATAGTGCAATGTGTGAACTAATGACATCATACCGGAGTAAGTGCCATGTACTTATAGAATTGACTCTATTGACAGGTAGTGACATGTATAATAAATGTGAAAACCGTGATGAAAACTCCGTCAATACAATGCTAACAAGTCATGCTTTTATAATCATGCTTTAATAGTACAAAACTATAGGTTTTAGCTTCATGAAATTAGCATAGCTTAAACATAAAAGTGATACCAAAACATGCAATACCTGTTATGAACGATCTGATAATCATGAAATCAGGTTGCTACTTAGATATCTAGGCATAAACATAGGTAATAGTGGCATGATATATTCTGCCTAGGGTTGCCAGTACACAGATTGTAACGGTCTAGGGTCAGGGCGTTACAGTGAATATGACGGTCTGTCGAGGAGCCGTTACATGAAAGAAACGCGTCAGTCTTGGCGCGTTATTATCAACAGAGGAAAATAAGATATACAGAGACTGTGACGGATCATGGTAGGCGCGTTACATGCAAGTGACGGTCCTACTGGGATGCGTTACAGTGTCTGCTAACAGAAAACAAATAAGAAACCTAAGAGGTCAATTCACATCATGTCTATAATCAAAATATCATGAGTTTCTTAGACATGACAACGAAGTAAAGGTCTTCTACATGCATAGGTAATTGTGAGTAGATGAACAACATGTTATAATCCTCTCTTATTAGGGCTAAGGGATGCATGATATGCATGGAACTATCAAAACATGGAATCAATGATCTATCATGCATGAAAAAACCCATAAAACCAGAGGCTCTTTGTCCTATCAAGTTCTTTTTGCCGTTCATGAGATAACCTACCTCTTACTTAGACTGTAGTTTCTGAATTTGGTTGAGAGCCGTGCCCTAGATCCCTTCCTTCTCTTGTGACTTTTTCAGCAACTTCTTTAGGCTCTAACTCCACGCCCTCTTGACCTAAAGATGTGAAATTCGAGGGGAGTTAGTCTAAAGTATTGTAAACAAATTATTCTAAAGAACTTACCTGCGATAATGACTCCTTACCTTGCTTCCTTATGCCCAAAAAGTAAGGGTCGCACAGTTCAGAACTATGCCCTATTTATAGAGTTTAGGCTAGGTTTTGAGGATTAGATCGAGTTTAGAGTCCTTATTTCATCAAATCCTAATCTCTAAGAGTCCTTAGAGTTTTTACAATCCTTCCCAAGTCGATCCATAGTGGATAGGAACATCAAGTTCCAATCTTTTCATGAGTCCCTTCACTTACGGAACTAACAGGAATGTAACGGTCGAGTGCCCATGCGTTATATGGCTGTGGCGGTCTTACGATAGACCGTTACAGTCATCGTAGCTTAGAGTTTCAATTTATGAAAACTCCCTTGTTAATTATCCAAATCATTATCTTATAGTATTAGTATTTATCCTTAATATCCGTGGATAGACTTAATCACCTTCTAGAATGTGGGCCTAACTTAATGGGCCTGAGTTAAAAATATTTTGGACTTTAATTAAGTGGTTTGGGTTAATTGATTAACACAATTTTGGCCTTATATTGATTATTTAGCCCAATTAATGCCAGAATATTATTTAAATAACTAGAAATTACTTTTATAAATTTTGGGGGCTCTACAAGAGGTGCCCCCTAATCCAGTAATCAGAGATGTAGAAGTGGCGGCAGCAGTCACGCCAGAAGAGAGCACGGAAGGCGGGGCATCCGCCCCTTGCAAAGCTTGTTTCAGAAGATGGAGTTGAGTAGGGTCCAACTGGGCCATCATGTGGAGAACCTGACTGGCCGAGTTGTGTGCAGATAAATCAGAGAGAGAGGGTTGGGCACCCTCAACAACAACGGTCGGGAGAGGAGGGGCAGTCCGCTCTCCCCCCTGCACATGAGCGACCCTAGGCAGGTCCTCTAGAAGTCCTCGAGGGAGAGAATCCTCATGGGAATGGGAGAAGTTATAGGATGACATGGTGGGTGAGGAATCGAACAAAGGGTTGAAGTAAGAAAAGAAATGCGAGCTACCCCTAGGAGACGATCCTGAGGGTACGAAGCAACTCCACATGCACTGAATGCCTAAAGAAGAGAAGCAGACAACCCTAACCAAGAAAACAAACAATTCAAACAATAAGCATGCAATGGAGGGGAGAGATAAGACAAGAATCACCCAATTAAGCAACCAAGTTTTCAAATGATGCGTGAAGATTTTTATAAGTTCTCCTCTAGGACCTTAGTGGATTAATTAAAGTATGAATTCACTCGACCACAAGGTACCTAACCAAGGTAGGAAATGAGGAACTGGCTGACTCTAAGGGACTCTCTCTCTCACGGATGTAAACCCTGGACTGGGGTGGGTACGGTACAACCTACCCGGCGTCCGTGTGGGAATCCACAGCTCACGGGGACTTATGGAGGCCCTTGGTAAGGTCACCTAGTTGGCTCCAAGGAATATGGAGACGAGAGGAAATCCTACCTCGGTAGGAATGCAACTACTGATGAAGAGTGGTGTATGATCCTATGTGCACCAGAGTGCATGCAAGAGTCTAGCCTAGAAACTAGCAATCAAAGAACAAACATGAATGACAAGGATGGCTATCAATCATGCAAACATGTAATGACAGCGAGGGGAGATCAATGATCAGCACCAAATAGCATGAAAATAATATAGCATGGCAATCAAAATGAGGCTCAGGTGCACTATAGCCCGACAAGGACGGTCTATGGGAGACCGCTCAGGGAGGTAAACGGTCCGGGGTGGACAGTTCACTGGCAGGGAGTGATGACAAATACTAACAGAAAAATAGATCACTGAAATGTAGAAGCGTACCTGGATGGACAGGCTTGCGACAGACCGTGCAGGCTCTGGAACAGACCTGAGACGACCGCAGAAGGTCAGTAAAACCAACAGAGCAATGATAGAGGCGTACCTGAGCCAACAGGATGGGCGGCCGAGATCCAGCCGTATGAAGAGTTGGACGGGCAAGGGTAGACCGCTGAAGGTAGTGTATTTCATAGAACCAACGGCACTGTACTCAAACAAGGACATCCGATACTCAGCCGCTCCGACGCATGGACGGCTCTTTGTAAACCGCACAACCGCCAGAAAATAGAAACGAGAATAATCGGAGAACAACATGTGAACAACTCAAAGAAGGGGAACTTGAAAAGCAGAAGAAAGGGTCAGCAAATCACTAACATGATGGGCACTAGGTGTCCCACCGTGATCGCCAAAAAAGAGGGTGTTGACATGTTTTTCCCTACCTCTTTTGTGTCCTTCCAAACCCTCTACTATATCAATGTAATAAATGAATGGAATGCGAAATAGAAGGGGATAGGGGGCGGCTCTGGAAGAACCGCCTTGAGGACGCGCGGCCTCTCGACAGACCACTCATCTGTGCTGAGAAGGAACGCGAGACAAAGAGCGATGGATGACCGAACGGCTTGGAGACGGCCGCTGGAAGAAGATGAATGGCACAGATGAAGCCGCCCGATTCCTCAAATGGACAGAATGCGACCGCTCGACGCCACCACCTTCTAAGGCGTAGGATCTCAACCTCCACCCTTTCCGGCCGGCCAGAAAGGATGGGCCTCATGTTAGGATGCTGCTGACCTGCGAAACAAAGTGTAGAACACACAAAGAAACCCAAGATCAATACTGTGAAGTGTAGAAACTATAAAGGAACATGAGAAATGAACTAACTAGCATGGAATGGGGGATACCTGGGAGTTTTTAAACCCCTAGGGGCGTCAAAAGATAAGAGGGTGTGTGATTGATAATGCAAATGAAGAAAAACGTGGATGAAAAGGAAAAGAATCAAGCATGCAAATGAGAATGGTGAAGGGACCATTAAAAATAAATGACTCAAAACACAAGCTACTCCCTGAACCGGAGGCCTGATTGGACGTAGAAAGTCTCCCTCCCTGACTGTAGGTCGCTCAAAAATCCAGCAGGGTTTCGCCGCAACCTTCCCCTCCGCTACCCCCTTGGCCTTAAGGGTCTATTTATAGAGCCTTGAAAGCCAACCCCGAAACTAGGGTTTCTAATGAATTTTAGGTCAAGATTATCAAATAAAATCCATAGATAACATAATTATCTTCCAACCAGACGAAACGGCACCCCATTTGTTGGAGTATTCGCGGAGAAAATGATGGGAGAAGTTGGGGATAAAACCACGGATGGAGAGAGAAAAACAATTAACTTCTTCAGAAATCGGGCGGTTGCACGGTCGATCGATAGACCGCCCATCATGTTGAGCGGCTATATCTAGGCCGTCCATCTATGTCGGTGGAAATTCAATAAATAACAAACATTATCCAAATATCCATCGAACTGACCGACTATTTCACCGTTGGACTCTCATGGATTGAACGGCCACTTGTGGACCACTCAACCATAAGAGCGGCCAAGGACTAACCGTTCATATCATGTCGGTGGTAAATCAAAAGAGATAAGTAAATAGATAATTATCTGAAACAGTCAAAGAGCTTAGGACTCTGGGAGATGCACGGCTAAAGGTATACCGCTCAATTATCTGGAACGGCTACTCTCAAACCGTGTAACAGGTTATCGGTGGAAATTCATAAATATGAGCTAAATATTCAAGAAATATGTGGACGGCCCATGAACGACCGCTCACAGGATGAACGGCGTAGAAACTGACCGTGCATGCCCTGGACGCTTGAAATTCATGAAAAAGATAGATTAAAAACAAAATCACGATCCATTAAGCCCTTATTTGAACAAACCCAGCCAGGGAGGGATGCTACCCATAAAATAGGCCCAAAGATGTGCCAGAAAAAAAATATCCAAAGAGTAACGGATAACTCGAGACATCAACAAATAAAAGTAAGAGAAATGACTCAACTTATCGATAAAAAACGGGTGTCAACAGTATGAAAATGTTGAAAAACTAAAAAATGAGAATGCTCAATTGGCTATGGAGTTAGATGAGCTTAAATCTAGATTGAGTGAATGTGAAAAATCCAAGAAGGATATTCAAACCAACTTCAATACCATGCAAAATGAGCTAAAGAACCTGAAAGATGTTGTTCAAAAGGAGTTGAAAGGAAAAGAGAAAATGTTTGAAAGTGGTGAATCTAGCAATGAGAATGCTAGGAATGAGAGGAGAGGTGTGGGACACTCACCCACTAAGAAAAATTCATATGTGAGGAATGAATTTTAAAGATCTTTTAATTCATATCGTTATTCTCATGTTAACTCTTGCATGAACTCATGTGTTGATAAATCTTACATGCAAAGGAGTCGTTTTAGAAAACCAAATGTCACATATTTTTATTGTGGAATGTTCGGCCACTCAATTTATGTATGCGATCTAATGAGGGCCGATGATGAGTATTTTGAAAGGAAAAATAAAATGCATTTTTCTCATGGTAGGACTAACACTTCGGGACCCAAGCTTGCTTGGGTACCTAAATCAACTTGAGAGTTGTTTTGATTGTGCAGGTCTTTTTAAGAGCCAAATGGAATAAATGGTATCTGGGCAGTGGATGCTCCAGACATATGACGGGAAATAAGGAACTCTTCTCAGACCTGAAGGATAAAGATGGCGGATTGGTCACCTTTGGCGAGAACGACAAAAGTAAAATTGTGGGAATTGGACGAATAGGTAAGAATTCGAACCAGTCCATTGAAGATGTCTTGCTTGTGAATGATTTGAATCACAGTTTTCTTAGCATTAGTCAACTCTGTGACAAAGGTCACAAAATTATTTTTGGAAACACACATTGCTTAATTGTACATAAAGATACAACTGAAATAAAATTCATTGGTCTTAGAGATGGAAATATTTACTCTGTTGATTTTGAAAATACTGAAAATGAAAATCTTTGTTTAGTTGCTAATAAGTCGGATGATGCATGGTTATGGCATCGACGACTTGGTCATGCTAGTTTTAGTGTTCTTTCTAAACTGTATAGAAAAGACGTGGTAAGAGGCTTACCAAAACTAAATTTTGATGTAAATAAAATTTGTGATGCATGTACTATGGGGAAACAGATCAGGGTGTCTTTTAAATCTAAAAATATTGCCACCACCATTAGACCCCTTGAACTCCTTCATCTACATTTATTTGATCCCACTAGGACACACAGTCTTGGAGGGAAACTTTATGGGTTTGTTATTATGGATGATTACTCAAGATTCACTTGGGTATTATTTTTAACCCATAAGAATGATGCTTTGCAAGAGTTTGAAGATCTTTGTAGGAATTTACAAACTGATAAGGGGTACCAAATTAAAGCTATTCGGAGTGATTATGGAAGAGAATTTGATAATCATGACTTTGATGATTTTTGCAGGAAATAGGGGTTTTCACACAACTTCTCAGCACCTAGAACCCCACAATAAAATAGAGTCGTGGAAAAAAAGAACAGGACACTCGTGGAGATGGCGAGAATAATACTTGCTGAAAATAGCTTACCGAGATACTTTTGGGCGGAGGCGGTGAGCACGGCCTGCCACATCATCAATAGAGCCATGGTAAGACCTATTCTCAAGAAAACTCCATATGAGCTTTATAAAGGTAAGAAGCCGAATATTGCATATCTTAAACCTTTTGGTTCTCCATGTTTCATTTTGAATAACTCTAAAGAATATTTGGAGAAATTTGCCGCAAAGAGTGATGGAGGTATATTTCTTGGATATTCTTCATCATCTAGAGCATATCGAGTATATAACCTACATACTCTTGTGGTAGAAGAAAGCCTACATGTGATCATTGATGAATACACTTTGAGGTTATCTAATAAAGACAATCGTTTTATTAATGTAGGGCATGAAGACAGAGAAGAAAAGAAAGATAAGGAAAATCATGATGTGGATCAAGCGGAGTCGAGCACCAAAAATGATGAAGCTCCAACCTAAATTGAAGATCTCCCCAAACAATGGATGTTTCACAAGGACCACCCACAAGACAACATCATAGGAGACGTGGAACAAGGCATAAGAACAAGGGCTTCAATCAGGGAAGTTGAAGAATTTGATAATCTTGCATTACTTTCTGATATTGAGCCCAAATCTATAAATGAGGCATTGAATGATAATTTTTGGATCTTGGCTATGCAGGAGGAATTACACCAATTCCAAAGGAATGAGGTGTAGTTTCTTGTGCCTAGACCTAAGAATCACTCGATGATAGGAAATAAGTGGGTTTTTCGAAACAAACTTAGTGATCAAGGGGTGGTGATTAGGAATAAAGCCCTGCTTGTAGCCCAAGGCTATAGTCAAGAATTATGAAATGATTTTGATGAATCATTTTCACCCGTGGCTAGGCTTGAGGCGGTTAGAATATTACTTGCCTTTGCATGCTCTAGGAATATAAAACTCTTTCAAATGGACGTTAAAAGTGCATTTTTGAATGGTGTAGTGAAAGAAGACGTCTATGTTGAGCAGTCACCGGAATTTGAAGATAACAAGCACTCGACCATGTTTACAAGCTTGACAAAGCTTTGTATGGTCTGAAGCAAGTCCCCCGTGCGTGGTATGAAAGGTTGAGTACATTCCTTTCAGAAAATGGCTTCAAAAGAGGTAATATCGATCAAACCCTTTTCATTAAGAGCGACAATGAACACATGTTGATTGTCCAGGTATATGTTGATGCCATCATCTTTGGAGTCACTTCTGATTCATTAAATGATGATTTTGTTAAATTGATGCAGGGGGAGTTTGAGATGAGTTTGATGGGGGAGTTAACCTTCTTCTTGGGTTTGTAGGTGAAGTAGAAAAAGATGGAATTTTCATAAATCAGAGGAAATACACGAAGGAGCTCATCAAGAAGTTCAAATTCGACAATGCGAAGCCACACAAGACGCCGATGTCAACAACGGTGAAATTGAATAAGAATTAAAAAGATAAGTCTATCGATCAAAAGCTTTTTCGTGGCATGATTGGATATTTATTGTATTTGACTGCTAGTAGGCCAGATATAATGCTTAGTGTTTGCATGTGTGTGAGATTTCAATCCGATCCTAGAGAACCACACATGTTAGCCGTCAAAAGAATTTTTAGATATTTGCTTGGCACCTCGGATCTTAGTCTATGGTTTCCTCGTAGTTGCAGTTTTAATTTAGTAGCTTATACAGATTCTGACTATGCTGGGTGTTTAGTGGATCGTAAGAGCACGAGCGGAACTGTCAATTTCTTGGAGGTTGCATGGTCTCATGGGCCTCTAGGAAATAAAATACTGTGACATTATCAACTGTCGAGGCTGAATACATGGCGGCAGGCAGTTGTGCAGCCCAAGTACTTTGGATCCAACAATAATTAGTTGATTTTGACATTTATTTAAATAAGACACCCATTCTTTGTTATAACACTTCTCTGATTAATAATTTTAAAAATCTTGTTTTGCATTCTCGCACAAAGCACATAGAAATTAGACACCACTTTTTGCGAGATCATGTGAGTAAGGGTCATTTTGAGCTTATACATGTAAATACGGAAAACCAACTTGTAGATATTTTTACAAAACTCTTAACTCCTGAAAATTTTAAAAGAATAAGAAGAGAACTTGGAATTTACTGTTTGAATGAGTAACTGTGCATATTAGGATTTTATACACTCTTTTGCTTAGTTTGCAAATAACATTTCTGAATTGCATATTTTCAACTTCATGGTTAAGATTGCATATATTTTTGTATACTTGTGAATAGAAAATAATTCTTCATCATCTTTGCATCTGCTTGTACATACTATACATACTTCGTGCCTAAATGCCATGATTCTCCGGTATATAAAATGGTGTTTGTGGAAGGTTGGATTATGTCTAGTCGGAAGCTTTCACTACGCGTGAGGTGGTCTTCGGATCTAAGTTCTCCGCCGCATACCGAAAATCACTTTGCATGGACATATCATACAAATCCTTTCTTGATTGCGTGTATATATTTTAGAAAATCATTCCTTGAAAATTTTCTAAGACCTCACCTCCTTGTTAAATAATCATGGAGTGATTTTAATCTTTTGTGAATCATGCCATATACAAAGGAGGAGGATTTATCTCTTACTGTACATACATTTAGGGGGAGTCATAACTATGTCTAGGTAAATTCATTTTCTACATACAAAGTAATTACCCACTTACTTTATTCAAAAATGATGCATATGACTTTGATTGATAAGGATTTCAGAAATTCCTTTTAACACTTCAAGGGAAATAAATTTCTACATGGAAATTAAGAGAATCGTGAGGAAAAAGCTGCCTACCCCACAAGCTTCAATAAGTGGAATGTCAAACCGAGTAGCCGAGAATCCCCACTGAAATAAATGAGAAAACTCACGTCGAAAGGTGAAACAAAGATCCACATTGGGTGATGAATCCTAGTAGCCGGGAAACCCCATTGAGACATATGAGGTGACTCGCGTCGAACGGTGAACTCCAATAAAAGAAAAGCAAACAAAAAGGGGTTGTGTGAAGCTACCAAAAGTCAAGGATCGAAATGGAAGTGTAGGAAGGAAATAACCCTCTAGTGTTTTCTAGAAATTCTGTTCATATCTATATAATTTCGAGGATCATTGCTCATTTACATAAATTTTAATTTTGGGTATTATTGTGATGACTGTATATCATGAATCTATTCTTATCATGGTTTATGCAATACCTTTAGCATATGCATGCACTACCTTTTTTGATTATGCTTCATGAGACAACTTGATTTTGAATAAACTGTTCACTTTTTATCCGTTTTCCCATTGAGGGAGAGTTATACATATTTACATGCTTGTTTCACTTTCATGTTTGCTTGTTTGATTGCTTGCATGAACAATTTCTAAATTAGAACATACATGTTTATAATAATTTGAATAACCCCGTTGTCAATCATTTTTTGTTGATGACAAAGGGGGAGAAAAAGTGCATAGATCATATACATGAGATATACATGAGATCATATACATGTTCATATCAGTTTCTGCATAGTTCATGTTCATATACATGTTCATAGTTTCACACATGTTCATAGTTTCATACTTGTTCGTGTCTTTAACCTTTAAATAAATCATGTTTTGATTTCATGCACACATATGCACATGTCGTTTTGTCATCATCAAAAAGGGAGAGATTGTTAGATCCCCTAGTTGATTTTGGATGGTTATGTTTTAATAATGACAAATCTCGTGTGTATGTGTTTTTCTAAAAGTTTATTGAAGAATGCTAACCAAGGTGCTCATTTTCCATTATCATGTTTTGCAGCTATTAACCCATGGTGGATATCATCTTCAAGACTATCAAAAGCTAAAAATTTGTTATGAGGAGTCGACCTTATCAAGAATGGAGTTGACCTCATCATGCTTGTCTTGTGTACTCCAAGCCAAGTCATTATCAAGAATGGAGTTGACCTTATCAAGAATGGAGTTGACCTCATCATGCTTGTCTTGTGTACTCCAAGCCAAGTCATTCATAGAGCTTCAAATTTGCATATACCTATTGGTCATGGAGTCTTGGTGTTTACAACATGAGTCTTGGTGTTTTACAACATGCCATAAATTCTTCATGTCTTGACAAATTGAGATCTTTGAGTTTGGAACAAGTTTACTTTTCATGAATGCATCTTCAATTGTTCATCTCACTCTTGAAAAATTCTGAAACCTTGTTTTTGAATGGTGGGTTGTTGATATCGAAGCTTACCGTGTAACTCATCTTTGTTTTGAGTTTGCATATCATTCATTTTGGTTCCTTTATTTTCATTTGATGCCAAGGATGAATGTAGTTTTCAAATCTTTCAATTGCATGTCATCTTTTTGAAAAATCATGTTTTCATATAGGGTCATAAGGCCTTTGATTTAGTTTAATGGCATTGGGCGGATTTGGGGTGAACTGGACTGCCATAGGGCAGTTTTCCAATTCCCCACTGCAAGTGTCGATCCCTGGGGTCGACACCCAACTTCCTGGGCATCAGTTTTAACGTGGATAGAACTCTGCCTATTTTTTGGGCTGGACAGAACACCTGGATGAAGGTGTCGACACCTACACCCTGGGTGTTGATTTTTATGCTTGGACAGCACATGCTGTATTGGGTGTCGACACCAGGTGTCGACACCTATACAGGGCGTCCGAAAACGGGTTTCCGGGTTTGGTTTCAAAACCCCCATTTCATGATCCATTTGGCTTGGGTCTTTACCCCCATACCCCTAGGGTTTGTATACATATATGAGAGGGGTTTTGAGAGGGTTCCTCATGGGGTTTATGGTCTTTTGGCCATCTCTTTTGTGATGATATAAGAATGCTGCGATTTTCAGGTTTTAAAGAGAAGAAGGAAGAAGCATAGGCCGCAGGTGAGAAGGGAGAGGGTTTCTTGTGTGCCTTATGTGTTTTCCTACCTTGTAGGAATGTTTTCAAGCAAGGATCCCCAAGCTACATCCATTCTATCAAGATTTCCCAAGTCAAGGAAGTTGAATCTGGAGCGACCGCGTCGTTCGGGCTCAGATTGGCTGAAGTTTCGCCCTCCCTCACCTCGGAAGTTCAAAGAGGATCATCTTAAGGCCTTCAACAGTCTATGGATATATTTCTCCATCTTTTCTTAGCCCTCCTTAGTTTATTTTCATGATTCCCTCTTCATATATTCTGAGTATCAAGCTTATATTGAATATTCTTCTTGTTTTTTGAACTCTGAATATTTCTTTGTTGAGAACCGTCTGCGTACGGTTTTATGTGAACGGAGCTGCGGGCTGTGCAGCATCCGGGTGGTTGTGATCCACTGGTGGATCGTGTTGGAGACGACGTCTCCGTGTATTTGGAGTGTGAACTCAGTGCGCTTCAGTTCGAAGCGAGTGAAGCCTCACCGGTCGGTGAGGGGTGGACGTAGGGAGCCCGTCGTGGTCCCAAACCACCTATAAATCTCTATCGCTTCTTGTGTGATTGTGGCTTGTTCGTATACCTTGTCTATATTGATCGTGTGAGCCAGTGAGTTTGAGAGTAGATATTTGCTATGGTCAATCTTATCTAAAATTGCTAAAATCTGCTTGGCTTTACACTGTTTTGCAATAGCTTTAAAATTTCCACAACCTTTTTAAGGGGACAATTCAACCCCCCTTCTTGTCCATACGTGACTCTAGGGTCAACAGCCTTCCAAGTATTAGCAAGTTGGAAGGCAAACTTTGATGATAACAAGCAAGGGAAGCCAACCCCGAATCTACCAAAGTTCAGGCAAGTCTGGGTTACCAAAAAGATCCGGGGCCCTGTGCCAGCCTCGTAGAACTCCAACAATTCTACTGAGGTCCCTAAGAGAGGGGGCAACAAAGTCATGCATGTAGGAGAGGCCGTAGCTACAACTCCTCCAGCCACTGTCAGGGCCTGTGCAAGACAGGCCGATATCCTCAAATATTCAAGAAACTCCAATCAAGCTGTTAAACTGACACAGCTTTTATACATGCCGTCTGTCGAAGCCCAAGCGCTACCTTTTGCCATCTCTACAAAGTGCAGTTGGGAAGACATGATAAAGATGGTCCGAGAATATTTTCGTAACCTCGGGAATCTGGTCGTGGGCCGGCAAAGATCACGAAGAGGAAAAGGATGAAATATCACCTATGGGTGCAAGTGGAGATGAGGAGCGAGCTGAAACCAGAAGCTTCAAGATACCCCCACAAAATAAAAAAATGAAAAGAATGTCGTTATCCAAAAGGTTGACTTTCCCTGGCCAAGCTCGAAGGGGAGCCAGGAGACACAAAAGAAGTATACAAGTTCTCACTTGTAATGTGATAGGGATGATGAATATGCCTGCCCCCCTACCAAATGAACACGAAGAGCCGGCCAAGACTACTGGAAGAAAAGGTCTGATGACAAGACGTGGCAAAACTGAGGATGAACCATTGCAAGCCGCTAAAAGTAAACAGGCTATTAATGAAGATATTATTACTGCCACTGCCGAAATAGTGTCTGAAGAAGAAGGAACATCGCCGCCTCTCCCAATTGAAGGTGCCTCAAGTGACATGCTCGAGGGCATTATCTATGAAACAACTAGGGACCCTGCCGTCCTAATGACACTGCAAAGATACTGGCAAGAGATAAAACTGCTGAAGAAGCAATTGAATAAAAAAGCTGAACATATTATGGCATCTGAGCAACTAGGGGCACAAGCTGAATCGTCACAGGAAGGCTCCGACCCTGCAGACACTTCCTCACCAGTTGTTCTACAACTTACAGACTATGACCGAGCTACTCCCCAGCATCATTCTTGGCAATTCCTGTAGCCATGGCCAATGCTTCCCCAAATGCAGCAATAAGCTCTACTGTCAGGGCCTCTGCTACCCTATGCTACGGTTCCGACCACATCACTGATGCAGCCAGCCCACCTCTGCCCTCAACTAACAGAGCCAACTATGGTGAACAAGTTGGTGGTGGAGCAAATGATCGAAGCAAGACTGGCAAAGAGGGGTGGTGATAATCACGCCCCCTTCAACATATATGAAGTGCCATATCCAGCCTATCATGCTGCTAAAAGACTACCGCATGGCGTCAATAAACCACCAAAATTTAACAAATTTAGCGGGCGGGGCTCTACGAAAGAACACATCGCACACTATATAACAATCATGGGTGACTTGGCGGCGGATGAGTCATACCTGCTGAAGTTCTTTGGGTCTTCGCTGATAGGACCTACCTTTGAATGGTATTCTAACCTGCCGACCGGGTCGATTTACAACTGGCCAGATATGCAGCAAAGATTCAATGAAAGATTTCACGTCACTGAAGCAGAGGTGACCGTGGCTGAGTTGTATGCGACCCAGCAAGGAAATGATGAATCAGTGGAGGAATATATCAAGAGATGGAGGCATCTCAGCATGAAATGCTGGCGGCCTCCGCATCCAAAAGATGAAATACAAGTATGCAAAGAGAACCTGAAGAAAGAAATTCTGGAGAAAATAATTGGAATTGAAATCAGGTGTTTTGACTGCTTAAGTGATATTGTCACGGAGGTCGAAGACTTCTTCGCGAGGTATCCTCCCACCTCTGCTGACCCAAGCTATCAAGCCAGGCGAGCTAATAAACTACCGATGTTGAAAGTGCTCCATGCTGTTAGCCTCAAGGCGAAAAGGCACAAAGGAGTGCCCAACCCTCCTCTCAATGAACCTGCTGGATGCCGAGAAAGGTCTCCTCTAAAGAACAAAGTCAAGAAGCTCTATGCCTTCCCTAGAGACAGGACTCGAGCATTGTTCGAGTGGGCTGTCAACTATAACAAAATCATTCTTCCAAAATCAAAGAGGCCCGATGATGTCAGGAGAAGAGATGAGCCTTGCTTCTGCCTTTATCATCAAATCCCGGGGCATCCTATTGAAGATTGCCAAATATTAAAGGACATCGTCAAAGGCTTAATTAAAAGATGGGAGCTGCAAATGGGGGAGCACAAAGTCGACCCTCCACGCCCTCATGAAGTGCCTGCTCTAGGGCATCAGTCAACATGATATCCATATGTCGACAGTTGCCTGAAGAAGTGCCAGAGGCTTGCAACTGGCACACCCATGAAGACTGTATCCTGAAGCATGGAAAGGAACAGGGAAGTTGGCAAGCATCGCCAATAAAGAAAAGAATAAGACTGGCATCTCGCCTAGTGCCAAAGACCCGAATGCGTGGCGCCATAGGCCAGCCCATTCTGCCTCCTACAATTTCTACCTCCCATCAAACAGTCCCTCCAGCAGCTATTAGAAGGCCAACGGACAACAAAAAGAAACAAGCCTCGGTGCGGGTGCATGAAGAAGCTAGCTTAGCCATAGAATAGCTACAAACCATTATAAATGGGCCTGATAACCATGAACAACCCAAGAGCCCGCCTATGCAGCTCAAGAAGGATGCCCCTCAAAGACGCAATGAGTCCCACCGGCTAACAAAAAGAACTAAAGAAAAGGTGAGGGTGTTCAATGAACCGAGTAACTCACTGTGGGGGCAGATGCCAGCCATCAGGGGAAAGGAAAACAAGAATACAAAGGTTAAAATAAGATATGTTACTCTCTCATGCAACATGCTGTCAACCTCGTCCGACGTGACTCAATCTGCTGATGAAGAAGATGAGAAAATTTGCTTTATGCCAAAGGGAGCAGCTCAGGCTAAAGCTTCTGCCTCCCACCCTGCTACTAGGTCCAGGAGAATATCGAGACCATACCCGTCAGCCAGCAAGGAGGCGATATACCACATTCCTCCTCCACCCGAAGGCATAAAACCCAGGGAGGTCATCTCGAAGAAACTGGGTGCATCTGGCCATAATGACAGTATGCCACCCATCTCATACAAACCGAAGGCGGAAGATAGTGCTATCAGTCCCTCCTGGCAAGACCCTGCCATGATGGCGCTACTACGCCAGAAATGGCAAGAGATTGAAATGCTACAAAGGCGGCTAAATGAAATGAATATAAGTCCATCTATGCCACAATCGGCAGAACATTCGCATGAGGCAACACAAGGTAGTGCTAGCTCACCTGAAGCTTTAACACGGCCAGCCATGCCCTGAATAGTACATGATCATATAGGGGGCATTCTCCCTCAACCATTCCAACACACAGTTCCCTGGGCGAGTCAAGGGGCAACTAAAACATCTCTGACAATGGTGCCGATGAGGCCTCGTATGCAGCTGGTTGCCCTACACTCGAGTCTAGCAGATCTGACGACAATGGACAAGCTAAGGATAGAACAGACAATGAATGTGAAGGCGGCTGAAGAGGAAGTCACCGAGGCCGAATTGCAAGCAGCAAAACAAAAAGATAATGAGTCCGCCATGGACTACATAGGAAGGTGGAGAAATCTCCGTGAAAGGTGTCGTATTCGCCTAGGTATGGGGACTATGTTCAAATCTGTAAAGAGAATTTGAGAACTGAAATCCTATGATGGGTCATTGACATTGAAGTCACGACCTTTGAACAACTAAGTAACATTGCAGCCAATGCCGAAGCAATTCTTGCAAAGCTTTGCCCAGCTTCCATAGCCTCGAGCCAAAAGAATAAACCAACCGGCAAACACCCGTCACAAAAAGAAAAGTTCACCTCAAATTTTGAAACCTTCGAGCAACAGAAGAAGAAAATGAAAGAGGCAGCTAGCCTTTCTTCCACCGAGCCGGTAAAACAAGGGTCCTCATTAAGGGGCAAAATGATGAAACCGTACTCCTTTTTGAAGGATAAGACTCGAGATCTCTTTGAGTGGGCCGACGAATGCGGTAGAGTTGTGCTCCCGGAGCCAAAGAAGCCAAGTGATACCGATAGAAAAAATAATCCACGTTTTTGTCCTTATCACCAAGCGGCAGGGCATCCCATTGAGGATTGCTATGTGTTCAAGGACATTATTGGACGCCTTATCAAGAAAGGTGAATTACAGATGGGTGAGTACAAGGTAGACCTTCCGCGCCCTCATCAAATGCCCGCCTTGAAGAGGGCAGCCCCACGCGATATCACTGCCTCAGTTGCCCCTCACAAATTTGGCTGAAGCCAACATCCAACATGTCCGCATAGCTTGAATGCAAATGCTTGCCAACAAAAGGAAGAATGACAAATGACGCGAAATAAAAAAAAAGAAGGAAAGAAAAGGGCATGTTTTAGGGGTAGGTACTAAAAGAAGAAAGAAAAATGAGTAAAAAGGGGGGCGAATGAAATTTGCCTATATAGACATAAGGCTCTGCCTACTGAATCTAAGGCGCCATCTCTCAGAGATTGGGACCTTCAAAATCTAATGGCCTCATATGTTAAGGGAAATATCACTCCCCTTATGCCCTGGTCTACACCGAATAAAAACTACCATTGTGGGATTGCTATAGTGGAGCGAACTACTCATCCCCTCTCTGAGGAGGTGAGCGCTCTCCTACACACCCTCCTTGGTCTGTTTAAGAAAAAATAGATGAAGGGTGATAGCCCCGCACTGCACTTCACTGTCAGTGCCATCCGAGTTGGCAATTTCAAAAAAAGAGAAGAAGAAGAAAAGAAAAGATGAAGAAAAAGAAGAATGAATGCAAAAAAAAGAAAAAAGAAAACAAAATGATGAATATAATTCTGCATGGTAGTTCAATATTTGCACTATTCATGTCGACAGACTCAAAATATACACCTGCTTCATAGCAGCAAAGGCTCTCAACAAGGCCGTCTAAGGCGGAATGGAACAGGGGGCACTCCCCGCAAGCTACGAGTCGAATAGCAAAAAGCCCCCACTTAATCGCTAGGTCTCTGTAGGCAAGGAGTCAGATGGACTAGAGCTACAAGCACGGAAAGAATACAAGAGAGGCAGGAGAATGAATCTCCTTGCGAATAAACACCATCTGTTACAGCAACGCGATGCTAAGCAGGTCACAACTGAAGAGGCAAGCACGGCCAATGTTAGGGCTAGCGACAGGGCAATGCTGAGGCTACAAGGGAAGATCACCAAGGGATACCCCCTTCAAATAAAAAGACCCAACTAGATGTAGTTGCGGAGCTGCAAAGGCTTGCACAATATGGGGGATATGCTTCGCAGCAATACGGCCAAATGCAACCATAACTTCCTAAAGAAACAAGCAAGGCAGTTAAGCTGGCGACCCTATTCTTCCCGCCTGGGAGTCAAAAATGAATGATGAATGGACATCCACCAAAGAGGGAGGGGAGCCATCGCAGATTCATCAGCCCCCCGGCTCGGGTACCTCTCAATAAGAAAAAAGAAGAAAAAAAGGCAAAAAGCAAAAAAAAGCAAAGAGAGAAATTATGAGGAAAGTATAGCCTTCATATCCTCCTCCATAAGCAAAAGGATCCCTAGCAACATTGCATGATGAGTGCTTAGGGAAAATAAAATGACTGCGCCATTTGCGGAGCTAAGAGGACTTTGTAACTGCAACTATCAGCACAAAGGGCCTAGAGGGTGATGCTCAATGTAAACACCGGGAGCCCGTTTCTACAAGGGGCGGCTATTCGGAAGCACCTACCACATAAACTCATAACAAAAGGAAGACAATTGTTCATCTGAAGCGAGTTGTCGTCGAATATCCCCTGAGCGGGGAAGGGGCAATATCAAATCAACAGTCCCTCTAGCACTAAAAAACCTTCATTGGCTACCAGGCCTCCTGTTAAATACGGGTCTAGGCCCCATCGATGGGAAGGAGAAGATCAAATTCTGCTAAGCCATCTATGCCTTTGGCTCCTTTCGCGTCATCAAGCTAGCAAATAAACCCTCGTTGGCCCATGACGCCCCGTCTTAGCACCCCCGGTCCCATCGGAATTCATGGTGCCTCGCCAACTTCTCATCCTATGGGGATACTCCCTATTTGTCCCACCGAGATTGACCCTCTACCCTTGATCTGGGACCCATGCCCCCAGCCAGTGCATTTTCATTCCCCTTCGGTATTCAACCGTAATAATTATGCAGATACACCAAGAGATGCTATATTTGTCCCCTGGGGCTCTCCCATCCCTGCCGGTTTGTATGTTATGCCCTATACCCGGGCTCATAAAACCTTTTGTTCTTGGCTTGAGGCACTCCGCCCTTGCCGAGCTCTAAAAATTGCCCTTAGTCCCACTGGGCCGCGCTAATAAACCTCTTCACTTGGCTTGAGGCACTTCGCCCTTGCCGAGCTCTACAAATTGTTTCATAGTCCCACTGGGCTGGGTTCATAAAACCTTTTCACGTGGCTTGAGGTACTCCGCCTCTACCGAGCTCTAAAAATTGTTTCACAATCCCACCAGGCTAGGCCTAAGAATCTTTTCTCTTGGCCTGAGGCACTCCGCCCTCGCCAAGCTCTAAATCTTGCCCCCTAGTCCCATCGGGCTGGGCCTATAAAATCTCCCCCTGGGCCTGAGGCTTCCCGCCCTCGCCGGGCTATTGGGTATTAATCTTTAAGTCCTATTGGTGCAATGAGCAGTTGAATTCACTAATAGTCTCACTGAGCAAAGTATTCCGCATCACAGAAGAATCCGCGCCAGGGAGCCCAACGTAAAAAAAAAGAAAAAAGAAAAAATGATGGTCTAGAATGAACTCAACAAATCAATAAACTCAATAAACTCAAGTAAACCCAATAAACCCAATAAATCAATGGCTCAACAAACCAATAAATCTGACAAACCAATAAATCTAACAAACCAAATAAACCCAATAAACCCAACAAGATTCAATAAACCCAATAATCCAAGCAAAATCAATCAACCCAATAAGTCATAAAACCCAATAAACCAAACAAACCCCATAAAATGCAATAAACCCAACAAACTCGATGAAACCAACAAATCAATAAACATAACAAACCCAATAAACTTAATAAATCAATAAACCATATGCGCTCAATAAACTTAATAAACCCAATAAAATCAATAAACTCAGTGGAATAAACAAAATTCAACAAATCCAATTAACCCAACAAACTCAACCAATAAATCCAATGAACTTAACAAATTCAAAAAAACCAATAAAATCAATAAACTCAATAAACTTAACAATTTCAATAAACCCAACCAATCTAAACAAATAAACTAACAAAAAGACCCCTTCACTTTGTCTCAAGACCTTCTATCTGAGTAAGGTTTGTTTATCCCGACATATCCATGGGTCAACGTCCATATTCTACCCTGGCCTTGACCTCACGTCTTTACCAGGTTGGTTGACCTCGACAAGACATCAGGTCGACATCTGCATCCATACATTCTGCCCTTGTTTCAGAACTTTAGTCAGAGCAAGGTTGGTTGACTCCGACATCTCATCGGGTTGACATCAATATTTAGCCCTGGGTTTAGGCCTTTCATACGTCTACATTCTAATCTACCCTCGCCCGAAAGCCTTCTATCGGGGCAGGGCCCGTTGACTTCGACATGACATCGAGTCAACACCAAGTCTACGTTATGCCCTTGGCTCAGGCCTCATGCCTCCGTCAAGTTCGTTGGCTCCGACAGGACGTCGAGTCAACACCTATCTTATATTCTGCCCTGACCCAGACCCTATGTCTCTCCCAGGTCGGTTGGCTTCGACATGATGTCAAGTCAACACCAATGGTTTATTTCTGCCCCTGCCCTGGACATACCGTCTAAGCAGGGTTTGTTGACTCTGACATTCTGTCGGGTTGACATCCATATTTCACCTTTGGCTAGGATCTTCCATCTGGCTAGAGAACAGAAAGACCCTTTCACTTGTGCTTCGAACCTTCCATCCGACCAGAAAAAAAAGCCCCTTTCATCTTTGGCTTAGACCTTTTGTTTGGCCGGAGAATAAAAAAGACCCTTTTTACCTTCGACTCGGACCTTTCGTTTAGCCAGACAACAAAAAGACCGCCTTTACCATTGGCTCGGACCTTCTTCCCGACCAAGGAACAAAAGAAAGTCCCCTTTCATCTTTGGCTCGGACCTTTCGTCTGGCCGGAGAACAAAAAAGAGCCTTTTTACCTTCGGCTCGGACCTTTCGTCCAGCCAGACAACAAAAAGATCGCCTTTACCTTTGGCTCGGACCTTCTACCCGACCAAGGAACAAAAAGACCTTTTTACTTTTGGGCTTAGACCTTTCGTCTGGTCGGAGAACAAAAAAGACCCTTTTTACGTTCAGCTCGGACCTTTCGTCTAGCCAGACAACAAAAAGACCGCCCTTTATCTTTGGCTCGGACCTTCTGCCCGACCAAGGAACAAAAAGACCCTTTTACCTTTTGGCTCGGACCTTTCGTCTGGCCGGAGAAGAAAAAGACCCTTTTACCTTCGGCTCGGACCTTTCATCCAGCCAGACAACAAAAAACATCACCTTTACCTCTAGCTCTGACCTTCAGACCTTTCATCCAGTTAGAGAACGAAAAGACCACTTTTGCCTTTGGTTCGGACCCTACATCCAGCTAGAGAATGAAAAGCCTCCTTTTATCTTTGGCTCGGCCCTTCTACCCAGCCAGAGAGCAGAAAGACTCCTTCCATCGTCAGCATCATGACTCCTTCGTCTAGGCTAGCGCACAAACCCACCATCGGCATTATGACCTTTCATCTGGGCTGATGCATAAACCGATCGTCAGCATCATGACTCCTTCATCTAGGCCAGCGCATAAACAAACAAATCCTTCTATCGTCGGCATCATGACCTTCCATCTAGGCCAATGCATAAACTCCCCATCAGCATCATGACCTTTCATTTAGGCTGGCGCATAAACGAACAAACCCTTCTACCGTCGGCATCATGACCTTTCGTCTAGACTGATGCATAAACCAATTGTCGGCATCATGACCTATCGTCTAAGCCGATGCATAAACCCATTGTCAGCATCATGACTCCTTCGTCTAGGCTGGCACATAAACCAATTATCAGTGTCATGACTCCTTCGTCTAGACTGATGCATAAACCAATTGTCGGCATCATGACCTATCGTTTAGGCCGATGCATAAACCAATTGTCGGCATCATGACCTATCATCTAGGCCGATGCATACACCCATTGTCAGCATCATGACTCCTTCGTCTAGGCTGGCGTATAAACCCACCTTCGACATCAGGACCTACCGTCTAGGCCGATGCACAAACTCATTGTCGACATCATGATCTTTCGTCTAGGCCGATGCATAAAACCGAATTGTCGGCATCATGACCTACCGTCTAGGCCGATGCACAAATCAATTGTCGGCATCATGACCTTTCATCTAGGCCGATGCATAAACCTATCGTCAGCATCATGACCTTTCGTCTAGGCTGACGCATAAACCAACAAATATCTTTTTACTATCGGCATCGTGACCTTCCGTTTAGGCCGATGCATAAACCAATTGTCGACATCATGACCTTTCATCTAGGCCGATGCATAAACCAATCGTCGGCATCATGACCTTCCGTCTAGGCCGATGCATAAACTGAATCGTCGGCATCATGACCTTCCGTCTAGGCCGATGCATAAACCGAATCATCGGCATCATGACTTACCGTCTAGGCCGATGCACAAATCAATTGTCGACATCATGACCTTTCGTCTAGGTCAATGCATAAACCCATTGTTAGCATCATGACTTTCTGTCTAGGCTGACGCATAAACCAACAAAAAACCTTCTCACTGTCGGCATCATGACCTTTTGCCTAGGCTAGCGCATAAAACAACAAAAGACCCCTTGGTGGCACAACCTTGCAAGTCGCTCGGCATTACAACCTTCGCTCTAAAGCCGACCATCATCCTACCATTGGCCCGGAACTACTGTCTGGACCAATGAACAAAAAGACCCCCCTTGGTTCCACACCAACCCTTGATCCTTCCAAGGATTTACCACAACATATAACGCCTTCTCTCCATCGCCATGGCGTTAGCCACCCACTTCTAAAAGAACAGCTGGCCTGTGGGTGTACTTATTATGTCCCATAAAAGAAAAAAAAAGAGAGAAAAAAAGAGAAAAAAAGAAGGAAAAAAAGAAAGAGAAAAAGAGGGGGAAAAGAAGAAAGAGAAAAAGAAAAAAAAATAGAAGAAGAAAAAAAGAGAGAAGAAGAACATACTTCTTGCATGTTTTTTGACTTTGGGTGTTGCTCACCATGCTTGCATGCTTACTAATACTATAGATTATCACACTTCCTTCAAACTTCTAGGACCACGCTATCTTGCTAAATAAAGTGCCCGATTCTAGGTACGTGTGCATCACGGCATACATTAAAGAATGAAAAGCCGATTTTCGGTGAGTGCATGCGTTTAAGGGACAAGTCATAGCTGTGTTACCAACGTAGCTCACGAGAAGCACCCAGACAAAACTCCACACACTCGACACTCAATGTTAGCAATGGTCTCTAATCATAGGGATGCTAGAAAGTTTTTCCTAACCCTTTATGGATGCTCAAATCTCTACACCCACACGAGGGATAATCATGAGGAAAAAGCTGCCTACCCTCCCATCCAAAAAAAAAATGATGGGTGGAATGTGGATCCAGGAAGCCAGGAATCCCCACTGAAACAAATGAGGAAACTCGCGTAAAAATGGTGAAGCAAACTCCACAATAAAATTACAATAAGGATGAATCCTAGTAGCCAGGAATCCCCATTGGGACACATGAGGAGACTCGCGTCAAACGGTGAAGTCCGTAATAAAATTACTATAAGGGATGAATCCTAGTAAACCGAGAATCCCCATTGAGACACATGAGGAGACTCACTACAAACGGTGAAATCCATAATAAAATTACTATAAGGGATGAATCCTAGTAAGTCTGGAATCCCCATTGAGACACATGAGGAGACTCGTACCGAACGGTGAAGTTCAGCATTAAGAATAAACTAAGGGGGGTTGTGCGAAGCTACCGAAAGTCAAGAACCCCGAATGTATGTGTAGACGCTAGAGTAATCCTCTAATGTTACTTAGAACATCTGCGTATCCCTATGTCTAGGATTCGCTGCTCACATATTTGCACTATCACACCATGGAGGACTAGTCTTGGGTGTGGATTGTGATTTCCACTATGCACATATTCTATGCGGTGTCCTCTTTCCGCATGCACGCCTCCCTTAGTTATGCTTCGTGAACCGCACTCTGTCCATGAATCATGGGCATTGTCCTTATCCTATCCTCGATATAGGGAGCTATTCTATATATCTACCATATGCTTGCGATCGATGGGTGCCTGCATGCTTGCGTGAATAAAGAACACAAGAACAAAAAGACACACTTTTCAAATAGGCTACACCCGTAGGTCCCGCTCACTCGTCCCTCATTCGCGCCACCTACGGGTGGGGGTCATTCGTTGACACTGAAAATATTCTCAATAATAATTCTTAATAATTGCATTTGTAGGTCTTAAACTCCGACCGAGGGCCCCCACACCAGCAGAGAAGGAAAAGAGAGGAAAATGGTAGAAGCCGAATGAAAGATGAGACAGAAGAAAAGAAGAAAAGGAAAAGAGTGCCCAGGCACAAGGGATAGCTGCTAAAGCGAGACTCGAAGGGCTCAAAAGAATATCCGGGACCATCCCCGAACAAGTCAGCGGAAGCTTGGAATTAGCCAATTACTTTAATAAACAAAGGATGGGCCAAAACATTCAAGAAATTCAAATTGGGCAGAAGATACATGAGCTTGGACCTGATAAAGTTTAAAGGGCCTAAAACCACTCAAATGGGCCAAGGTGGGGCTTAAATGATCTAAGAAGAGAGCGAATGGGCCAAAGGACGGGCACTGGTAGCCAGGCCACTTGATCCGGCGGCCAGGTGCGCCACCTGACGCCGGGTGAGCCTTCCACAATGTGCCGCCGTATCACATTCCAGCCGCCGTATCAGGAGGATAGAGCCCCTATAAAATCCGCAGTTGCGAAGACTTGAGGGAGAAGGAATGATAGAGAAGAAAAAAAAGGGCCAAAATAAAAGTGAGAACAGAGAGCAGAAAGAGAAGCTGAGAAGAGAGGGAGGGTTTGCGAAGGTGGGTTCCATCCCCATGTAGGGCCGCCACTGAGCTTGCAGTCTCCTCTTTTCCTCATCCCCCATTCTCCTGTGTATTTATTGCATTTCTTTTTTTTTTTTGCTGCATTCGATTGTGTCTTTCTTAGAAATGTAGCGCTTGTAATATTTCATGGAGGAATAAATGTCATGGGTTGTTAGATCTACGAATTAATGGTCTCATTTCTTTTTCTCTCCCTCTTCTGTGAGGTTGGATGTGAGATCGAATATCTGGAGTTTTGTGAAGCTTTCCACTAAATCTACTCTTTGTAACTTCTCTATGAAGTTTTCCGGATGGCATGGTTTTCAGTGGCCTGTGAATCTATCACATGGCCTCTGGTCTCCCCTTGGTGAACGAGGAATAGCTCTCAAGCCCCCTCTTTGCTGTATCTTAGTCTGTGGCTCTGTGGGTATTGACCGCCGTGCTAGCAAGTTGATTTTACATCCGATTGCTTCCTAGAGCCACTTGGCTCACCTATTACCTTCACAACACACCTCTCAGGAGAGACCAGGGACCTGTGAAATCATCACATGGCCCCTGGACCTCTTGCTCCCCAGTCTGAAGGATATTGCTGCTCTGAAAACCCTTGGGTTTCATCCTCTCTGTCCCTTTCTATTGCATAAACCCCATGATACGGCGGCCATCTACTGCCCCAGCCGCTGGCTCCCTCTCACACGATGCTATAGCCACAGTGTTCGTGCCGCCGGAGTTCTCTCACATTTCACTCTTACCCAGCCACCGATTGACACCTTTGGCCGCCAAATAGAGCCCCTGGTTCCTTGGCCACCGTATCAGGAAAGTCTATTTCCTGGCCGTCGTGTGGCCCCATCTCTCTTGTTACTCCAGCCGCCGGTTGGCATGCTCTTGGCCGCCACCTCATCTCCCTCAGCCGTCGGATCAAGCTCTCTTTCCCCTCATCTTTCACCGCCGAATAGCTTATTTCCCCTTTCCATACCCTTGGCCACCGAGTAGGCCCAGCCTAGCCGCCGTATCGCCCTCCACTGGCTGCCGAATGCCTATGCACCCCCTGGCCGCCATCGACTGCACACCTCCTGGACGCCATCTCGTCTGTTCCCATGGCTACCAGATCAAGTCAGCCATTTCCTTTCTCACAACCCCCTAAGACCGCCAGAGGTTGATTTTAATTTCAGAAGATTTACAGGAGCTACATTGACAGGGTGTTACCCTTACATTCTACTTCATTTTTTGAATTCTCCGACTACCCTATCGAGTCACAGAGATCTGCCGCTTGCTATGGCATGTTCCCCGAAGACCTCATTAAGGGAAAAGAAATCAATTGCCTCGGTGATGGATGGTGTCCCACAGTTGATCCCCGGGCCTTTGTATGCCCGCATCTTATGGACTCCGTCTCGGCACTCCATGGACGGATATCCTATATGTCTCTTGGCATACCCCGAAATAATGGGAGATGCTGCCGGAATTCACTCAAGAGGCATAGATATCATACCGTATTTTTTGAATTACCCCTTTGGGTCATGGAGGTCCGCCGGTTCCTATGGCTTGTTCTTCGATGGCTTCATCAGGGAAACAATGAATAAATCGCTTTAATAGCAGACAGTGTCCCATTGCGCTTGCTCTTGTGGCCCTCGGGCTTTGATATGCCCATGGATTATGGACCCCGTCTCGGCTCTCCGTGGACGGGTATCCTATCTGTCTCTTGGCATATCCCAAGATAAGGGGAGATGCTGCCAAAATTAAATTTGGAGGCTGTGTCATGTCATGCCTTTTCGGGTGTTCCAATCATCCCACTGAATCACGAGGCTTCGTTACACATTATAACATGAGCTCCGATGATCCCGCCAGGGAAATAGAACATTGACTGCCTTAAAGGCGAACATCACCCCGATTCTTTCAGACCCTTCGGCCCTTAGTTGTGTCGGCTTTCCCTAAAAGCCTTCGCGTACACCCTGTGGTACCAAAATGGGTCAAGACTAATCGGCAAAGGGTTCATTACCCACTATTGGGTCTGGGCCATCATTTCGATATGCCCGACTTTTCGGAATCCGTCTCATCTCTCTGTGGACGAATTTCCTATACATCTCCCCAACATATTTCGGGGCAGGGGGAGTTGCTGCTAAAATTTCGCTAGGAATTTGTGATTTAACTCCACATTATGTTTCTCGGGTCTTCCACTCTATTTTCACCCCTCATTGTGGTAGCGACCTCACGGCTAATTGTTGGGTCCCACGGAGTGCAATCGGATCTAGAAGGGGGGGTTGAATAGATCTTGTTGATAACGATGGCCTATTTAAATCTTGACCCCCAAGTACATGAATCACTCCTATAAACCAATAAAACACTTAGACACATGGCGCAGCGGAATAGATAGGAATAGAGCAAGTAATAATGTTAAAGCACGATGCTCAGTTCAAATATGTCGACACTCTCAGTGGGCAGGTCGACACACCTTCTACGGATCCTGGGCATATGAATCAGAGTAGCTGATTGTGAGATGACTTGCTTAGTGTGTGAGAGCTGAGGTGATCACTAAGGTGTGTGAGTGTCAAACGAGGTGAATTCCCTTAGCAGAGCTTTCACCTTGGTACCTGTGTGCAATGGTGCAGCAGGTAACCCAAGGAGCTAATGCATTTAAAGACACAGGTAAGAGGGCTGCTCACCCATCATGATACCTTCCTCTGCTAGGGAGATGCTTCAAAGTATCTGTAAGCAAGAGTGCTGCAGACACTTGAGAAGATGCACGTTAGCAACGATGGTAGGAGGATCAAGATGAGACTATTGTGCTAGCGGAATGCTTGAGTGTGCAGAGAAAATAAATATCGTAAGTTATAGAACAAGCTCACAATGTATACAACCCAAAACACAAGGAGTTTAAGGTGGTTCGGTTGTTAGCCCACAACCTACGTCCACCCTACACCAAACTCGGTGTAACTTTCTGGCTGACACACAGCTTGATCCGCTGAGCAGCACAGCTTGCTTTCACATATGAGCAACACAGCTTGCTTTCTGCTGATCAACAACTTAAATTACCTAGAGGATCTGATCCTCTCTTCCTCTGAAACCACAGAGGGAACCCGGTCCCTAAATAGGGGATCAGAAAAGCTAGATGTATTGGTGATTGATGAACCGTAACAAATAGAAGTTGAATACTGCAAGTGCAGTGGAGAAGGAATAGAGATTTTGTAGACACCAGCTAAGAAAATGGATCAAGACAATGGAGCTGGTGGGTGCAGCTACAAGATTGGATCCAAAGATCCTTTTCTTCAAACACTGGTAGACTGCAGGGTTTGTCTTCTCCCTCAAGGCTGCTCTCTCTTCTTTATCTCTACTCACAACACTATACTATGTCAACCAAGTGCTGGGGCTGCTCTCACGCTTTCTTAGGAATGTTTTTGGTGGATGGTCCAGAGCGTGGCACTGTGGGGATGGCAGCAACAGCAGCTTCTTCAGTTGAGGAAGCTTGGTATAAATAGGTAAAAACTAGTTGTAAAGCCTGGGAGAAAATGGCACCCAGAAGTCTCTGATGGACCATTGTACCGGCTGTATTTTTCCCTTCATAATTTCCCTTGAAGCTTGCGCCAGGGTGAAGTGAGAGCTTGGAGTCTTCCAGGCAAGTTCCATGTTCGACGGTGGCAGCACCTGGAAGAAGTGTGATGGGAATCGACGCCATGAGCACTAACATTTTATTTACATTTGTGTCCTTTAGTTTGCTTTTATATCATTGGGAAAGTATGTTGACAATTGTAAGGCTTTATAAGCCAATGTGTCATTCCCTTGGATTGTTTGGATTTTTGTGCAAAATGTCTGTAGGTCCAGCAAGGGGGCCCTCACTCCTTCCCCATTGGTCCACCTAAGTCATTGGGGTCCATGTGGGGCTGGTCAACCATCCTAGGTGGCATCTAGAAGGTTTGACAAGTCATGGGAGACAATTGGACCAAAAAGTCCAAGATGCTTACCATATAGTCAAGGGGGCGCCCCCCCTTAATACTAGTTTAATGTGGTTCCAAACAACATGGGAGAAATAGATTTGAACTCCCTCTTTTATCTCTCCTAACCCTAGATCTGAGGTCATTTTGAGTCTTTTTACACTTATTATAAATACCATGTATTTCCATTTTATGTAGAATTAATGAAGTGAAATTTGTGAAAAATTGCTTGGATCTCCCTTGGAGGGTGCGCCCCTCTCCCCTCTCTCCCTGGTTCTTCTCCTTCCTCCAGCCCTCCAAAGTGTGAAGCCCATTCTCCTTAGCCCCTCTGAGTTCAATTTCTACCGTCGCCGCCGTCGCCATCGCACCGCCGTCGCGCCACCGCCACCATCGCCGAATTTTGTCTACATCAGGATAGAAGTTCATCTCCAGAGTTTTATCTCTGGTTCTTGTTGTCTGATGGAGCCCTAATTTTGAGGGTTTGTTCTTTCCATCTCCCTTAACCTTCAGTTCAAATTTCGTGTCATTTGGACTTCATTTGGTATTTTTCCCACATTTATTGTTCTCCCCCCTGTAATGTGTCATTCTGCAGATCTACGGGACAGAGTCACCTTATTGTAATTTTACCACCCACTTATAAATTTACAAACAAATCAAAAACATTCCTCAGTGTTCCTCACATATACCCCCTTCCACCATAATTTTCGTGGAGTCTAGAAAAATCATTTTCTCTTCGGTCAAAGGTCAGTTTCAAGAAAATTACAGTCTGCCCTGTGTGTCTGTCAGTCCGAGTCAGAAAATAAAACAGTGTTACAGTCATTCTCATCTTCAATCCGTTCGGTGGATGGAGCTGTGAAAAATATATGTTGTAGTTCTTTGCGTGCTCTTTCCAACGGTACCAGCCACGTCTCGATCGGCCTCTGAATCTGAGCCACATAATTCTTGCAGCCAAGGCGTGCAGATCTGTTCCCTGTGCAGGTCTGAAATTATAGTCCGGGAATAATTCATGCAAAATTATCAAAGGTCAACTTTTGGAACCGCCACTTCAGGGAGTCGATCAGGGACATCCCGCCATCGTCCCAGCCAAGCGGCGCCTTCAGAAGATCTCAGGAGGGCATTATTCCTTTGTAATCCGTGCCTTGCTATCCAGCAAGTCAGAACCGAGTCGGTGTAGGACCGAGTCGGACCAGCAGGCCGAGTTGTGCCGTACGTACCTCCAGATTACTGCCCGTCAACCCAAGGTCGGTCCTCCCGGGCCCCACTTGTAGCCCTTTACCTCCCTGCATAGAGTGGGCAATAAAATTCACTGTTGTAATTAACTTTTACCGTTGTTACCGGGAGTTACCGTACTTGACCGGGAACGTCTTCCCCACGCCCAGAACGTGAAGGTACACTCGCCACCCTCCTCGTAGGCATTACTTTACTCGTATATTTTTGTATATGCCGCTGCATGAGTGACAGATTATCTAGCTTGTTATCATTTTATCACCACTGCGAGAGCGAGAGTGAGTGACCGTCCCGTGACTCGACCCAAGTTAACGCGGAAAGGCCGATACCCGAGACTCACTGCCGGTTTCTCAACCGCGCACAGTCTCACGTCTTCCCTCGCATAGGGATGATCGCGAGCTAGAGTCCCAGGTCGCGTGTCCGTCCCGCATCAATTTGGTATCAGAGCGCCAGTTGAGTCTAGGGTAGTCATTTGTAAAACTCCAAAAAAAAGAGTCGTTTAAGTCGAGTCTAAGTCTAAGTCGGTCTAAGTGTCACATTTACATACCATTAATCGGTATATCAAAAGGTGTTGTCCGAACGTTAGGCTACGCCTATCGGGAAGGCCGCACACTTACGCGAGTGATCTTCAGATCGATTATCTCCGCCACGTACCGAGTCTTGGTTTAAGTCTTGGGTCCTTAGTGTGCATTAGTTAGTGCATCTCAACTTTGCACGCATTTTGAGTCGTGTCTAGGTGCTTGTATTAGTTTGCACAAATTTTGCCTATTAAAACAAAAAAAAATGCCCTTGCATGTCCATTCCTAGGGATCTATTCCCATCTTTTGGTAACTATGGCCAACCCATGCCGACCCGTCCAAGGTGATAGGTCCGTGTCCGAGTACATTCAGGACTATGATAAGTACCGGGTGGAATATGGAGTTGGAGAGGAGAGCACCATGATTGTCTTTCAGTTCCAGAGAGGTTTGCGGCTTCACTTCCAAATTGAATGTCTTATCCATGACGCATTCTCTCTGGCACAATCCTATAAGGTCGCTCTGGAGGTCGAACCATTTGAGTCCCGATTTTCTCGGTTTAAATGTGCCCTTCGGCAAGCATCTACCTCCTAGCCGAGTCCCGATCCGATCGGACCGCCTACACCACAGCCTTCCCCACCTCAGTCGGGGAACCCCTTCCCTAGAACTCCATTGCCATCTACTTCCAATCTTTATTCGGAACCATCTTGTTTGGAGCCTCTAAAGCTCGAGCCACCCGTGTTTATAACGGGTACACTTCTCATAGCCGAGCCACTTCTTAGTTGGCTCAATGATGGCTTGGTCCCACTTCCTTACACATCCATGGACCCCACCCTACCATTGGTGCCCATCAACTCCTTCGACACTACATTCCGGTCTAGTCACCATGTTGATACCTTGGATGACCTTGTTATGGGATTAGACTCGCAATGGCAGTTGACACACTCTTTGGCCCGAAGCTTCGACCAACCCACTAGTCTTAGCTTCACCCATCCAGCCTTAGGGTTCATTACCTCCATGTGCACCGTGGGTTGTGTCACCATGGAGATTCTTCTATTCCTCCCCATGCCGACCGAGCCCGACTTCATACCCTTTTGTCCGAGGGAGGAATCATACTTCCTACCTACGATCACCATCCCACCCGCCACAATGCATGAAGGTGACCATCCACACCTTCAAGACTTCTACACATGGGACCGTGAATTGTGGGAACCCACCACAAGGGGTCATACCTTCTTTGATCCCTTTGACCCATTCCCTAGTGGGCCCCTTGACCCTCCATATATACTTCATTTCTTCGAGGGAGTCCACTACCACACCCCTATCCCACGGGCCGGGTCATCTATACCCACCAAGCCCAATCTCGATACACCCACACCCGGCTCGTCCACACCCGGCTCTCCTAGCCCTCTCAAGTCTCCCAAATCCAAAGGGCTGTTCATGCATGACTGGGTCATACCTGGGCGTCTAGGTGTTTCCCATACCACCAACCTTCAGGTACATAAGATGCATGCATGGCACATATTCGGATGTCCTGGTCCGCTGTCACCCATGTACGGGTCGAACTAACATTAGCTTTTTTTAGGGTCTTCGTGAGTCTTTGTTTCGTTTGTCTGTTATGTGTCTGTGCATACATCGAGTCGAGTTGATCTTCTGTACACTCACGATGTTAGTCCCTTTCGAGTTCGAGACTTGTCAGACTTTGGGATCGGTTCTACTCCACATATCGGATCTAGTCACATAAGGGACAAGCGGTGATTCCTAGTGAGTCTTCGAGCCGCCTTCCCTCCTTTGAGAGTGACCCCACCCCGGAGTGTCCACCTCTAGCCTCTTCCCCAGCAGCGTGTGCATATCGAATCTATACGGGATGAGCAGGTGTCGATTATTTGGAGTGGAGCGTACTCCACGCTTCCAGGTTCGGTGACGCATCCGCCAGAGCTACTCGAGCAGCTGCACCCCTTACTCGACGGGGTCGAGTTCTTCCCACCCGGGGAGAGTTGATGGGAATCGACGCCAAGAGCACTAACATTTTATTTACATTTGTATCCTTTAGTTTGCTTTTATATCCTTGGAAAAGTATGTTGACAATTGTAAGGCTTTATAAGCCAATGTGTCATTCCCTTGGATTGTTTGGGTTTTTGTGTAAAATATATGTAAGTCCAGCAAGGGGGCCCTCACTCCTTCCCCATTTGTCCACCTAAGTCATTTGGGTCCATGTGGAGCTGGTCAACCATCCTAGGTGGCATCTAGAAGGTTTGACAAGTCATGGGAGACAATTGGACCAAAAAGTCCAAGATGCTTACCATATAGTCAAGGGGGCACCCCCCCCCTTAATACTAGTTTAATGTGGTGCCAAACCACATGGGAGAAATAGATTTGAACTCCCTCTTTTATCTCTCCTAACCTTAGATCTGAGGTCATTTTGAGTCTTTTTACATTTATTATAAATACCATGTATTTCCATTTTATGTAGAATTAATGAAGTGAAATTTGTGAAAAATTGCGTGGATCTCCCTTGGAGGGTGCGCCCCTCTCCCCTCTCTCCCTGGTTCTTCTCCTTCCTCCAGCCCTCCATGGTGTGAAACCCATTCTCCTTAGCCCCTCTGAGTTCCATTTCTGCCGCCGTCGCCGCCGCCATCGCACTGCCGTCGCGCCACCGCCACCATCGCCGGATTCTGTCGACATCAGGATAGAAGCTCATCTCCGGATTTTCATCTCTAATTCCTGTTGTTTGATCGATCCCTAATCTTGAGGGTTTGTTCTTTCTATCTCCCCTAACCTCCATTTCAAATTTCGTGTCATTTGGACTTCATTTGGTATTTTTTACGCATTTATTGTTCTCCCCCTGTAATCTATCATTCTGCAGATCTACGTGACAGAGTCACCTTACTGTAATTTTCTTACCCACTTATAAATTTCCAAACAAATCAAACAAATTCGTCAGTGTTCCTCACATATACCCACTTCCACCATAATTTTCGTGGAGTCTAGAAAAATCATTTTCCCTTCGGTCAAAGGTCAGTTTCAGGAAAAACACAGTCTGCCCTGTGTGTCTGTCAATCCAGGTCAGAAAACAAAATAGTGTTATAGTCATTCTCATCTTCAATCCGTTTGGTAGATGAAGCTGTGAAAAATATATGTTGTAGTTCTTTGAGTGCTCTTTCGAACGCTACCAGCCACGCCTCGATCGGCCTTCGGACCTGAGCCACATAATTCTTGCAGCCGAGGCATGCAGATCTGTTCCATGTGCAGGTCTGAAATTACAGTCTGGGAATAATTCATGCAAAATTATCAAAGGTCAACTTCTGGAACCGCCACTTCAGGGAGTCGATCGGGGACATCCCGCCATCGTCCCAGCCAAGCGGCACCTTCAGAAGACCTCAGGAGGGTGTCATTCCTTTGGAATCCGAGCCTTGCTGTCCAGCGAGTCAGATCCGAGTCGGCGTAGTACCGAGTCAGACCAGCAGGCCGAGTTGTGCCATACGTACCTCCAGATTACTGTCAGTCAACCCAGGGTCGATCCTCTCGGGCCCCACATGTAGCCCTTTACCTCCCTGCGTGGAGTGGACAATAAAATTCACTGTTGTAATTAACTTTTACCGTTGTTACCGGGAGTTACCGTACTTGGCCGGGAGCGTCTTCCCCACGCCCGAAACGTGGAGGTACACTCGCCACCCTCCTCGTAGGCATTGCTTTACTCGTATATTTTTTTATATGCCGCTGCATGAGTGACAGATTATCTAGCTTGTTATCATTTTATCATCGCAGCGAGAGTGAGAGTGAGTGACCGTCCCGTGACTCGACCCGAGTTAACGCGGAAAGGCCGATACCCGAGACTCACTGCCGATTTCTCAACCGCGCATGGTCCCACGTCTTCCCTCGTATATGGATGATCGCGAGCTAGAGTCCCAGGTCGCGTGTCCGTCCCGCATCAAAGTGACTGAGTCTTCTCATTTGGATGCTTGGAGATGTTTTCATTAAATGCTCCTACAGGCCTGCTGTCTTCCATTGGCTGAGCCCAGCTTTTAGTACAAGGAAGGTACGTTGGTAGACAGTGGGAAGAAGCAGACCAGATCTCCCTTTAGACGGCATCAGATATTTACAATAACTCTCCCTCAGAAATGTAGTCTTCTCATTCTGCTCAAGTGCACTCTTCTGCGTACAATGGCTGGTTGGACAGCCCATAGGTCGACAGCGAGATAGTGGCAGACTGCGGAATGTCCTATTCCTAGCAGCAGACAGTCTGGACAGGCAGACAGATAAGACTGACATCGCGACAGACTGAAGTGGCTCTTCCAGCTGGATTTCTAAGAAAACCATCTCCAAAAGGTAGAAAAATGAGTGATATGATGGTAGAGCAAGGGTCATACCTCGGAACGTGGTTCAGACCCCAAAATCCTTAATTTTAATGATTTGCAGTTCCTTTTTCTCTCTCTTGATGGCCCACTGATCTGACAGTGTATTGGCTTGAGGATTTCTAGAATAACAAGGGTGTGTCGACACTTTCCTAGCAGTGTGTCGAGACATCCCATTGAAAGCCTTGAAGAATCGTTCTAGTTGAACGTGGATGTTTCCCTGTCAGTGTGTCGATACATCCCTTTGAAGGCCTTTGAAGATAGCTTCTGTCGATTTCAAAACACGTTTGGTTGATCGTTGATGTGTCGACGCTTTACACTCAGTGTGTCGGGACATTTAGTGAGTGTCTTGAGGATCCATGGATGATGTGTCGAGACAACACTAAAAGGTGTCGGGACATGTGAGCCATGAGCAGAGTTCTCGCATGAGGGTGTCGAGACATTAGTGAGTCCAGAGTCTTAGACAGAACGGCTTCGGCTTGATTTCTTCTGGATGTACCGAGACTTCCCTGTCAGTGTGTCGGGACATTTAGTGAGTCCAGAGCTTTACACAGTTGATTTCATACACTTTCTGGTTGAACCTAGATGTGTCGACACTTTCCTGTCAATGTGTCGAGACATTCCTTTGAATGGTCTTGAGGACGGCTTCTACTTCAGCTGATTTCTTCTTGAGGTGTCGAGACATTTGTCAGATGTGTCGACACATGCTTTATGTGCAGAGTTGTCATCCGAAGGTGTCGAGATATTTTCTTTCTAATTCAGCCCTTGATGTTTGGACCTTGAGCAACATGCATAGACTTTGTCTTGCCATAAGGTAAACATGCACAGGCATGATATGCGTTGGCCAAGGGTTGCACGGACCTTGATCTTCTTATGTGCTCAGACCTTAGTTCATTGTAATAGAAACTTGCACCGTCCTGATACTAATTAGCCTTGGATGTGCACCGATCTTCCTTTGCTGTATCGCAATAAAGACATGCCCAGACCTTAGTCATTTTCCTTGGCCTTCTTGCATCGACCTTGGTCCTTCTTTCTTGTGCAGCCTAATGCCTCATCTGTGTGACTTACTTGATTTCTTTCTATCTTTGCAGACAAACTTTGTTGCCGGTGTGGGCTTGACCTGAAATGCGTGAGTGTTTGTCTCTATCAAATGCAGGTCAAACTATATTAATGAATCATAGTCAGACATCATTGAAACAAAAGAATATTATACATAAGCCCAACATACATTGTCAGCCATTATCAAAATAATGTAGTTACACATGTTATATGATTGTCTAACATTCTCTCCCTTTTTGATGATGGCAACTATGAACTATGAGTCATTATGATGTCCAGCTTTGAGTCATTATGAGTATATTGAAAGTCAGAGATTAAAAGAATGTAATCGTGAATAAAAGCACAAAGACCTTCAATGATTATCTCTCCATACAATTTACTCCCCACATAATCTTATGCAAGTATTCAAGACTCTCTCCCCTATGCATTCCTTAGTTAATGACACATACATGACACATACAATTCTCTCCCCCTTTGACATCATCAAAATATCATATTAGAGAGAATATATGGCATAATTAGGAAGGTAGGAGTGAAGGAAATTGCAGCACATCAATTGTTGGAAATTATTAGCACAGGATGTACAGTGTAAAAGAGATTAGATACTTGGAGGGAGCAACTTAAAGTGCAGCAACCTGAGATACCTTTTCGAAGATACCTAAATCTCTCCTCCTTTCGAATGCCAATTGATGGAAAGATCTCTGTTTTCATTTGGAAAGCTTTTAATAACTGCATCTCTACTGATACTAGAGTCAAATCTCTGGGAATTCCCCTACCTTCGAAATGTCACTGCTGCAAACTCCCTCATGTGGAGGATATGAATCACTTATTTGTTCATAGTGAGTGGGCTTCATTTATTTGGTCCTCCTTTCAAAGACATGGCTGCCACCTCAGGGGTAACTCTATTAGAAACCTGATTATTAACACTACACAGGAAATCAATGTCAATTCTCTGTTTGGTTTATTCAAACTTGCTGTTCTTGGCTATGGATTGTGGGAGACTTGGTTGGCTAGGAACTCTGCACGGTTTGAAGGAAATACTATATCCTCTCAAAGGCTTTTCCACAAAGTTCTTTTCCAAGTGAAGCAGATTATCAATAATGCTCATCTCTGGGAAGGTTCAGCAAGCAGCCGCAATATTTTAACTGCTCTTGGCATTAAAGTAACCGGTCGGACCACCCCATTGGTGAAAACAGTGATGGGGACATCAACGTCAGCCCGCTCACATTGTGTTAGCATTTACGTCCTTTTATATTTGTATGTATACCCTTGTGATATATGGGTACACAATTGTAGGTCTTAGTGGGTTTATTTACAAAAGACCATTGGGTTTCTTTGCAAAAGTGCATGTAGGCCCTGCAGGGGCCCCCTCCCTCCTCCTTATTGGTCCACTTGGACTCCCGGGCCCAAGGGGGCTGGTCCATGGTCCAACCTTGGACTTGGACCTAGATTTAATTAAAGAAGACAAATCAAAATTGTCTTCTTTATGGGGGGGGGGCGAACCATATAGTTTAATGGGCTTTTATTGTGTGTTTTTTTGACCAATGTCCAACCCCTTGTATGCCCCATCCGTAACCCCAGATTTGGAGTCATGTGGGTCAATTAGGTAGAACTATATATGGCTTGTATTTTCACTTTATGTGAATTAATGATAGAAAAATTTGTGAAGCTTGAAGCTAGCTGCACCCCACCCCTCTCTCCTCTGGTTCTCCTCTTACCAAAACCCCATTCTAGAGTGGTACCATCTCTATCCCCTCCCCTCTATCTCCGGTGATCATCGGTGCCGCCGCCGCCGCCGTTCGTGCCGCCCTCGAGCCGCCGTGAATCCGACTTCAGTTTTCTGTCCTGCTGGACAGAGGTATCTTCACGAAAATCCTGCTATCAACCACGGCCTCTTCGTGGATTGAAATTTATATGGCGTGTTCCTACCTTCTATCCCCTCCTCCACAAAACATTCCAGGTCCAAAATCCATCGTTTGTTATTTTTACATTTTCGGTCTTTAATCATTTCCAGATCTGTCCTGTCTCTGTCTATAGTGACAGCAGCCCTATGTTTCCCACCTCCGGCCATCTTTTTGATTTATCCAAACCCTTCCAATTTTACTGGGAGTTCTTTCCATCACCCCCTACATCCACAAATTTTATTCATTTTTTATCAGCCTTCTATCTAATTTTAAAAATTCATGGTCTTCCTCAGCTACAGTGTTGTCAGCCAGATTCCAGATCCGACCCACTACTAGTTAAAAAATCATAGAAATTCGTAGACTTCCCTAAATCCAGATCCAAAAATATTCCTGGTTTCATAGCTTGATTTCCCACAACGTTTCTGAAGAACACAACCCCAGATTCGGACGTCTACCTCACGGTCAAAGGCAATCCACAGGAAAGTTCTCTGCTGACCTGAGATTTCAGAAATTGTACAACAGGAAGTTGGAAATTCCATAAGTCCTGATCCGTGAAGATCCAGGCCAGATCTCTAGGCCTAGATTGAAGGATTTGAAGTTAGCTTTCCAACGGCGCTAGTCTCGTGTCGATCCGACATCGGGACTGATCGCAGCGCCCGTTCTCGCCGAGACGCGCGCTGAAAACCAGAAGTTGCAGCCCGTGGCCGGTTATTCCGACCGGTGCCGATCGGAGCCGCCCGGCCTCCGGCCGGCGAACCAGCGCCCCCCCACTCCAGGGAGCGCCCTTCCAGGTATCCTCCACTACAGCGGTACCACGGGGTCCCACACGGCCCCTCCGGACAGCACGTGGGCCCCACCGTCACGTCTTCGGGTGTTACCGAAACAGTGCGAGAAGTCGCCCGTCAACCCGAATTCGGTCCTCCCGGACCCCATTGTGTAGCCCTTTACCTCCCTGCGTGGAGTGGGCAGCGATTTGTATTGTTGTAATCTCCGTGTATTATTGTTCCGGGAGTACGAGTTTCGGCCGTGTCCGTCGTCCCCACGCCGAGCGCGTGGAGGTATCGCATTCGCTCCCTTACTTGGCATTTTGCTTACTTCATATATATTTATTTATGCCGCTGCTAGAGAGCATGTGTAGGGATATCTAGCTCGCTTTATCTATTCATTACCACTACTGCGAGAGAGAGTGAGACCGTCCCGTGACCCGATCCGGGCACACGAGAGAGCCGATCACCCTAGCTCACTACCGGTTTCTTAACCGCGCATGTCCGACACTTCCCTCGTTAAGGGGCAGTTACGAGCTTGTCGTGTCCGTGGTCTCATCCCGCATCAATTTGGTATCAGAGCGAGTTTGAGTCTAGGGTGTAAAAAAAAAAAGAGTGGCATTTACATCGAGTCATTAGTCGGTTTAAGTCGAGTCTATGATCATCATATTTCTAAAACAAAAAAGAGAGTGTTTTTAAATTACATTTCATCCCGATAATTCGGTATATCAAAAGGTGTTGTCCAAACGTTAGGCTACGCCTATCGGAAAGGCCGCACACTTGCGCGAGTGACCTTCGGGTCGATTACCTCCGCCACGTACCGGATATTGGTTTAAGTCTAGGCGCATCATTTTGCATTACTGTGTTTGCTTTAGTCGGTGTGTTTGCATGCCCACTCGTCTAGGTACCCAATACTCACCCCCACCACCACCAATGGCGGAATCCCGAGTCTATAGTTCCGATGAAGTGGCCACCATGTTCCGAACTCTTATGGGAAAAATGGATGGGTTAAGTGACCGCATGGAAGTGTTAAGCACTCGAGTGGATAGAATGGAAGGGTTGAGTACCCAAGTGAATGATCTAGGCACCCGCCTAGAAGAGACGATGAAGGCCGTAGAGGATAGGGCCGCCGGGTCTAGCCAGTCCGTTCAGGGATTGGTCGGGAGAGTCACCGCACTAGAGAGAGGCCCAGCCGAAGCACCCCCGATTGCCCCAGTCCAGGCACCCGTCCCAACTACACAAGGTCAACCGGAGCCGGGTCAACAACCCGCGACTCCAAGGGTTCAAGGGATAGCTAATAGGATGCACGAATTCCCCGAGGTGCATAACTATGAGTCCGAGAATGAGCATCGGGGATATGGTCGTGATCATCGTCCTGTACGGCGTACCCACGACCAAGATATGGATGAACGGGCCCTTCGGACCGTTCGGGCCGACCCTCCCACCATTGACGGGTCCTTAGACCCAAAGGTCTATCTTGATTGGGAGGCTGGCATGGATCGATACTTTGAGTGGTTCGAGATGTCAGACCAAAGGAAGGTCAAATTTGCTAGGATGAAACTTTTAGGTCAGGCCCAAACATATTGGAGGAACATGGAGAACCTATCGTTTCATCGTCATGAACCCCCGATCGATACGTGGACCGAGATGAGGGAGAAGCTTAGGAAGAAGTATCTCCCTACCTCCTACCGCCACCGTCTGATAGAGAGGTGGCAAAGTCTCACCCAAGGAGACCGGTCCGTCTCGGATTACATCGCCGAATTTGATGAATACTACTTGCGATGTGATGCCACGGAGGAGGATTCCGTTACCATCTCTCGGTTTCGGCGTGGTCTACGCCCGCACCTACGGTATGAGCTTCTCCGCCGCAAGGTGGACAAGCTAGAGGATGCATACCAAGTTGCTCTCGAAATGGAGCAATTCGAGGGTGAAGGAAATACTATATCCTCTCAAAGGCTTTTCCACAAAGTTCTTTTCCAAGTGAAGCAGATTATCAATAATGCTCATCTCTGGGAAGGTTCAGCAAGCAGCCGCAATATTTTAACCGCTCTTGGCATTAAAGTAACCGGTCGGACCACCCCATTGGTGAAAACAGTGATGGGGACATCAACGTCAGCCCGCTCACATTGTGTTAGCATTTACGTCCTTTTATATTTGTATGTATACCCTTGTGATATATGGGTACACAATTGTAGGTCTTAGTGGGTTTATTTGCAAAAGACCATTGGGTTTCTTTGCAAAAGTGCATGTAGGCCCTGCAGGGGTCCCCTCCCTCCTCCTTATTGGTCCACTTGGACTCCCGGGCCCAAGGGGGCTGGTCCATGGTCCAACCTTGGACTTGGACCTAGATTTAATTAAAGAAGACAAATCAAAATTGTCTTCTTTATGGGGGGGGGGGCGAACCATATAGTTTAATGGGATTTTATTGTGTGTTTTTTTGACCAATGTCCAACCCCTTGTATGCCCCATCCGTAACCCCAGATTTGGAGTCATGTGGGTCAATTAGGTAGAACTATATATGGCTTGTATTTTCACTTTATGTGAATTAATGATAGAAAAATTTGTGAAGCTTGAAGCTAGCTGCACCCCACCCCTCTCTCCTCTGGTTCTCCTCTTACCAAAACCCCATTCTAGAGTGGTACCATCTCTATCCCCTCCCCTCTATCTCCGGTGATCATCGGTGCCGCCGCCGCCGCCGTTCGTGCCGCCCTCGAGCCGCCGTGAATCCGACTTCAGTTTTCTGTCCTGCTGGACAGAGGTATCTTCACGAAAATCCTGCTATCAACCACGGCCTCTTCGTGGATTGAAATTTATATGGCGTGTTCCTACCTTCTATCCCCTCCTCCACAAAACATTCCAGGTCCAAAATCCATCGTTTGTTATTTTTACATTTTCGGTCTTTAATCATTTCCAGATCTGTCCTGTCTCTGTCTATAGTGACAGCAGCCCTGTGTTTCCCACCTCCGGCCATCTTTTTGATTTATCCAAACCCTTCCAATTTTACTGGGAGTTCTTTCCATCACCCCCTACATCCACAAATTTTCTTCATTTTTTATCAGCCTTCTATCTAATTTTAAAAATTCATGGTCTTCCTCAGCTACAGTGTTGTCAGCCAGATTCCAGATCCGACCCACTACTAGTTAAAAAATCATAGAAATTCGTAGACTTCCCCAAATCCAGATCCAAAAATATTCCTGGTTTCATAGCTTGATTTCCCACAACGTTTCTGAAGAACACAACCCCAGATTCGGACGTCTACCTCACGGTCAAAGGCAATCCACAGGAAAGTTCTCTGCTGACCTGAGATTTCAGAAATTGTACAACAGGAAGTTGGAAATTCCATAAGTCCTGATCCGTGAAGATCCAGGCCAGATCTCTAGGCCTAGATTGAAGGATTTGAAGTTAGCTTTCCAACGGCGCTAGTCTCGTGTCGATCCGACATCGGGACTGATCGCAGCGCCCGTTCTCGCCGAGACGCGCGCTGAAAACCAGAAGTTGCAGCCCGTGGCCGGTTATTCCGACCGGTGCCGATCGGAGCCGCCCGGCCTCCGGCCGGCGAACCAGCGCCCCCCCACTCCAGGGAGCGCCCTTCCAGGTATCCTCCACTACAGCGGTACCACGGGGTCCCACACGGCCCCTCCGGACAGCACGTGGGCCCCACCGTCACGTCTTCGGGTGTTACCGAAACAGTGCGAGAAGTCGCCCGTCAACCCGAATTCGGTCCTCCCGGACCCCATTGTGTAGCCCTTTACCTCCCTGCGTGGAGTGGGCAGCGATTTGTATTGTTGTAATCTCCGTGTATTATTGTTCCGGGAGTACGAGTTTCGGCCGTGTCCGTCGTCCCCACGCCGAGCGCGTGGAGGTATCGCATTCGCTCCCTTACTTGGCATTTTGCTTACTTCATATATATTTATTTATGCCGCTGCTAGAGAGCATGTGTAGGGATATCTAGCTCGCTTTATCTATTCATTACCACTACTGCGAGAGAGAGTGAGACCGTCCCGTGACCCGATCCGGGCACACGAGAGAGCCGATCACCCTAGCTCACTACCGGTTTCTTAACCGCGCATGTCCGACACTTCCCTCGTTAAGGGGCAGTTACGAGCTTGTCGTGTCCGTGGTCTCATCCCGCATCAATTTGGTATCAGAGCGAGTTTGAGTCTAGGGTGTAAAAAAAAAAAGAGTGGCATTTACATCGAGTCATTAGTCGGTTTAAGTCGAGTCTATGATCATCATATTTCTAAAACAAAAAAGAGAGTGTTTTTAAATTACATTTCATCCCGATAATTCGGTATATCAAAAGGTGTTGTCCAAACGTTAGGCTACGCCTATCGGGAAGGCCGCACACTTGCGCGAGTGACCTTCGGGTCGATTACCTCCGCCACGTACCGGATATTGGTTTAAGTCTAGGCGCATCATTTTGCATTACTGTGTTTGCTTTAGTCGGTGTGTTTGCATGCCCACTCGTCTAGGTACCCAATACTCACCCCCACCACCACCAATGGCGGAATCCCGAGTCTATAGTTCCGATGAAGTGGCCACCATGTTCCGAACTCTTATGGGAAAAATGGATGGGTTAAGTGACCGCATGGAAGTGTTAAGCACTCGAGTGGATAGAATGGAAGGGTTGAGTACCCAAGTGAATGATCTAGGCACCCGCCTAGAAGAGACGATGAAGGCCGTAGAGGATAGGGCCGCCGGGTCTAGCCAGTCCGTTCAGGGATTGGTCGGGAGAGTCACCGCACTAGAGAGAGGCCCAGCCGAAGCACCCCCGATTGCCCCAGTCCAGGCACCCGTCCCAACTACACAAGGTCAACCGGAGCCGGGTCAACAACCCGCGACTCCAAGGGTTCAAGGGATAGCTAATAGGAGGCACGAATTCCCCGAGGTGCATAACTATGAGTCCGAGAATGAGCATCGGGGATATGGTCGTGATCATCGTCCTGTACGGCGTACCCACGACCAAGATATGGATGAACGGGCCCTTCGGACCGTTCGGGCCGACCCTCCCACCATTGACGGGTCCTTAGACCCAAAGGTCTATCTTGATTGGGAGGCTGGCATGGATCGATACTTTGAGTGGTTCGAGATGTCAGACCAAAGGAAGGTCAAATTTGCTAGGATGAAACTTTTAGGTCAGGCCCAAACATATTGGAGGAACATGGAGAACCTATCGTTTCATCGTCATGAACCCCCGATCGATACGTGGACCGAGATGAGGGAGAAGCTTAGGAAGAAGTATCTCCCTACCTCCTACCGCCAGCGTCTGATAGAGAGGTGGCAAAGTCTCACCCAAGGAGACCGGTCCGTCTCGGATTACATCGCCGAATTTGATGAATACTACTTGCGATGTGATGCCACGGAGGAGGATTCCGTTACCATCTCTCGGTTTCGGCGTGGTCTACGCCCGCACCTACGGTATGAGCTTCTCCGCCGCAAGGTGGACAAGCTAGAGGATGCATACCAAGTTGCTCTCGAAATGGAGCAATTCGAGGGTGAAGGAAATACTATATCCTCTCAAAGGCTTTTCCACAAAGTTCTTTTCCAAGTGAAGCAGATTATCAATAATGCTCATCTCTGGGAAGGTTCAGCAAGCAGCCGCAATATTTTAACCGCTCTTGGCATTAAAGTAACCGGTCGGACCACCCCATTGGTGAAAACAGTGATGGGGACATCAACGTCAGCCCGCTCACATTGTGTTAGCATTTACGTCCTTTTATATTTGTATGTATACCCTTGTGATATATGGGTACACAATTGTAGGTCTTAGTGGGTTTATTTGCAAAAGACCATTGGGTTTCTTTGCAAAAGTGCATGTAGGCCCTGCAGGGGCCCCCTCCCTCCTCCTTATTGGTCCACTTGGACTCCCGGGCCCAAGGGGGCTGGTCCATGGTCCAACCTTGGACTTGGACCTAGATTTAATTAAAGAAGACAAATCAAAATTGTCTTCTTTATGGGGGGGGGGGGGGGGGGGGGGCGAACCATATAGTTTAATGGGCTTTTATTGTGTGTTTTTTTGACCAATGTCCAACCCCTTGTATGCCCCATCCGTAACCCCAGATTTGGAGTCATGTGGGTCAATTAGGTAGAACTATATATGGCTTGTATTTTCACTTTATGTGAATTAATGATAGAAAAATTTGTGAAGCTTGAAGCTAGCTGCACCCCACCCCTCTCTCCTCTGGTTCTCCTCTTACCAAAACCCCATTCTAGAGTGGTACCATCTCTATCCCCTCCCCTCTATCTCCGGTGATCATCGGTGCCGCCGCCGCCGCCGTTCGTGCCACCCTCGAGCCGCCGTGAATCCGACTTCAGTTTTCTGTCCTGCTGGACAGAGGTATCTTCACGAAAATCCTGCTATCAACCACGGCCTCTTCATGGATTGAAATTTATATGGCGTGTTCCTACCTTCTATCCCCTCCTCCACAAAACATTCCAGGTCCAAAATCCATCGTTTGTTATTTTTACATTTTCGGTCTTTAATCATTTCCAGATCTGTCCTGTCTCTGTCTATAGTGACAGCAGCCCTGTGTTTCCCACCTCCGGCCATCTTTTTGATTTATCCAAACCCTTCCAATTTTACTGGGAGTTCTTTCCATCACCCCCTACATCCAAAAATTTTCTTCATTTTTTATCAGCCTTCTATCTAATTTTAAAAATTCATGGTCTTCCTCAGCTACAGTGTTGTCAGCCAGATTCCAGATCCGACCCACTACTAGTTAAAAAATCATAGAAATTCGTAGACTTCCCCAAATCCAGATCCAAAAATATTCCTGGTTTCATAGCTTGATTTCCCACAACGTTTCTGAAGAACACAACCCCAGATTCGGACGTATACCTCACGGTCAAAGGTAATCCACAGGAAAGTTCTCTGCTGACCTGAGATTTCAGAAATTGTACAACAAGAAGTTGGAAATTCCATAAGTCCTGATCCGTGAAGATCCAGGCCAGATATCTAGGCCTAGATTGAAGGATTTGAAGTTAGCTTTCCAACGGCGCTAGTCTCGTGTCGATCCGACATCGGGACTGATCGCAGCGCCCGTTCTCGCCGAGACGCGCGCTGAAAACCAGAAGTTGCAGCCCGTGGCCGGTTATTCCGACCGGTGCCGATCGGAGCCGCCCGGCCTCCGGCCGGCGAACCAGCGCCCCCCCACTCCAGAGAGCGCCCTTCCAGGTATCCTCCACTACAGCGGTACCACGGGGTCCCACACGGCCCCTCCGGACAGCACGTGGGCCCCACCGTCACGTCTTCGGGTGTTACCGAAACAGTGCGAGAAGTCGCCCGTCAACCCGAATTCGGTCCTCCCGGACCCCATTGTGTAGCCCTTTACCTCCCTGCGTGGAGTGGGCAGCGATTTGTATTGTTGTAATCTCCGTGTATTATTGTTCCGGGAGTACGAGTTTCGGCCGTGTCCGTCGTCCCCACGCCGAGCGCGTGGAGGTATCGCATTCGCTCCCTTACTTGGCATTTTGCTTACTTCATATATATTTATTTATGCCGCTGCTAGAGAGCATGTGTAGGGATATCTAGCTCGCTTTATCTATTCATTACCACTACTGCGAGAGAGAGTGAGACCGTCCCGTGACCCGATCCGGGCACACGAGAGAGCCGATCACCCTAGCTCACTACCGGTTTCTTAACCGCGCATGTCCGACACTTCCCTCGTTAAGGGGCAGTTACGAGCTTGTCGTGTCCGTGGTCTCATCCCGCATCAATTTGGTATCAGAGCGAGTTTGAGTCTAGGGTGTAAAAAAAAAAGAGTGGCATTTACATCGAGTCATTAGTCGGTTTAAGTCGAGTCTATGATCATCATATTTCTAAAACAAAAAAGAGAGTGTTTTTAAATTACATTTCATCCCGATAATTCGGTATATCAAAAGGTGTTGTCCAAACGTTAGGCTACGCCTATCGGGAAGGCCGCACACTTGCGCGAGTGACCTTCGGGTCGATTACCTCCGCCACGTACCGGATATTGGTTTAAGTCTAGGCGCATCATTTTGCATTACTGTGTTTGCTTTAGTCGGTGTGTTTGCATGCCCACTCGTCTAGGTACCCAATACTCACCCCCACCACCACCAATGGCGGAATCCCGAGTCTATAGTTCCGATGAAGTGGCCACCATGTTCCGAACTCTTATGGGAAAAATGGATGGGTTAAGTGACCGCATGGAAGTGTTAAGCACTCGAGTGGATAGAATGGAAGGGTTGAGTACCCAAGTGAATGATCTAGGCACCCGCCTAGAAGAGACGATGAAGGCCGTAGAGGATAGGGCCGCCGGGTCTAGCCAGTCCGTTCAGGGATTGGTCGGGAGAGTCACCGCACTAGAGAGAGGCCCAGCCGAAGCACCCCCGATTGCCCCAGTCCAGGCACCCGTCCCAACTACACAAGGTCAACCGGAGCCGGGTCAACAACCCGCGACTCCAAGGGTTCAAGGGATAGCTAATAGGAGGCACGAATTCCCCGAGGTGCATAACTATGAGTCCGAGAATGAGCATCGGGGATATGGTCGTGATCATCGTCCTGTACGGCGTACCCACGACCAAGATATGGATGAACGGGCCCTTCGGACCGTTCGGGCCGACCCTCCCACCATTGACGGGTCCTTAGACCCAAAGGTCTATCTTGATTGGGAGGCTGGCATGGATCGATACTTTGAGTGGTTCGAGATGTCAGACCAAAGGAAGGTCAAATTTGCTAGGATGAAACTTTTAGGTCAGGCCCAAACATATTGGAGGAACATGGAGAACCTATCGTTTCATCGTCATGAACCCCCGATCGATACGTGGACCGAGATGACGGAGAAGCTTAGGAAGAAGTATCTCCCTACCTCCTACCGCCAGCGTCTGATAGAGAGGTGGCAAAGTCTCACCCAAGGAGACCGGTCCGTCTCGGATTACATCGCCGAATTTGATGAATACTACTTGCGATGTGATGCCACGGAGGAGGATTCCGTTACCATCTCTCGGTTTCGGCGTGGTCTACGCCCGCACCTACGGTATGAGCTTCTCCGCCGCAAGGTGGACAAGCTAGAGGATGCATACCAAGTTGCTCTCGAAATGGAGCAATTCGAGGGTGAAGGAAATACTATATCCTCTCAAAGGCTTTTCCACAAAGTTCTTTTCCAAGTGAAGCAGATTATCAATAATGCTCATCTCTGGGAAGGTTCAGCAAGCAGCCGCAATATTTTAACCGCTCTTGGCATTAAAGTAACCGGTCGGACCACCCCATTGGTGAAAACAGTGATGGGGACATCAACGTCAGCCCGCTCACATTGTGTTAGCATTTACGTCCTTTTATATTTGTATGTATACCCTTGTGATATATGGGTACACAATTGTAGGTCTTAGTGGGTTTATTTGCAAAAGACCATTGGGTTTCTTTGCAAAAGTGCATGTAGGCCCTGCAGGGGCCCCCTCCCTCCTCCTTATTGGTCCACTTGGACTCCCGGGCCCAAGGGGGCTGGTCCATGGTCCAACCTTGGACTTGGACCTAGATTTAATTAAAGAAGACAAATCAAAATTGTCTTCTTTATGGGGGGGGGGGGGGGGCGAACCATATAGTTTAATGGGCTTTTATTGTGTGTTTTTTTGACCAATGTCCAACCCCTTGTATGCCCCATCCGTAACCCCAGATTTGGAGTCATGTGGGTCAATTAGGTAGAACTATATATGGCTTGTATTTTCACTTTATGTGAATTAATGATAGAAAAATTTGTGAAGCTTGAAGCTAGCTGCACCCCACCCCTCTCTCCTCTGGTTCTCCTCTTACCAAAACCCCATTCTAGAGTGGTACCATCTCTATCCCCTCCCCTCTATCTCCGGTGATCATCGGTGCCGCCGCCGCCGCCGTTCGTGCCGCCCTCGAGCCGCCGTGAATCCGACTTCAGTTTTCTGTCCTGCTGGACAGAGGTATCTTCACGAAAATCCTGCTATCAACCACGGCCTCTTCGTGGATTGAAATTTATATGGCGTGTTCCTACCTTCTATCCCCTCCTCCACAAAACATTCCAGGTCCAAAATCCATCGTTTGTTATTTTTACATTTTCGGTCTTTAATCATTTCCAGATCTGTCCTGTCTCTGTCTATAGTGACAGCAGCCCTGTGTTTCCCACCTCCGGCCATCTTTTTGATTTATCCAAACCCTTCCAATTTTACTGGGAGTTCTTTCCATCACCCCCTACATCCAAAAATTTTCTTCATTTTTTATCAGCCTTCTATCTAATTTTAAAAATTCATGGTCTTCCTCAGCTACAGTGTTGTCAGCCAGATTCCAGATCCGACCCACTACTAGTTAAAAAATCATAGAAATTCGTAGACTTCCCCAAATCCAGATCCAAAAATATTCCTGGTTTCATAGCTTGATTTCCCACAACGTTTCTGAAGAACACAACCCCAGATTCGGACGTCTACCTCACGGTCAAAGGTAATCCACAGGAAAGTTCTCTGCTGACCTGAGATTTCAGAAATTGTACAACAAGAAGTTGGAAATTCCATAAGTCCTGATCCGTGAAGATCCAGGCCAGATCTCTAGGCCTAGATTGAAGGATTTGAAGTTAGCTTTCCAACGGCTCCAGTCTCGTGTCGATCCGACATCGGGACTGATCGCAGCGCCCGTTCTCGCCGAGACGCGCGCTGAAAACCAGAAGTTGCAGCCCGTGGCCGGTTATTCCGACCGGTGCCGATCGGAGCCGCCCGGCCTCCGGCCGGCGAACCAGCGCGCCCCCACTCCAGGGAGCGCCCTTCCAGGTAACCTCCACTACAGCGGTACCACGGGGTCCCACACGGCCCCTCCGGACAGCACGTGGGCCCCACCGTCACGTCTTCGGGTGTTACCGAAACAGTGCGAGAAGCCGCCCGTCAACCCGAATTCGGTCCTCCCGGACCCCATTGTGTAGCCCTTTACCTCCCTGCGTGGAGTGGGCAGCGATTTGTATTGCTGTAATCTCCGTGTATTATTGTTCCGGGAGTACGAGTTTCGGCCGTGTCCGTCGTCCCCACGCCGAGCGCGTGGAGGTATCGCATTCGCTCCCTTACTTGGCATTTTGCTTACTTCATATATATTTATTTAAGCCGCTGCTAGAGAGCATGTGTAGGGATATCTAGCTCGCTTTATCTATTCATTACCACTATTGCGAGAGAGAGTGAGACCGTCCCGTGACCCGATCCGGGCACACGAGAGAGCCGATCACCCTAGCTCACTACCGGTTTCTTAACCGCGCATGTCCGACACTTCCCTCGTTAAGGGGTAGTTACGAGCTTGTCGTGTCCGTGGTCTCATCCCGCATCAATTTGGTATCAGAGCGAGTTTGAGTCTAGGGTGTAAAAAAAAAAAGAGTGGCATTTACATCGAGTCATTAGTCGGTTTAAGTCGAGTCTATGATCATCATATTTCTAAAACAAAAAAGAGAGTGTTTTTAAATTACATTTCATCCCGATAATTCGGTATATCAAAAGGTGTTGTCCAAACGTTAGGCTACGCCTATCGGGAAGGCCGCACACTTGCGCGAGTGACCTTCGGGTCGATTACCTCCGCCACGTACCGGATATTGGTTTAAGTCTAGGCGCATCATTTTGCATTACTGTGTTTGCTTTAGTCGGTGTGTTTGCATGCCCACTCGTCGAGGTACCCAATACTCACCCCCACCACCACCAATGGCGGAATCCCGAGTCTATAGTTCCGATGAAGTGGCCACCATGTTCCGAACTCTTATGGGAAAAATGGATGGGTTAAGTGACCGCATGGAAGTGTTAAGCACTCGAGTGGATAGAATGGAAGGGTTGAGTACCCAAGTGAATGATCTAGGCACCCGCCTAGAAGAGACGATGAAGGCCGTAGAGGATAGGGCCGCCGGGTCTAGCCAGTCCGTTCAGGGATTGGTCGGGAGAGTCACCGCACTAGAGAGAGGCCCAGCCGAAGCACCCCCGATTGCCCCAGTCCAGGCACCCGTCCCAACTACACAAGGTCAACCGGAGCCGGGTCAACAACCCGCGACTCCAAGGGTTCAAGGGATAGCTAATAGGAGGCACGAATTCCCCGAGGTGCATAACTATGAGTCCGAGAATGAGCATCGGGGATATGGTCGTGATCATCGTCCTGTACGGCGTACCCACGACCAAGATATGGATGAACGGGCCCTTCGGACCGTTCGGGCCGACCCTCCCACCATTGACGGGTCCTTAGACCCAAAGGTCTATCTTGATTGGGAGGCTGGCATGGATCGATACTTTGAGTGGTTCGAGATGTCAGACCAAAGGAAGGTCAAATTTGCTAGGATGAAACTTTTAGGTCAGGCCCAAACATATTGGAGGAACATGGAGAACCTATCGTTTCATCGTCATGAACCCCCGATCGATACGTGGACCGAGATGAGGGAGAAGCTTAGGAAGAAGTATCTCCCTACCTCCTACCGCCAGCGTCTGATAGAGAGGTGGCAAAGTCTCACCCAAGGAGACCGGTCCGTCTCGGATTACATCGCCGAATTTGATGAATACTACTTGCGATGTGATGCCACGGAGGAGGATTCCGTTACCATCTCTCGGTTTCGGCGTGGTCTACGCCCGCACCTACGGTATGAGCTTCTCCGCCGCAAGGTGGACAAGCTAGAGGATGCATACCAAGTTGCTCTCGAAATGGAGCAATTCGAGGGTGAGTTCGAGTCTATTCCCCGGTGGAGCCCCGCTCCTCCCCGTAGTGATTCCCGTGGCTCCTTAGGTTCATACCCGAGGGGACCCATGGCTCGTCCTCAGGAACTCGCCCGTCAAGAGCACTTCGCTCCTAGACCTCTACCTCCCCCACCACGGGCTCTACCTCCACCACATCCACCGGCACCCGTTGCCCGTCCCCTGGCACCCATAGCCTGTCCCCTGGCCCCGACACTTCCTCCACTGTTACCCACGGCACCTACACCTGCACCCTTATTGCCTACACCCCCTACCCGTCGGGAGGATAAGGGTAAGGCCCCTCTTATCGGAGAGAGTAGTCGGTCACGAGTGCAGTGTTTCCACTGTCACGGGTTTGGCCACATTGCCAGTGAGTGTCCCGCTCGCGCCACCCTAGCCTTAGGTGTTGGAGGGTCCGCACCTCCCGAGCTTGAGTATGTCAATTACGTGGCCGATGAGGCACTAGCCGATGAGTACTATGCCTTGGGGGAAGAACTGGGCGACCCTCCTTCCGCTCAGGATGCAGCCACCTAGTGAGCTTGATGTCACCACCTTAGTCTAGAGTCATGCATGAGTCGGTGTGTTTTCTTTGTGCGGTTTGTTTGTGTGGTGTGTTTTGAGTCGTTTGTTTGTGTGTATTGCATGGTCAGTCTGAATGAGTCTTGTGCAAGCTCGTTGTCGGTCTCTTATGACTAAGAGGCGAGTGGACTCACTCGATGAGTATGGGATCGGTTCTACATCTATACTCGGATCAGTCACCTAAAGGGACTCAGCGGTGATTCCTAGTGTGTCTTCGAGCTGCTTCCTTCCCTTTGAGAGTGCCCCATCCCGGAGTGTCCACCTCTAGCCCATAGCAGCTTGTGCATATCGAGTATATATGGAGTGAGCAGATGATGGTCACTTGGAGTGGAGCATACCTGCGCTACTTGGTTCGGTGACGGATCCGCTGGCGCTATTCGAGCAGCAGCACCCCTTACTCGACGGGGTCGAGTTCCTCCCACCCGGGGAGAATTGATGGGGACATCAACGTCAGCCCGCTCACATTGTGTTAGCATTTACGTCCTTTTATATTTGTATGTATACCCTTGTGATATATGGGTACACAATTGTAGGTCTTAGTGGGTTTATTTGCAAAAGGCCATTGGGTTTCTTTGCAAAAGTGCATGTAGGCCCTGCAGGGGCCCCCTCCCTCCTCCTTATTGGTCCACTTGGACTCCCGGGCCCAAGGGGGCTGGTCCATGGTCCAACCTTGGACTTGGACCTAGATTTAATTAAAGAAGACAAATCAAAATTGTCTTCTTTATGGGGGGGCGAACCATATATTTTAATGGGCTTTTATTGTGTGTTTTTTTGACCAATGTCCAACCCCTTGTATGCCCCATCCGTAACCCCAGATTTGGAGTCATGTGGGTCAATTAGGTAGAACTATATATGGCTTGTATTTTCATTTTATGTGAATTAATGATAGAAAAATTTGTGAAGCTTGAAGCTAGCTACGCCCCAGCCCTCTCTCCTCTGATTCTCCTCTTCCCAAAACCCCATTCTAGAGTGGTACCATCTCTATCCCCTCCCCTCTATCTCCGGTGATCGTCGGTGCCGCCGCCGCCGCCGTTCGTGCCGCCCTCGAGCCGCCGTGAATCCGACTTCGGTTTTCTGTCCTGCTAGACAGAGGTATCTTCACGAAAATCCTGCTATCAGCCACGGCCTCTTCGTGGATTGAAATTTATATGGCGTGTTCCTACCTTCTATCCCCTCCTCCACAAAACATTCCAGGTCCAAAATCCATCGTTTGTTATTTTTACATTTTCGGTCTTTAATCATTCCCAGATCTGTCCTGTCTCTATCTACAGTGACAGCAGCCCTGTGTTTCCCACCTCCGGCCATCTTTTTGATTTGTCCAAACCCTCCCAATTTTATTAGGAGTTCTTTCCATCACCCCCTACATCCAAAAATTTTCTTCATTTTTTATCAGCCTTCTATCTAATTTTAAAAATTCGTGTTCTTCCTCAGCTACAGTGTTGTCAGCCAGATTCCAGATCCGACCCACTGCTAGTGAAAAAATCATACAAATCCGTAGCCTTCCCCAAATCCAGATCCAAAAATATTCTTGGTTTCGTAGCTTGATTTCCCACAACTTGTTTGAAGAACACAACCCCAGATTCGGACGTCTACCTCACGGTCCAAGGCAATCCACAGGAAAGTTTTCTGCTGACCTGAGATTTCAGGAATTGTACAACAGGAAGTTGTAAATTCCATAAGTCCTGATCTGTGCAGATCCAGGCCAGATCTCTAGGCCTAGATTGAAGAACGACGGCTCCAGTCTCGTGTCGATCCGACATCGGGACTGATCGCAGCGCCCGTTCTCGCCGAGACGCGCGCTGAAAACCAGAAGTTGCAGCCCGTGGCCGGTTATTCCGACCGGTGCCGATCGGAGCCGCCCGGCGTCCGGCCGGTGAACCAGCGCGCCCCCACTCCAGGGAGCACCCTTCCAGGCATCCTCCACTACAGCGGTACCACCGGGTCCCACACGGCCCCTCCGGACAGCACGTGGGCCCCACCGTCACGTGTTCGGGTGTTGCCGAAACAGCGCGAGAAGCCGCCCGTCAACCCAAATTCGGTCCTCCCGGACCCCATTGTGTAGCCCTATACCTCCCTGTGTGGAGTGGGCAGCGATTTATATTACTGTAATCTCCGTGTATTATTGTTCCGGGAGTACGAGTTTCGGCCGTGTCCGTCGTCCCCACGCCGAGCGCGTGGAGGTATCACATTCGCTCCCTTACTTGACATTTTGCTTACTTCATATATATTTGTTTATGCCGCTGCTAGAGAGCATGTGTAGGGATATCTAACTCGCTTTATCTATTCATTAGCACTGCTGCGAGAGAGAGCGAGACCGTCCCGTGACCCGATCCGGGCACACGAGAGAGCCGATCACCCTAGCTCACTGCCAGTTTCTCAACCGCGCACGTCCCGCGCTTCCCTCGTTAAGGGGCAGTCACGAGCTTGTCATGTCCGTGGTCTCGTCCCGCATCAAACAGTCAAATGGGCATGCCGTCCTTGGCCTCATCTTAAACTCAATACTGACGGAGCTCATAAGAAGACAGGTCATTCTCGTGGTGGTGGTGTCATCTGGGACTTCCACGGGAATATTGTACTAGCTTTCTCTCACTACTATGAGCATTGTAATAGTCTTGTTGCCGAAGCTAGGGCAATGATGGATGGAATATTGTATCTTCATACTATATCAGATCAGCCGGCTATGATTGAGAGTGACTCCCTTATTCTGGTGCAAGTGCTTAACAGGAAGGCTACATGTCCGTGGGAAATTTGACCATATGTCAGAGATATCTGGAACAGCACTCCACAACCAATGAAGATCACTCATATTTATAGAGAGGGAAATACTGTTGCTGATTCTTTAGCCAATTTTGCTTGCTATTCAAATTGTAATTCCTTCTTTAACTCTCAGCATCACCTTCCAAGTTTGGCAAAGGGTGCTGCTAGATTAGACAAGCTAGGTATGCCTAGCATTCGATTGATGTAATTCTTTATCCAATCTAGTGATCAATAAAATACCCCCCTAGGTGTGAGTTGGAATGTGATTTCCGAACTGGAGTCACACTCTTACTCACCTCTAGGTAGGGCTTTACATCAAAAAAAAAGTGCAGTCAATATACCAGAATTCTAGAAAATGATGTGGAAATACATGCCAATGATTGTACACTTATTAAAGTTGACAAGTTAACCGATGTGATTAACCAAACTTGGAGAGGTAGTTTTAGGACAAACACCAAAGAGTGATATGGATTTATCAAACATGGCCAAATGTTAGAATCAATGGTATTGTCCGTTGGCTTGCCAAAGATAGTTGAAATTTGAAGGCATGGTTGCAACAGCATGATGTAATATAGCAGTCAAAGAGCACATTTTTGATTTTAGATTTTTCAAGATTTTTTGTGGTTTTCTATTTTTCAGACTTTTTGGGTTTTCTATGCAATGCATGGGACTTTTTGGGTTTTCTATGCAAGATCTGTGTGTACACAGTTGAAGAATGTAGTCCACCCAATTGCATGAAAAATTGAAACCAGTTGAGTTGTAACCATAATGTCAATGATGCTAGAACTTATGGCAGTTGCGCATGGATGATGATTCCAATTGTTTTGTCCAATGGATGATTACAAAGTTATACACATGCAATAATGCTGGCAATGACTGATGCAAATATGTTTCATGCAAGGTAAACACCAAGGAGCATCAAGAAGTGATATTTCAAGAAGGGATGGCATGCTCTGACCATAATTGATAGGAGTGTAATAATTTCTAATGTTAGAAGTCATCAAAGAGCATTGATGCCATTTGACTAGAGATGGCAAAGATCAGGGGATATAGAAAGACAGCTTGTCTTTATAGAAGATGAAGGTTCTTTAACTTGAGACCAAGTTCATAAATCAGAGTTATGGAATTTTCAGAATTTTCAGTTATAGAACCCGAATGAACTAGCCCTTAAACTTAGATTGGTTTAATGCTAATGAATTCTGGCCTACTCAGTAGAATCACATGAAAACATTTGTATTCAACTTTGATAGAGATTAACCAAAACTTCATATCAACGTTAGATTAACCTCCTCTTATCTTACTCATTCAATTCCATTGGCTCCTTTGAGAGAAACTCTTAAAAAGTATTGTAATTAAACAAGCATGAAGACTAAATGAAATTTTAGAATTTCGATAGATGTGCATTTAGCTTTTGCAATCTCAACCAAAATATTCAATGAGTACATGAGAAGATTTTACGAGCAATTATGTCTAGTGCATACCTCATATCTATAAGGACACACATTGTTTAGGTGCAAGTATCCCTAGGTAATTGGTAAGACTGACTGTCATGCTTCAAATAGAACAGAGATAGCATTGTCATCTCATGACATATCGTTCCACATGTTCTTGATGGGGGGACATGTTTCTTAGCAGCTAGCCATTGCTCTGCCTCATGATATATCTGAAAACATAGCAGAGTTAACAAGGGCACTTCATGACATGCCTTATCTCAATTCATTTATGAGGAGACATATTTCTCAGTGAGCCAATGTCATTGCTCTGACTATTTTTGCCATTAGAAATCCCACAAAAATATACTATTTAAAAACAATACTTGGACAGAAGTTTCTCGATCATAATTGCCTTTGTACTTAAAGTAAACTTTCAGATTTTAGAAGGCATAACTGGACAACAACATGAGAAATTGGTTTAAGTCTATGAAGCCCGATCACAAACATTTTCAAGATAGTTAAACTTCAAGACATATGAAATCATTAATGTTAAACCAGATTCATTCATGTTCGAGGTAGTCACAAATCTCTATAAAAGAAGATTCCTCTTAAAGATTTACTCTGATAAATAACCTTGATAGTAGATAGAGAATCCTCCAAGAAGATTGAGATAATTTGAATCCAAGTTGAACCATAACATAGATAGGCATCATGATGTGGTGGATTGGTTCAAGAAGAGAGTGTAGCATGAATTGAATGTAGGAATTGGTGATGAACACTCCCCCTGAGGATGATGCACTGAGCTCCGACTGGAATGAAAATGATATGTTCAACATATGCAAGGAAGTGTCGACACTTACACAGGAATATGTCGACACTTGAGCTCAGACAGAATGTAGTTTTCAGCCAGGCTGAACTGAGGTTTTGACCTGTTGGGTTGTGAGGTCAACCTTTCTGATAATAGGGCATAATTTTGACTGATTTGTCATGAAAGACAAACTCTCCGTGAAAGGATGCAATCTATGCAAGGACGTCAACAATATGTAGAATGAAGCATGCAAAATTTTGATGTTGACTCCCCCTGGTTCCATGCATGGGTTGCAATGTAATGTCCAGCAAATGACTTGAATGAATGCACAATGTAATAAAAATGCTACAAGATGATTATGCATTTTTGTGTTTCTCAAACATGATATGCAATGGAGTGTTTGAAACCACAATATTATGTAATCATGGATTTTCTGAAATGCATTCTGAATAGACATGCAAGTTGGTAAACCATGAAATTCAAGAACTCCCCCTGACTATGTGCATTGAGTGTCTGAATTCTGAGTGCCTCACATGCAGTGGGATCAAAGTATGGAATTTGATGAGCTATTCATATGAACATCTAGATTGTTCTCATGATCTGTTGACCTTTGGTACCTGGCGGAGAACTGGAGTCTTAAGACCACCTCACGCATGATGTGGGTTTCCAGACAGAAGTGATATGTCCTTCTTCCAGCTTACCATTTTATATACCAAGAGGTCATGCAGAGTTGGGTCCCTTGATCATGAAATGCATGATGTGGCATGAAATTTTAGGTAGATGCTCATGGACTACAACACACCGAGATGCAATGCATTTCTTCCCTTAGGTGCAAACTCTTAAACTCCCCCTCTGTTCAGTGCTCATGGAAGTTAGGATAGACAATCAGCATCATATTTGACCACAAGGATGATGAGTTGGGATATGTGCAGCCATGCAAGATATCATCAAAACAATGATCATCAATGCTAAGGAAGAAGCTCACATGGTTGATAAATGGTAGACATGATTTAAACATCAACTCAATTATCATAACAATCTCATCAACATGACAATTTTTTCATGAATTATGAAACTGAACCAATTGAACTTTGGTACAAGGCGGAGGTGTGGATCTGAGATCCTACTCATGCATAGTGAGAGCTCCGGGCAAGATTGACTTGCCTTTCTGCTCTAGACCATTTGAACTACCAAAGGTCATGCAAGGTGCAAGCAATTAATCTAATCTAGAAACTCTTCTTACATAAGAGGATAACTCAGCAGTTCAAGGAGACAACTTCTTGCATGATTTATTAACACATAACACCTCTAATATGCAGAGACTTACAATGCAAGCCTATCATGCAGCAATTAAACAAATGACATTATCTACATACCTGTGCCTTGAGCTTTTATTTCTGTGAGCACCCTGTGTTTAGCCCCAAGGCACCCTACACCCGAAATTCTTATTTAAAATTTTTTGGTACCCAAGCTTGCTTGGGTCCTTGTTGGTTAGCAGTAGTTCTAGCAATTGATCTTCTTTTCTTTGCTGTCTTCTGGTCAGCCACTCTCGTCCAGGGACAATTAATGGTTGTATGTCCATGTTTACCACAATAGAAGTAACGCACAGGGTATTTATCATTTTTTGTGTGCACATGTGCATTGTTCCATTGCGAGTGAGCATATGTGCTGTCATGTTGATTATGAGAGTAGCTCCTACCTCTCAGTCGCCAGCAGTCATGGACTGTGTGGCCAATTTTTCCACAGTGGTAGCAGCAAGGAGGGTGATTTCTGTTGAAAGCCACGGGGAATGTCGACCTGTCTGAATGGAAGTGTTGACTCTTCTGATTCCCCATGCGGTTCTGTGCAGAGTTCTGCTGCATACGACCACTGCCAGGGTTGACCTGTCTTTTGCCCTTGATTTCAGCAGCAATTCTTGAATTCTTTCTTGCTCTAATGCATTTTTGGTTTTTCTGATCAGCATGCGGTATTGGGAGGCGGTAAGAAGTGTTGGCTTCATTCTTACCCTTGACAGAAGTGATGTAGGCCTTGCTTCCGAAGAATCGTCGGTTTTCAGGTTTATAACCCAAATCTCCCTCGTGATGACTTACTCTTGTTTCCAAGAGTATGTTCATGCTTTCCTTATCTTGCATACACTTAGACAGAGAGTCATTTATCTCTTTGATTTCATTCTCCAATGAGGAGACGTGCAACTCGGTTTCAGCGAGGTCCTCCTCACACACAGCCAATTGCTCATTGAGCATAGCATTAACCCCCTTGTAATTTTCAATCTCCATTTGAAGTTCATTTAGTTTTTCAGAACTGTCATGGGCAATACCCTTGCCCTTCTCATAAATGGACAGTTTTTCAAGCAACATGTCATTTTGTTCTCTTACCATTTTTATTTCTTCAATCAACCTTGTATTAGGGATTAGCTTGTCCGACATGGTTTGTTCATTAGAGATTGATTTAGGTTGGTTTTGAAGTTTTCTTATTATTTCTTCCAACCTAGTGATTTCAGCTTGAAGGATTCCATTTTCATCTGTTAGGCATGTAATGGTTTGCTTACTCACATCCAAGTCAGAGGCAAGAGTGTCGTTTAGCTCTTCAAAAATTGAACAATTGTTATAGAAAGGACTTTCATTCTGACGGATTGGTTGGATTTTAAGTTTCGAACAGTCTCTTCCAACCTTATGATTTCTTCTTGAAGGATTTTGATTTCATCGCTTAGACATACGATGGTTTGTTTGTTTAGACCCAAGTCAAAAGCAAGAGTATTGTTGAGCTCTTCAAGGTTGGAACAATTTTCACAAGCATGACTCTTACCTTGACTACTTTTTTTTAAGTCCTTTTTCAATCTTTTGTTTTCAGATTTCATCTTTTTGTACTACTCGATCAACTGATCATATGAACCCATAACCTCTTCAAAAGTAAAGTCTTCAGAATCAGAGCTTACCTGAGATGAAGATGGATTGCTTGACTGCTCTGATCGGTCAGCCATAAGGCATTGATGCTCTTGATCTTCTTTCTCATGGATGTTCATCAACACTTCCAGAACTTGCTTAGCTGTGCTACTGCTAGACACAAGATCAAGTAATCTGTCATCAACCGCAACTTTGATTAAGTTGAGTGCAACAAGGTTATTGTCATGTTTGGTCTTATGTTCAGCTGACCATACATTTGAATCTGATGGCAGCTCATTTGGACCAATGTATATAAGGTTCCACAATTGTGGATCTGTGAATTTGACATAGACGTACATTTCTCTCAGCCATATCGAAAAATTTGAACCATTAAACATAGGCGGAGAGACCTTTGAAGCATCTTTAGCAGATGAAGTCATTTTCTCAAAATGCACTAGGATCTTTCCCTGCAGATCGTAGGATCTAGGAATAGCAGAGCTAGGCTCTGATACCAATTGTTGGGTCCCACAGAGTGCAATCGGATCTAGAAGGGGGGGTTGAATAGATCATGTCGATAACGATGGCCTATTTAAATCTTGACCCCTAAGTACATGAATCACTCCTATAAACCAATAAAACACTTAGACACATGGCGCAACGGAATAGATAGGAATGGAGCAAGTAATAATGTTAAAGCACGATACTCAGTTCAAATATGTCGACACTCTCAGCGGCCAGGTCGACACACCTTCTACGGATCCTGGGCATATGAATCAGAGTAGCTGATTGTGAGATGACTTGCTTAGTGTGTGAGAGATGAGGTGATCACTAAGGTGCATGAGTGTCAAATGAGGTGAATTCCCTTGGCAGAGCTTTCACCTTGGTACCTGTGTGCAATGGTGCAGCAGGCAACCCAAGGAGCTAATGCGTTTAAAGACACAAGAGAGAGGGCTGCTCACCCATCATGATACCTTCCTCTGCTAGGGAGATGCTTCAAAGTGTCTGTAAGCAAGAGTGCTACAGACACTTGAGAAGATGCACGTTAGCAATGATAGCAGGAGGATCAAGATGAGACTGTTGTGCAAGCGGAACGCTTGAGTGTGTAGAGAAAATAAATAGCCTAAGTAGAACATGAACCTATGAAATGGGGATAGAAGTTATAGAACAAGCTGACAATGTATACAACCCACAACACAAGGATTTTAAGGTAGTTCGGTTGTTAGCCCACAACCTACATCCACCCTACACCAAACTCGGTGTTGCTTTTCGGATGACACACCGCTTGATCCGCTGAGTAGCAAAGATTGCTTTCATAGCTGAGCAACACAGCTTGCTTTCTGCTGATCAACAGCTTAAATTACCCAAAGGATATGATCCTCTCTTCCTCTGAAACCACAGAGGGAACCCGGTCCCTAAACACGGGATCGGAAAAGCTAGATGTATTGGTGATTGACGAACCGTAACAAATAGAAGTTGAATACTACAAGTGTAGTGGAGAAGGAATAGAGATTTTGTAGACACCAGCCAAGAAAATGGATCAGCTGGTGGGTGCAGCTACAAGATTGGGTCCAAAGATCCTTTTCTTCAAACATTGGTAGACTGCAGGGTTTCTCTTCTCCCTCAAGGCTACTCTCTCTTCTTCTTCTCTACTCACAGCACTGGACTATGTCAACCAAGTGCTGGGGCTGCTCTCACGCTTTCTTAGGAATGTTTTTGGTGGATGGTCCAGAGCATGGCACTGTGTGGACGACAGCAGTAGCAGCTTCTTCAGTTGAGGAAGCTTGGTATAAATAGGTAAAAACTAGTTGTAAAGCCAAGGAGAAAATGGCACCCAGAAGTCTCTGATGGACCATTGTACCGGCTGCATTTTTCCCTTCATAATTTCCCTTGAAGCTTGCGCCAGGGCGAAGTGACAGCTTTGAGTCTTCCAGGAAAGTTCCATGTTCGACGGTGGCAGCACCTGGAAGAAGTGACTGAGTCTTCTCATTTGGATGCTTGGAGATCTTTTCATTAAATGCTCCTATAGGCCTGCTGTCTTCCATTGGCTGAGCCCAGCTTTTAGTACAAGGAAGGTACGTTGGTAGATAGTTGGAAGAAGTAGATCAGATCTCCCTTTAGACGGGATCAGATATTTACAATAACTCTCCCTCAGAAATGCAATCTTCTCATTCTGCTCAAATGTACTCTTCTGCGTACAATGGCTGATTGGACAGCCCATAGGTTGACAACAAGATAGTGGCAGACTGCGGAATGTCCTATTCCCAGCAGCAGATAGTCTAGACAGGCAGACAGATAAGATTGACATCGCGACAGACTGAAGTGGCTCTTCCAGCTAGATTTCTGACAAAACCATCTCCAAAAGGTAGAAAAATGAGTGATATGATGGTAGAGCAAGGGTCAGACCTCGGAACGTGGTTCAGACCCCAAAATCCTTAATTTTAATGATTTGCGGTTCCTTTTTCTCTCTCTGGATGGCCCACTGATCTGACAGTGTATTGGCTTGAGGATTTCTAGAATAACAAGGGTGTGTCGACACTTTTCTAGTAGTGTGTCGAGACATCCCATTGAAAGCTTTGAAGAATCATTCTGGTTGAACGTGGATGTGTCGACACTTCCCTGTCAGTGTGTCGAGACATCCCTTTGAAGGCCTTTGAAGATAGCTTCTGCCGATTTGAAAACACATTCTAGGTCAATGTTGATGTGTCAACACTTTACACTCAGTGTGTCGGGACATTTAGTGAGTGTCTTGAGGATCCATGGCTGATGTGTCGAGACAACACTAAAAGGTGTCGGGACATGTGAGCCATGAGCCGAGTTCTCGCATGAGGGTGTCGAGACATTAGTGAGTCCAGAGTCTTAGACAGAACGGCTTCGGCTTGATTTCTTCTGGATGTGTCGAGACTTCCATGTCAGTGTGTTGGGACATTTAGTGGGTCCAGAGTTTTAGACAGTTGATTTCATACACTTTCTGGTTGAACCTAGATGTGTCGACACTTTCCTGTCAATGTGTCAAGACATTCCTTTGAACGGTCTTGAGGACGGCTTCTGCTTCAGCTGATTTCTTCTTGAGGTGTCGAGACATTTGTCAGATGTGTCGACACATGCTTTATGTGCAGAGTTGTCATCCGAAGGTGTCGAGATATTTTCTTTCTAATTCAGCCCTTGATGTTTGGACCTTGAGCAACATGCACAGACTTTGTCTTGCCATAAGGTAAACATGCACATGCATGATATGTGTTGGCCAGGGGTTGCACGGACCTTGATCTTCTTATGTGCTCAGACCTTAGTTCATTGTAACATAAACTTGCACCGTCTTGATACTGATTAGCCTTGGATGTGCACCGATCTTTCTTTGTTGTATCGCAATAAAGACATGCCCAGACCTTAGTCATTTTCCTTAGCCTTCTTTCATCGACCTTGGTCCTTCTTTCTTGTGCAGCCTAATGCCTCATCTGTGTGACTTACTTGATTTCTTTCTATCTTTACAGACACACTTTGTTGCCGGTGTGGGCTTGACCTGAAATGCATGAGTGTTTGTCTCTATCAAATGCAGGTCAAACTATATTAATGAATCATAGTCAGACATCATTGAAACAAAAGAATATTATACATAAGTCCAACATACATAGTCAGCCATTATCAAAATAATGGAGTTACACATGTTATACTCTTGTCCAACACTAATCACACCGAATTATGAGAGCCGCGTACCCAATTTAAGGGAATAGATTATTGATAGGTGCCATTCCCAGCACACATTGCCTGTCACGCCCCGAGCGCGGAAGATACCCGGAGATGCGCGACGTGTCTATATCAATCATATCAATCAGAGTGGTCGTGTATTCGACGCAAAGACAGAGATGCGCAAAATAGCAAGATAACCCAATCCTTTATTTCATAATGGATAGACTATTATAAATCCAATACTCTGTTTAATTAAAAAGGAAAAGAATACATATTTGACTCAAGAAACTATAGGAAAGACTAGACGACACTTGAGCAGCTCTATCACTTTCACTCTTGAACATTCCCATCCGATTGACTTCCATCGTCGTCGGACTTACCTGAAAAGTACAAAGGGACAAACGGAATGAGCGAACGCTCAGTAGGAAATTATATCTCAAGTACTAGCAAGGGGTTTAAGTAATTACATCTTTCATGAATGCAATAAAGCTATGCATGCTCGCATAAAATGACAAGATAGAGAGAATGTAATATCAAGAAATAAGATGAACTTAATCATGAACTTCCAACAAGATGACAAGTGTATTCAAGGTATTCAAGCAAGCACGTTTAACAAGTCATGTCAAGAACTTTGGCTATCATGTATCAAGCAAGTAAATCACCCTTTTTCGGGCCACGCATTTCATGTAAAGTCAAGTACGATTCAAGTACAAGATGTGTGTGGAATGTCCAATCAAGCAAGTCAAGTACTCGGTATAATGCCAGATACCTTATCATTTTAACTCCCATGGGCACAAGTACTTTCGGGTGCTCCTCCCAGGACCAGATCGGGCCCTATATGCACAGGCATTTATCATGTATTTTTGACATCCACTCTTGTTTATATAGCCAATATAGAGTTTCAATATTCAAGCTTGTAGACATGTATGACAACTTTGACAGAATAGAGTCCAAAAAATATGACAAAGGACATAGATTGGCGATAATAACGGTAAAATCACGATATCAATAAAACTAGGTAGAATATGGTTCCCTTAACTTAGGTCCCATGACAAATCAATATGGACATTCTTTATATAGAATTGAGGTCCACATAAACATTAGATCAAGCAAGATACCCTCATTCTTATCATAGAATTGAGGTTTATAAGAACGACATGATATGGCATGATATCATCATCCCATTAAGAATTTCTTATGATATACTCTTTGTATAATCATAAGGGCCGGTATACCATGTTTCTTTAGATTGACATGGCAAGGATCGTGTAATGGGTTTTTAGGGTACAACCAGCTCAGTCGACCTTGAGGGAATCCAAGGCTACGAGGAGTCTTACGGAGGTCTCTATGACTAACTCGCTAGGCCAAAGGAACGGAATGTCCAATGGAGAGCTTGTATGTCAATGAGAGTTGAGTGTGATCGATGAAACAACGTGAAACGTGGGACTATACTCACGGAGTGGAGAATAGTGCTGATATATATATTATATAACATATGAAATCATCGGTTAACAAAAACAGGGAAAATCGGTTTTACAGTAAAATAACGACTTAGGTCAGGTCGTTTCTCAAGTAATTAACGCCTAACAGAAGGGCGTTTACATATTTCTATTTTACAGAATTTTCAATAATTTTATTAATTCATGAAAAACATGCCCTAGTCAGGGGCGTTTGTCAGGTAAGTAACGCCTAACATAAGGGCATTTACATATGTTCCGTTTTGCAGAATTTCATTATTTCAATAATTTATATAAAACGCGCCCTGTATAGGGGCGTTTCTTCAGAGTTGACGACTATATAAGCAGGCGTCTCATTATTTAAATATTTGACAGAATATAAATAATTTTCAGGACTTATTTAAAACACGCCCTGGAAAGGGGCGTTACTGTTTAATTTTATTTTACAGGATATACATAGTTCAGGAATTTACAGAAAATGCGCCCTAGAAAGGGGCGTTTCTTTTCAATTTACGCCCTGTGATGGGGCGTTAACAGGTGTAAAACGACGTTGTCAAGGTCGTGAATTCAAGGAATTTACAATATTTCAACAAATAAATTTCCAAGACAGGAGACATGATCATGACAAGAAAATTAGCAGGAATTTACAGGTAGAGTCATGCAAGATATTAGAATCGATATTTCATATTTATTGAATTTTAAACAGGATCAATTATTGATTACATGCGATTGTTCATGAAATTAACGCCTGTATACAAGGCGTATACTTTTAATTAACGACCACTATGATGGTCGTTTCTTTTAAAGTAGCGCCCTATTCAAGGGCGTTTCTTGAAAAATTTACAGAAAACGTATTAAAACTACATGCAAACTGTATAAATATATCATGCATGGTGCTTCTTATATTTATTTTTAGTTTGGGCTACGAGACTTGAGAAAATCCTACCTTATGATCTGGATGAAGGAGATGAAAGGGCTTTGAAGCTTCAACTGCAACTTAATAGAAGAAGAACAATAGTTCTTCCGTCAACCTGGAGAGGAAACGAAGAATATTAATTCTTCTCATGCTACGTTCATAAGAAAGGAACAGAAGAAGAAAATAGAAGAACATATGTTCTTCACGTACCTGTGCAGTTCGATCGTCCAAATAGGTTTAGGGTTGTTCGATCAAGACTATTTATAGGATTTTGGAGTCCTAACAAAAGTAGTGTTTGATTGAGGGTAACATATCCCTAATAGAGTCCTTACTCTAATAGACACTTACTAGATTAGGTTAATCTTTCCCTGGATAAGCTCTGGGTTCGAACGGGTCACGAACTGAATTAACGCCTTTGGTCAGGGCGTTTATTCTTAAATTAACGACCTTGTTCAGGTCGTTTCTTAAGAAACGTCTTGTATAAGGGCGTTCCTTGTTTTTGAAACACGCCTAAGACATGGGCGTTTATTTTACTTGCCTACTTGGTCGCGTGAGAGTTGACGACCACATGCGTGGGCGTCCTTTCTTTAGTCACGCCGTATGTAGAGACGTTTATTTTTAAATTAACGCCTTTCTCAGAGGCGTTATTTTTAATTTGCTTTATTTTGTCTGTATTACTTCTGTACTATGTATGTTTTTACTTTTATTTCAATATTCATTTATCAGGGTTGCTACACCCTCCCCCACTTAAAAAGAATTTGGTCCCCAAATTCAATATATATAATTATACACGTGGAGAGTGTATATACCTCTTAAAATAACTCGGGAAATCGTTTCTTCATAGATTCCTCGGTCTCCCATGTCGCTTCGCGTTCGGGATTCTTATTCCATTGCACCTTGAGCATGGGAATAACCTTATTCCTTAGAGCTCATATTTCTCGATCTAAGATCTTCATAGGCTTCTGTTCATAGGTGAGATCTTTCTAGATCACCAGATCTCTATGTTCAATAATATGAGATGGATCGTGCACATACTTCTTCAACATGGATATGTGAAATACATTATGTACCTCGGATAATTGAGGAGACAATGCGATGCGATAAGCAACCTCGCCAACTCTTTCAAGTACCTCAAATGGTCCGATGAATCTTGGCGTAAGCTTGCCCTTAACACCAAATCTTCGTATGCCACGTCCAGGCGATATCTTGAGAAATACATGATCTCCGATTTGGAATTCAAGATCTCTCCTTCTTGTATCAGCATAAGCTTTTTGTCTCGTCTGAGCAACTTGCAATCTTTCTCTGATTACTTGTATCTTCTCAGTTGTATCCCTTACCATGTCTGGACCTAGCAGTTATTTTTCTCCAACTTCGTTCCAGCATATGGGTGATCTGCAACTCCTTCCGTATAAGGCTTCGAAAGGTGCCATTTGGATACTAGCTTGGTAGCTATTATTATATGCAAATTCCACTAGTGGTAAATGATCGTGCCAGCATCCTCCAAAGTCAATGATGCATGCTCTAAGCATATCCTCAACAACCTGGTTAGTTCTCTCGGTCTGACCATCCGTTTGTGGGTGGAAAGCAGTACTAAAGTTGAGCCTTGTTCCTAACGAATGTTGTAATCCCTTCCAAAAATGAGAAGTAAAACGGGGATCTCTGTCAAACACGATTGAGACAGGAATTCCATGTATCCTGACTATTTCCTTGATGTACAGTGCAGCTAGCACATCAATTGACCATCGGCTTTTTATTGGCAAGAAATGCGCCGATTTAGTTAATCGGTCAATGATAACCCAGATTCCATCATGTCCTCCTTTAGATTTAGACAAACCCATGATGAAGTCCATACCAATATCTTCCCACTTCCACTTAGGAATATCTAGAGGGTGTAGTTTTCCAGCAGGCTTTTGGTGTTCCGCCTTGACCTGTTGGCATGTAAGACAGCGTGATACATAGTCCGCTATTTCTCTTTTCATATTGGGCCACCAAAAGTTCCTCTTTACATCTTGGTACATTTTAGTTGATCCAGGATGAATAGTATACCTTGATCGGTGAGCTTCATCTAAGATCTTCTTCTTTAATTTCGGACAATCAGGTATACAAGTTCTATGGTGAGGACACGCGTCACACTTTACGACGGAGTACACGGATCTCGCCGGCATCCCTTTGGCTCGGCGACCAGTTGACAGATTAGCGGAGCTATCATCACTTATTTTATGCTTTGGGCCATGTTGGGCCTTGGTTTAGTCCGTGTGTGGACAATTTTCTTTCAGTCATGGACCTTTTTTTTTGGCCAATTAGGCTTTATTTGTGTTTTGTAGGCTTGCTAGAGGCTAGGGGGGGTTATTGGGCCACTTCTTGGTTCACCTCTCTGGCCCACGAAGGGCTGGCCACTTTCCCCCCCCCCTGGGCCCACCTTGGGAGGCGCGCCCCACCTAGGGTTAGGGTTGGGGGCGGACCATTCCCTCCCCTCTTGGTGGGAGTGGCAGCCGCCCTTTCCCCCTTGCCCTCTCCCTCTTTTGGCCGCCCCCCCCACCTTTCACTCCTAGAATCTAGGAGATTTGAATGGCCTTCCTCGGTTGTGGCCGCCCCCCCATCTCCTTTCCCCTTGGCTAGGGTTTAGACCTAGCATTTCCCCATCCCATATAAAAGACCTTGTATTTTCTTTTGAAAGGAATAATGAAGAAATTGATGCTTGAGTGTTCATTGTGGAGTGCCACATTGTGAAAAGGGGCGACCCCTTCTTCTTCCTCCTCCTTGAGGGTGCGACGCCCTCACCTCCTCTCCAGTCCTTGGGTGCGACGCCCAGGGGTAGGAGATCTCCCCCAAGGGATTCCAACGCCAGCAGCCTTCAACCATCGTCCACGGCGACGAGTTCGGTGGAGCGACGGTGCACGCAGGATCGTCTTCCTCTTCCCCGGGCGTCCCTGTGCTGACAGCAGATTTGGTGTCCAGAGATCGGTCCGGTGCGTCCGTTTCCTGGCAGCGTCTCATCCAAGTTTCTTCACGACTTTCGTACCCCTTCCAGTCATCTTTCCAACCCCACCGGCCTTGGCCAAAAATTCCACCCACAGAGAAAGTTGTCTTTACAGACACTTTCGTCGCGCTGTCTGCCTCCCTGACAGTCTCACCTGTGACCCGAGACGACTTGGGTCACCGTTTGCATGCCTCTCCTACCACCAAACACCGCCAGTCCCTTCATAACATTTGTTCCCCTCCCAGTCACGAATCCAACCCCTCTGGCCTCGCCTTCAAACTCCATCGGGGTAAACTTTTGTCTTCAAGCACACTTTTAGTGCGCAATCCTGCGCTACAGTACCCGAGCGGGACTGTCAGCAGAGGGCCTCCAAAGGGGGTACCACTTCCCGTCCTCGGATCGATCCGCAACTTGGTAGGTCGACTCCTCACATCCCACCACACCTCCAGTAATCATCTCGGGCCGGAACTCCTTCTGTACCCTTGCGCCATCACCACCCCACCCACGGTCACAGATCAGACTGCCCTGAAGTGCTGTCTGTGCACCCCTGTTGTCACCCCCTTCGCACCCAATTCCTCCACAGGACCCCATCTGCCACCACTGCCCCTGGAGAGCCGCCCCTGTCAGCCTTCCACCAGAGAAGACGCCGCCACAAACGCTGTCCGGACGGCCGTGTACCAGCGCCATCTCTGCCCGCTGTCACAGGGACCAGCCAGCGACCTCTCGTCGGACCGACATCCTCCCTCGAGGCTGTAGCAGCAGCGTGGCCCCTCCATCCGGCTCGGCATCCCAGCAGTGCCCGCGGCGACGTGGACCACCTCCTCAAAGGTTACTACAGGAGCGATCGGCATTGCGAGGGTCGGCATCCGGCTTCATTCCCCGACCTCGGCTGCTGCCCGTCAGCCCGTGCGCCGGCCGCCCCGTGTGTAGCTGTGGTTGTAGCCTATTACCTCCCTGCGAGGAGTGGGCCCTTTTGATGTCTGTATTAGTTCTCTCACGTGTGTATCGGGGTGGTTGGACTCGGCCGGGGTTCCTTCCCCACGCCTAGGCGTGGAGGTACGTGTCTCGCTCCCGCCTGTAGTACTTGCTTATCACGTATATGATTGATTGTGCCGCGTGAGTGAGTGTAGGGTCTAGCTAGTTTCATTTATTACTGCTGGTTGAGAGAGACGAGAGCTGCCCCTTTTCCCTTGGCCCTAGTCGAGCACCGAGCTCGGACTAGACTCCCGTGTCGTCCAGCGGCTTCTCGCCCGTTGTGACCCCGTTGCGCCTCCCTCCGTGGGACGGCCGTGGTTCGGAGTTCTGCTGAGAGACGCCTCCGCCCGGAGGGATTTCACGTTAGTCGGTCACACCGGCTTGCCTTGTCTCGTGCGCGTGCTGGTCGCGTTCTTTAGCGTCCTAGGTTAGCTAGCGAGTCAGTTGTCCCGCATCAAATTTTGGTATCAGAGCATATTGTCCCGCATCAAATTTGGTATCAGAGCCCTAGGGAACCAGTTTGTTCTAACAAATTGGGGTCTTAGGTCATTCGAGTCTTTAGGTTGTCTAGGGTGCAATTGAGGCCATAGAGTTATCTAGGTTGCATTGAGTCTCTTAGTTCATCTAGGTAACCCACCATTGCATTGTAATGTTAGGTTTGTGTCTAGTTAGAGTTTTGTCCTTGTCTCGTTGAGTCTTGCATGTCCAGCTCCGCGCCAACCCCATGGTGGTTCCTCGAGCCACATGTCAGTAGTCATCCCTATTGGCCCGATTCGATGCTCTTATGGTACGACCCCTAAGTGTCGCCCCTACCACTCAGTCGTCGGGAGACCCGATCCCTATACCGATGACCGAGTCATTCCAGCGCCCTGTCATGTCCACTGCCATCCTACCTAATGGGATGCATACGGAGATCGACTTCATCAGTAGGGTGTCGTCTAACTGTGTCTCACAAGACATTGTTGAGTCACTCTCCAAGACTGGGGAGATTGTTCTCCGTGATGGTTTAGCTTTTATCGAGTTCAACGGTGGTTTGGCCCCGTTAAATATTTCGATGGCGCTTGGTGCAAGATCAGCACACTTGCTGGTCCATGCATCATTTTAGGGCGAACTTGGTTGGAGGAAAGAAGTGCGACCATCGACCTGGATAGGAGGACCTGCACCCTACACCCATCTCACCTTCCCGGTGAGTTTGTCTTCCATGACGGCGTTACGCCGACCACCTCCATGTCATCACCTGGGTTTGTTCCAGTGAGTTACGAGGCTGAACAGGAGTTGATTGAGGAGTACCTAACTGAGGTTGAGGAGTTAGGGAGTGATCCCCTCCACATCATAGAGGACTCCGTTTCCACTCCCGAGAGAGAGGCTTCACCCTTAGACCCTCATATAGAGACATTCTTACCTTCCGAGGGTGAACTGGTCATTGGAGAGTCTTTAGCTAGCTGGCTAAGGGAGGGTCCACTTCTAGATGTCTCCATTCCTTGCTATACACCCATGGGACCAGCCCTCCCAATAATACCCCTTAACTCCTTTCACACCACTTTTCGGTCCTTCTGCTTTCTTGAAAATGTGAAGGACTTCCTTAGGAGTTTAGATTATCAATGGGAGTTGACTTACATGTTGACCTTAGGGTCTGACCAACCCTATAGTCATAGCTTTACACTCCCTGCTTTGGGGTCTATTACCTCGGTCTACACCATAGGACATATCACATCCGAGGTCCTTTTATTATTTCCCATACCCATGGAGGTTGATTTTGTCCCCGCTTATGGTTTCACGGTCCCTAGGGAGGAACCTAGCCTTCCTTGCCTTCCTCATGAGCCTCTTGCCCCATACATGAGAGTGCCTGAAGGTGATTATCTGCACCTGGGCGAATGTCGCACATGGGCAAGTATAGTGAAGGGACCTGTCGAGAGGGTCATCATTTCTTTGACCCTTTCGATCCCCTCCCTAGTGAGCCTCTCGACCCATATTCTTTTCCCCACCTTGTCGAGGAGGTCCACTATCATACACCACCTAGGCCTTCTAGTCAACACCTCACCTTACCGGCATCCAGATGCCCGAGCTTAGGAGGCCAGGGACACATGTCTCTTCCCCATGTTTCTGCATGTCCACCATCATATAGGGGTTTGTCTCATGTAGGGAATGTCATGAGTGAGTTTGGGCAATTTAGTCCCCATGAGTCTACCACATTCCGTAGGACACCCATGCATGATAGATACAACTTTGGTTGTCCTGGTCCTCCCCGTGTTGTCCAATCATGTAGGAGTCATAGGCATGCTAGGTCTGTGTTTGGATGTCCAGGACCACCACTGCATTCACATAGGTATGAGTCAACACAGCTAGTTCGGAGTCTACATCATCATCACCCCCTCGAGGCCAGCAACGCACGTTATAAGGAGTTAGCTGATGCGCATCGACGCACGCGTGAGTTCCGCGAGGGAGAGTATGTCATGATCAGGGTCAGACCTGAACGGTTCCCTTCGGGGGCCGTAAAGAAACTCCAGGACCGCGGTGCCGGACCCTTCCGAGTTCTGAGGCGGATTGGGTCTAACGCGTATGAGATCGAGCTGCCAGATGATTATGGGATCAGTTCGACGTTCAACGTCTCTGATCTGGCGGCCTATCGGGATCCAGCAGTGATTCCCAGTGAGCTTCTTGGGCCTCCCCTTCCTGTTGTGAGCGATACACCTTCTGAGAGTCCACCTCCTCCAGCCCCATTACAGAGACGCGAGCACATCGATTGTATACTGGATGAGCAGGTGACCACCACCAGGAGCGGGGCCTACCAGCGCTTCCTAGTGCGTTGGAGAGGGCGCCCTGAGACAGACGACACCTGGATCACGCGGGGAGAGCTGGAGCGGATTGACCCGGACTTGCTGGAGCGTTACCTGAGCGACCGTGACCCTTACTCGACGGGGTCGAGTTCTTCCCACCCGGGGAGAATTGGTGAGGACACGCGTCACACTTTACGACGGAGTACACGGATCTCGCCGGCATCCCTTTGGCTCGGCGACCAGTTGACAGATTAGCGGAGCTATCATCACTTATTTTATGCTTTGGGCCATGTTGGGCCTTGGTTTAGTCCGTGTGTGGACAATTTTCTTTCAGTCATGGACCTTTTTTTTTGGCCAATTAGGCTTTATTTGTGTTTTGTAGGCTTGCTAGAGGCTAGGGGGGGTTATTGGGCCACTTCTTGGTTCACCTCTCTGGCCCACGAAGGGCTGGCCACTTCCCCCCCCCCTGGGCCCACCTTGGGAGGCGCGCCCCACCTAGGGTTAGGGTTGGGGGCGGACCATTCCCTCCCCTCTTGGTGGGAGTGGCAGCCGCCCTTTCCCCCTTGCCCTCTCCCTCTTTTGGCCGCCCCCCCCACCTTTCACTCCTAGAATCTAGGAGATTTGAATGGCCTTCCTCGGTTGTGGCCGCCCCCCCATCTCCTTTCCCCTTGGCTAGGGTTTAGACCTAGCATTTCCCCATCCCATATAAAAGACCTTGTATTTTCTTTTGAAAGGAATAATGAAGAAATTGATGCTTGAGTGTTCATTGTGGAGTGCCACATTGTGAAAAGGGGCGACCCCTTCTTCTTCCTCCTCCTTGAGGGTGCGACGCCCTCACCTCCTCTCCAGTCCTTGGGTGCGACGCCCAGGGGTAGGAGATCTCCCCAAGGGATTCCAACGCCAGCAGCCTTCAACCATCGTCCACGGCGACGAGTTCGGTGGAGCGACGGTGCACGCAGGATCGTCTTCCTCTTCCCCGGGCGTCCCTGTGCTGACAGCAGATTTGGTGTCCAGAGATCGGTCCGGTGCGTCCGTTTCCTGGCAGCGTCTCATCCAAGTTTCTTCACGACTTTCGTACCCCTTCCAGTCATCTTTCCAACCCCACCGGCCTTGGCCAAAAATTCCACCCACAGAGAAAGTTGTCTTTACAGACACTTTCGTCGCGCTGTCTGCCTCCCTGACAGTCTCACCTGTGACCCGAGACGACTTGGGTCACCGTTTGCATGCCTCTCCTACCACCAAACACCGCCAGTCCCTTCATAACATTTGTTCCCCTCCCAGTCACGAATCCAACCCCTCTGGCCTCGCCTTCAAACTCCATCGGGGTAAACTTTTGTCTTCAAGCACACTTTTAGTGCGCAATCCTGCGCTACAGTACCCGAGCGGGACTGTCAGCAGAGGGCCTCCAAAGGGGGTACCACTTCCCGTCCTCGGATCGATCCGCAACTTGGTAGGTCGACTCCTCACATCCCACCACACCTCCAGTAATCATCTCGGGCCGGAACTCCTTCTGTACCCTTGCGCCATCACCACCCCACCCACGGTCACAGATCAGACTGCCCTGAAGTGCTGTCTGTGCACCCCTGTTGTCACCCCCTTCGCACCCAATTCCTCCACAGGACCCCATCTGCCACCACTGCCCCTGGAGAGCCGCCCCTGTCAGCCTTCCACCAGAGAAGACGCCGCCACAAACGCTGTCCGGACGGCCGTGTACCAGCGCCATCTCTGCCCGCTGTCACAGGGACCAGCCAGCGACCTCTCGTCGGACCGACATCCTCCCTCGAGGCTGTAGCAGCAGCGTGGCCCCTCCATCCGGCTCGGCATCCCAGCAGTGCCCGCGGCGACGTGGACCACCTCCTCAAAGGTTACTACAGGAGCGATCGGCATTGCGAGGGTCGGCATCCGGCTTCATTCCCCGACCTCGGCTGCTGCCCGTCAGCCCGTGCGCCGGCCGCCCCGTGTGTAGCTGTGGTTGTAGCCTATTACCTCCCTGCGAGGAGTGGGCCCTTTTGATGTCTGTATTAGTTCTCTCACGTGTGTATCGGGGTGGTTGGACTCGGCCGGGGTTCCTTCCCCACGCCTAGGCGTGGAGGTACGTGTCTCGCTCCCGCCTGTAGTACTTGCTTATCACGTATATGATTGATTGTGCCGCGTGAGTGAGTGTAGGGTCTAGCTAGTTTCATTTATTACTGCTGGTTGAGAGAGACGAGAGCTGCCCCTTTTCCCTTGGCCCTAGTCGAGCACCGAGCTCGGACTAGACTCCCGTGTCGTCCAGCGGCTTCTCGCCCGTTGTGACCCCGTTGCGCCTCCCTCCGTGGGACGGCCGTGGTTCGGAGTTCTGCTGAGAGACGCCTCCGCCCGGAGGGATTTCACGTTAGTCGGTCACACCGACTTGCCTTGTCTCGTGCGCGTGCTGGTCGCGTTCTTTAGCGTCCTAGGTTAGCTAGCGAGTCAGTTGTCCCGCATCAAATTTTGGTATCAGAGCATATTGTCCCGCATCATTCTACCTTTGAATAATAATCTTCCATCAGAAGTTAGTTGAAAATCAGATTGTCCTTCTAATCTGCCCTTGATTTCCACTAATATAGGATCATCACCCTGAAGTGCTTGTATCTCAGATAATAAATCTGACTGTATGCTTACATGAGATAATGTAACAAATTTGGATTCCGTGTCCAAGCTTATATTGAGCTCGGAGAATTGTTCAAGTAACCTCCATTCTTGTATCATACAATTGGCTATCATTGCTCTCGGCTTTCGACTAAGGGCATCAGCAACATAATTACCCTTTCCGGGATGGTATTGTATATTGAAGTCGAAGTCCTTGAGATATTCTAGCCAGCGTCTTTGTCTCATGTTTAGCTCCTTTTGTGAGAATAGATATTTGAGACTCTTGTGATCGGAGTAGATAGTGAACTGTACTCCATAGAGATAGTGTCTCCATATCTTTAGGGCAAATACTACCGCGGCCAGTTCTAAGTCATGGACGAGGTAATTCTCCTCATGCTTCTTCAGTTGACGTGAAGAGTATGCTATGACCTTTCCTTGTTGCATTAGGACACATCCGAGGCCAATGCCAGAAGCATTAGTGTAGACCTCGAATTTCTCTCCTTCTATTGGTAGAGCTAACACCGGAGCTGTAGTGAGATGATCCTTAAGAGTTTGGAAACTTCTTTCACATTCTTCACTCCATTCATATCGGATCTCCTTACGAGTTAACCTTGTAAGGGGCACGGCGATCTTAGAGAAATCTTTGATGAATCGCCGATAATAGCCTGCAAGACCTAAGAAACTTCTGATCTCGCTTGCATTAGTGGGTCTTTCCCAGTTTCTTACAGCTTCAACCTTTGACGGATCTACAGATAAACCGTCCTTGGATATGACATGTCCGAGAAAAGCCACTTCTTCAAGCCATAACTCGCATTTGCTGAGTTTAGCATATAATTGATTTGTCCTCAAGACTTGCAATGCAATCCTCAAATGCTCTTCATGTTCTTCCTTAGTCTTAGAATATATCAATATATCATCAATGAAGACTACTATGAATTGATCCAAGTAAGGCCTGAATATGCTATTCATTAACTGCATAAAGGCAGCAGGGGCATTTGTTAGTCCAAAAGACATAACAACAAATTCGTAATGGCCATACCTGCTTCTGAATGCGGTCTTGTGAATGTCATCATCCTTGATTCTTAACTGATGATATCCCGACCTGAGATCAATCTTGGAAAAATATTTGGATCCTAAAATCTGATCAAATAATTCATCGATTCTCGGCAGTGGATACTTGTTCTTGATAGTAAGATGATTCAACTGTCGATAGTCGATACACAATCTCATGGATCCATCCTTCTTCTTTACAAATAAGACTGGTGCTCCCCACGGGGAAGTACTTGGTCTAATAAACCCTTTTTGGATTAGTTCCAACAACTGCTCCTTCAACTCCTTGAGTTCAGCAGGGGACATTCTATATGGTGCCTTTGAAACAGGACCAGTACCAGGGACTAAGTCAATGGTGAAGGCCACTTCTCTTTGAGGGGGTAATCCCGGCAAATCTTCTGGAAATACGTCTGGGAATTCTCGCACTACCTGAACGTCTTCTATCTTGGTTTTCTTAGCTTCTTTAACAGTGACAAAAGCAAGGAAGGATACACATCCCTTCCTGACGAGCTTGCTTGCTCGAAGAGCCGAAATAAGAGGGGATTTGCTTCGACTCTTAGGACTAGTATAAGTCAGTTCTGGAAATTCTTTGAAAACGATCTTGCTATTACGGCAATCAACCGTTGCCTGGTACTTAGATAACCAATCTGCTCCTAATATAACATCATATTCTTTTAGATCTAAACAGATAAGATCAATAGGAAAATTCTTTCCTCGAACCAATACCTCACAGTTTTGGTAATGATGCGTGATATCCGTCTCGTTTCCGAGAGGAGTAGACAACACTATTTTCATCCATTCCGGTTCTAGAGGTAACGGGTCAGCAAACTTCTTAGAAACAATAGAATGCGATGCACCCGTATCAAATAAGACATGTGCATATTTGGAACAAATTTTCAATGTACCTTCCACTAATCCGCCTTCTTCTTCAGGTTCGGTCTCCTGTATTGCATGAAGACGAGCATTCTTTGTCACCGGGCGTTTACCATCGCCGGCTTGGTCGTTCATTAATGGACACTCGGGAATCCGATGCTCACGGCTTCCACAACGGAGACAAGCTCCTAATTTCCTCCAGCATTCTTCCGTCTTGTGACCAGCCTTGTCACAATGCTTGCAGACTGTATTCGAAGGGGTAGTGGTGATAGAGAAAGGCTTGGTCTTCTTGAATTTCTGATCTTGAGAGGAAGAACCTCCATTATTGGGCCTCTTCTTAAAGTTGGGTTTGAAAGAACCCGAACCCGTGACTTGTTCCTTCTTGTCTTTTCCACGGATCCTATCAGATAGTTCCGTGGCATCTTCAAGTAATTGAGCTCGGCGCACTATTTCAGAATAAATTTGGATGTCCATAGGCGCCAATTGAGTAATATAGTGGGGCCTAAGCCCATTAAGAAATCTACGGGCTTTCATCTTCTCCGTGCTAATAAGATGCTTAGCATATCTAGATAACCTGGAGAACTGAGCTTCATAATCTGCTAATGATAAGGATCGTTACTTTAATGCAGCGAATTCGGCAGCCTTCTTTTCTTGGACTCGGTCCGAGAAATATTTAGCATTGAAGTATTCCACGAATTCTTCCCATGTTACTTGAGTAGGATCGATGGTTGCTTCAATAGACTCCCACCAGCATCTAGCATCTTTCTCTAACTGGAATGTAGCTAATAGCACTTTGTCCTGGTCCGTGCATTGCATGACACGGAATATGCGTTCGGTTTCCCGAACCCAATGCTCGGCATCGTCCGGATCGGTCGATCCCATAAACTTCGGGGGATTCATATTCTTAAAGGCTTGGTGTAAGCTTCCAGCTCGTGGAGCACCACCTTGTGCTACCTGTTGTAGCACTTGGGTCATCCCTTGAAGGGTACGCTGCATGTTGCGCCATTGAGCACGTTCGGCAGCCATTATCCTACAATTACAATAACTATATTAGTACGTGATCGTATTTAAAGACTCGTATACTATGTTAAATCTAACCCTTGGTTCTACCCAATCTCACTGGTTTAAAGGTTCAACTTATCCTTGGACTTGGGTTTTTCCTAGGAATTGAATACCTTAGGCTCTGATACCACAAAGACTGTCACGCCCCGAGCGCGAAAGATACCCGGAGATGCGCGACGTGTCTATATCAATCATATCAATCAGAGTGGTCGTGTATTCGACGCAAAGACAGAGATGTGCAAAATAGCAAGATAACCCAATCCTTTATTTCATAATGGATAGACTATTACAAATCCAATACTCTGTTTAAATAAAAAGGAAAAGAATACATATTTGACTCAAGAAACTATAGGAAAGACTAGACGACACTTGAGCAGCTCTATCACTTTCACTCTTGAACATTCCCATCCGATTGACTTCCATCATCGTCGGACTTACCTGAAAAGTACAAAGGGACAAACGGAATGAGCGAACGCTCAGTAGGAAATTATATCTCAAGTACTAGCAAGGGGTTTAAGTAATTACATCTTTCATGAATGTAATAAAGCTATACATGCTCGCATAAAACGACAAGATAGAGAGAATGTAATATCAAGAAATAAGATGAACTTAATCATGAACTTCCAACAAGATGACAAGTGTATTCAAGGTATTCAAGCAAGCACGTTTAACAAGTCATGTCAAGAACTTTGGCTATCATGTATCAAGCAAGTAAATCACCCTTTTTCGGGCCACGTATTTCATGTAAAGTCAAGTACGATTCAAGTACAAGATGTGTGTGGAATGTCCAATCAAGCAAGTCAAGTACTCGGTATAATGCCAGATACCTTATCATTTTAACTCCCATGGGCACAAGTACTTTCGGGTGCTCCTCCCAGGACCAGATCGGGCCCTATATGCACAGGCATTTATCATGTATTTTTGACATCCACTCTTGTTTATATAGCCAATATAGAGTTTCAATATTCAAGCTTGTAGACATGTATGACAACTTTGACAGAATAGAGTCCAAAAAATATGACAAAGGACATAGATTGGCGATAATAACGGTAAAATCACGATATCAATAAAACTAGGTAGAATATGGTTCCCTTAACTTAGGTCTCATGACAAATCAATATGGACATTCTTTATATAGAATTGAGGTCCACATAAACATTAGATCAAGCAAGATACCCTCATTCTTATCATAGAATTGAGGTTTACAAGAACGACATGATATGTCATGATATCATCATCCCATTAAGAATTTCTTATGATATACTCTTTGTATAATCATAAGGGCCGGTATACCATGTTTCTTTAGATTGACATGGCAAGGATCGTGTAATGGGTTTTTAGGGTACAACCAGCTCAGTCGGCCTTGAGGGAATCCAAGGCTACGAGGAGTCTTACGGAGGTCTCTATGACTAACTCGCTAGTCCAAAGGAACGGAATGTCCAATGGAGAGCTTGTATGTCAATGAGAGTTGAGTGTGATCGATGAAACAACGTGAAACGTGGGACTATACTCACGGAGTGGAGAATAGTGCCGATATATATATTATATAACATATGAAATCATCGGTTAACAAAAACAGGAAAAAATCAGTTTTACAGTAAAATAACGACTTAGGTCAGGTCGTTTCTCAAGTAATTAACGCCTAACAGAAGGGCGTTTACATATTTCTATTTTACAGAATTTTCAATAATTTTATTAATTCATGAAAAACACGCCCTAGTCAGGGGCGTTTGTCAGGTAAGTAACGCCTAACATAAGGGCGTTTACATATGTTCCGTTTTGCAAAATTTCATTATTTCAATAATTTATATAAAACGCGCCCTGTACAGGGGCGTTTCTTCAGAGTTGACGACTATATAAGCAGGCGTCTCATTATTTAAATATTTGACAGAATATAAATAATTTTCAGGACTTATTTAAAACACGCCCTGGAAAGGGGCGTTACTGTTTAATTTTATTTTACAGGATATACATAGTTCAGGAATTTACAGAAAACGCGCCCTAGAAAGGGGCGTTTCTTTTCAATTTACGCCCTGTGATGGGGCGTTAACAGGTGTAAAACGACGTTGTCAAGGTCGTGAATTCAAGGAATTTACAATATTTCAACAAATAAATTTCCAAGACAGGAGACATGATCATGACAAGAAAATTAGCAGGAATTTACAGGTAGAGTCATGCAAGATATTAGAATCGATATTTCATATTTATTGAATTTTAAACAGGATCAATTATTGATTACATGCGATTGTTCATGAAATTAACGCATGTATACAAGGCGTATACTTTTAATTAACGACCACTGTGATGGTCGTTTCTTTTAAAGTAGCGCCCTATTCAAGGGCGTTTCTTGAAAAATTTACAGAAAACGTATTAAAACTACATGCAAACTGTATAAATATATCATGCATGGTGCTTCTTATATTTATTTTTAGTTTGGGCTACGAAACTTGAGAAAATCCTACCTTATGATCTGGATGAAGGAGATGAAAGGGCTTTGAAGCTTCAACTGCAACTTAATAGAAGAAGAACAATCGTTCTTCCGTCAAACTGGAGAGGAAACGAAGAATATTAATTCTTCTCATGCTACGTTCATAAGAAAAGAACAGAAGAAGAAAATAGAAGAACATATGTTCTTCACGTACCTGTGCAGTTCGATCGTCCAAATAGGTTTAGGGTTGTTCGATCAAGACTATTTATAGGATTTTGGAGTCCTAACAAAAGTAGTGTTTGATTGAGGGTAACATATCCCTAATAGAGTCCTTACTCTAATAGACACTTACTAGATTAGGTTAATCTTTCCCTGGATAAGCTCTGGGTTCGAACGGGTCACGAACTGAATTAACGCCTTTGGTCAGGGCGTTTATTCTTAAATTAACGACCTTGTTCAGGTCGTTTCTTAAGAAACGTCTTGTATAAGGGCGTTCCTTATTTTTGAAACACGCCTAAGACATGGGCGTTTATTTTACTTGCCTATTTGGTCGCGTGAGAGTTGACGACCACATGCGTGGGCGTCCTTTCTTTAGTCACGCCGTATGTAGAGACGTTTATTTTTAAATTAACGCCTTTCTCAGAGGCGTTATTTTTAATTTGCTTTATTTTGTCTGTATTACTTCTGTACTATGTATGTTTTTACTTTTATTTCAATATTCATTTATCAGGGTTGCTACATTGTCCCAGCAGAACATGAGTCCACCAAAAGCAGTCATGCCAGGTCCACACTCATGGACCCATATGTGTGCACCGCAACGCTACGAACGGTCTGAAAAGAAAAAGACATGATCATCTCTTCGGAGTTCTTCTCGACTCTTCATGGATGAACCTCCTCTACCCTCCCCGGTACTCTTCGGGAGAAGGGAGGTACTGCCAAAATTTTCTTTGAGTTTGTTGAATAAGCATGTGGATAAATGATTAAATAAAATAATAAATGATTAAATAATGGCAAAAGTCAAATTCTACCCTTAATTTTCGAATAAAATGGAATAAACCACTATGCGCTCCATACTCGTTTGTATGAACCCGTGCGTGAGCACTCGCACCTGCCCGGCTCTCCGGTATATCAAATGATGACTAGTTGATGTGCACAAAACTCGTTGTTAAAAGTCATGCCACAATTTTAAAAAGAATCGCACTCACTCACTAAAAAGATATTAAATCTAAGTAGAGTGGTAAGAACGGGTCAATCCCAAGGAGAGGAATAGTTTCAATTAAACAAGTTGGAAAAATCCTTATATTTGAGAAATCCAAATTTTGAGTGAGTTTTATGCTAAAGGAAAAGAAAATTGTATGGCAATAAACCTATCTAAAGAATATGAGAGTTTTGAGAATAGAAGTTTGGAGGGAGATAGAGAGAGAAAATAGAAGAACTCAATTGCAAAGATTGAATTTTTATTGATAAAAGGAAAGATTACACCTCTATGGAAAAATAAAAATTACAACTTGAAATAAAAGAACAAGGGAAAAATGAAGAGCCAAGATAGTGAAGAATAGTGCCGTCCACGCCGTGCCGAGCTTTTGATTGGATCGCCCCGCCGTGGAGAGGTACGCCGCCTTTAGAGCACCGAAGAAGAATCTCTGTCAAAGGGATGTTTAGAGGAAAGTAGAGGAGGGGAAGATAGAAGAATAGTGAAAAACGGAAATAAAAATAGAGCTAAAGGAAAACTAAAATAACTTTCAAATGGAGAAAAATTAGAAGATGTGGAAGAAGAGAAAGTTGAAGATCTTGAAGAGAGGAAGAAGTTTTGTGAAGAGTGCAGAGGGAGAATACGTGAGGAAGAAGGTGAAAACTAAGGGAAAATAGAGAAAATGCTACTTTGCGGGTGAACAGGACAGAACAGTGCAAAAGTGTAAATAACTTAAAAATGGTGTAGAACTAGAGGATGATGAAGAAGAAGAAATTAAAGAACACATAGAAAAGAAGAACTTTTATGAAGGAAGCAAGAGAAGAAGAGGAGCAGAAGGGGGAGGAAATAGGGGGAGAACAGAGAGACGCACAGATGAACAGTAAAATGGAAAAGATAGAGCTTTGAAAAACTTGAAATAGCTTGAAAACAAGAGAGAATTAAAAGAAGAGGAAGAAGAAGAAATTAAAGAGCAGTTAAAAATGAAGAACTTTGCTGAAGATAATAAATTGAAAGGAAGAACAAAAAGTAAGGAAAAGGGGCTAAGATCTCTTCCACGGTAGCTCTAGGGCAAGTTTTATAGTGCTCAGGGGACTTCAATCATACAAATCCTTGGAGATAAAGCTCAAATCCGAGTTTGCAGCATCAATATCTTGCTCAAAGTAGGTCTCTTGCCATAGATAGAGTACTCCTTTCATCAAACACGGGGAGATAGCTCTAAACATAGCAAGATAACTTTGTTTGATTTTATCTGCTTCCGCTTCTGGTTCGAACTGAATTGGCGACTGGAGGATTGAGTGCACATTCTTTTCTACGTCTGATAGAACGGTCGCCCATTCTTTATTTTCTCAATTTGATATTTTCTTTATTTTTTTAATCAAGAATTGGCGTCTGAACGAACATGCGCTCATTCTATTTTTCATTTTTTAGCCTTTTTCTTCTTTGCATTAAATCTAAAATTGATGTCCGTTCACTGCGTCACACATTCCTGAATTGGCGTCTTATACATTAGTCGTCCATTCTTGAAATAGTAAAAATCATTTATAAATTCCACAAATAAGTTATGCAATATATCTCTTATGCAAGTTCATGTCTCACATTGTTATTATGGCTTAAAATGATGATAAATTCATGCAGTCTCAAATTAACTATGAGAATGATATTTGGTTAAATTAATGCACAACTAGACTCATTAAATGCTCAAAGATGATGAATGTGATGTAAATTATGATATGAAATGTGACACTTATCACACCCCCCAACTTAGTTATTGTTAGTCTCTTAGTAATGCAAACAAATTAGAATTTAGGACTAACAAAAGTTTGTGAAGTCCATACTTCCATATCCAGCTTTTCCTTCACCGAATTAACCAAGGATTAGGAATCTGGAATCATTAATGTACAGTAGCCTTAGTTTAGAAATTAAGGTATATGATTAAGAATTTAACTGAAAGTTCAATAGCACTTGTACATGTGTAATACTAAATCTATAGCATAGACAATTGCATCCCCCATTTGTTATTCCAAGTAAGTGCCTTTCAACCCTACACCTCTTAATCAGAGCATTACGTATATTAGTTTTTTGTCTGCCTTATTTCTTTATCCCTTTTGAGATTTTTTTTCTCTTTTTTTTCGTACACACATGATGTTGCACATCCCTTTACTTTTTTACGCGAACCTCAACACGTCTTAGGTGAAGCAGACCCAGTTACTAAGATCAGGGTTCCCTTTTTCGTTCGACGTGAATATCAACACGTCTTAGGTGAAACATGCCCGGTTACTAAGATTTGGGGTATTTTTCATGGTATTTTTCTCTCATTTTTTTCATTGTGCTTTTGTACTTATTTGATAAATAATTTGGCAGAAAGATTATAAAAGATCTCTTCCTCAAGAAGTGCAGAGTATCAGACATACCCAAAATAATAGAAGGCTTATCCCGCTTGTTTCATTTGCGTGAAAAGTGATTTCTTTTTCTAAAGTGCAAATGAACTTTAAAGAGATTCTTAAATCAATTTTCCATGGCTAGATCGAATAAATTTTCCATCATCTTTTTTCTAACCTTTCCTATTCCTGAATCACTTTCAATTCAAGCATGAATCAAGAAACTCAATTGAGGATTTCATCTTTTCATTTTCATGTAAAATAATATGATTAATGCAGGATGCAGGACATTATGCAAACACTCCTATCAGGTTGTATTATATGTATCATGAAAATTTTCTCTCTCCCCCCCAACTTGAATGACATTGTCCTCAATGACATATGTAAGCAATATAAATAATAGAACAATGTAACAATAAAGATTGATGAGAAGAAAAGAGACAACCTGATATGTGGGGCGAAACTCCATCATTGATATGGACGATGGTAACTTCATCTCCTTCACTCTTACCTATTTATTAAAAAATAAACTTAACAAAATATCAAATAACAAAAACATTGGGTTGCCTCCCAGAAGCGCTAAGTTTTCTATCTTCTACTAGACGCATGCAAGCTCTATAACCAACACATGGATTTAAGAATGAGCCACCATATTATCTTATTTACTTTTAATTTCTAGCATTTATGCCACGAGAAGATAAGATTTTGCATGTACATGCATGGGCTAAAAGTAATTTGGTTCCACTCATTCTTGATTGTGACATTAGGAGCATAAGTGAACCAATTCTCTTCCTTGTGAGGTATATACAAATCAATGCCTATTAACCTTGTAATATCTGGTTGGAACCTTTGCCCAGTATCTACCCATCAGTCCCCTTTATTGACTATTCCCTCCATGTCAGGTTGCTCAGGAACCGATGGCTTATGAATAAGATTGACATTATTAGCCACACTCCCCTCACTGATAACCTCATCATTAAGAATATTAATCAACTGTTCTTCCTGATGGGGAGTCAAATCAAAGGTGAAAATAACTGACATATCACCCTCAGGTCCTAGCATCTCATAATGAAGAGACTTAACTTTCCGGGGAATCAAATTGGAAGAAAGCATGAGCCCAGAATCTGATTCATCCAACGATTCAAATTTTATGGGATAAGGCTCAGGGGTTAGATCAAATGTGAAATTTTCTAATACGGCCCCTTCATTAAACTCATCAATCGTATTAAGAATATTCATTATATTATCCAACACATGGGTGGGTAGATTAAAGGTAAAATTTTACAACCAGACCCCTTCACCATGTTTTTCAAAAGGAGGAGGATATTTAGAATTCATCTCTATTAAATTATCAAGATTATTAATCATAAAGTAATCCTCCTCTTGATTTAAGGATGCCCCGTCGAGAGTAAGATCATGGAAGTTACCCACCTCTTCATTTACCCAAGACAACTGATTCATAACATCACTCAAATCCTTCTCCACCGTCACCTCTTCTTCTTCTTCTTCTTGAAACCTGATCTCTTCAAATTCAGGAAGGGAAATTAGTGAAATTTGATCATTTTGACGCACATCGCCTTCCTCTTCTTCTCTACCCAACTTGAGATCATCAACTTCTTTAAAACTCTCTGCATAAGGGCAATGACGCTCCAGATCCTCAAGCTTATCTTTTTTATCATCATCATAGCTATAGCTAACTCCCTCAAAAACTTCCTGATAAGACTCCTCCATATGTTCCACATGATCTAAATCGAGAGTGATTTGAGTGTTATGATCTTGGGGAATCATAGATTGATCATAGTCAACATCAGGAATTTGATTAGTAGAATTGGAACCCAAGTAGCCAATCAATTGATCTTCCTCTATCCTCTTGATCTCCTCAGTCATCCTATCAATTTGCACTTGGACATGGAGAGATTGATCTAGTTGGGCTTGGATGGCTTGATTTTGAGCTATGATGAATTGATAAAATTGATCAAAGCTCTCCTCCTTTTTGAGAGTTGGGCATGGAGGAGATAGAGATGTAAGTTGAGAAGCAGAGTTCAAAGGATAAGAAGTTGAATAATGATCGGATTGATAGTGAGAAAATGGGGTGGATGTGAGTTGTCCTCTATACTGGGCTTGATCATGAAAGTTATTTGAAGATGGAGCCCAATGTTAAAAGAATTGATCCGGAGGATTTTGGGTCGGTCCTTGATAAGAATCCCAAGATATATTATGTTGTCCTCCCCAACAAGAGTCATAAGAAGGGGTGGAGAGTCCTTGAGTAATTTAGGCTTGTTCTTGAGTGAGAGATGAATCATAGGGTCCATGAAAGAATTGAGTGGATTGAATATGATCTTGAGTAAAGGAATGCAACTGGGCCTCCATGAGTGATGGACTTTCATTGTAGGCCGACCAAAGTATGGGCTTTCATAGTGGGTCGGTGTGGGAACATTTTTTTATTTGTTTTATTTTATTTGCTTATTTGCTTGTTAATTAGGCATGCCAGTCACTCTCGTGACAATTTATTATGCGCTCATCTGACTGATCAGACAATTATGGGTGATCGTGTCGGGACCCAACATTCGTCGTACCATAAAGGCTACGACGTTAATTACGCCTCTCCGAAAGAGGGACAACCCTTGATTAATCGTCAAAATAAAGACCATGGGGCCCATATAATTAAAGATGCAATTGCATGTAAGCACACAATATGGTAGCACTTATTTATTAAATCGACCTCGGGTACGAGGGGGAGAACTTAGGTTTGAGAACCATCATCACGCATAGTGATAGTTTCTGGCCAGACATAATCTGACTTTCTACTAATCACTATTTAATATACTGGAGAATTGGATCATGCAGCCATACAGGATCACAGTATTTAGTACTATTATTTATTGTTTATTAAACATTTATTTATAATTTTGAGAGAGATTTTGGCAACACCTCCCTGTTCTGGGGGCATCAGGGCTTTTTTATTTTGAAGCTGTGTATCGCATTACGGTGCGCACACATGGACCCATGAGGTGGGTCGAGTGTGACCGTATTCGGGCAAGCGCATATTATTAGGGCAATGTATGCCGGGGTACGGTAAATTTGCTGTTCAAAAATCGAGGGAATGCGGTTAAAACCCGATCGGAACAAATCAAATTCAGTGAGTTATTGGCCCGTGACAAAGTCGTGCTTTGGCTAAAATGGGGTGAGTCCCGAGAACAAGGCACAACTTGTCGGAGCGGCATTAATATTTCATACCCGGGGTCTAGGGAAGGTAATGGCTCCGAAGTAAGCACAGTCATGCTCATTGCTCTTCATTTATATTTATTTATTTATTTATTTATTGTTGTTGTTGTTTGGGTGAATAAGTGTGCTTCTTTTCTTAGACTAGCCATTGTTATTTTGTATCTGTTTATTATTTACTTGTGTTTTATTCTTATATATTTTTTGTATTGCATGCATGCATCTTTTAATTCCCTTTGTTAATATTTGTTTGATAATTGTTTATTTATTCACCATTTTCTTATTATTTATTTGCCAATTTTATTATTATTATTATCTCTTTTTTTAATCTTTTTAATTATAATTTTAGTGTAGCCATTATTTGTTTATTATATTTTTTATCCTTCACCTTGATTATCATTTTCTTATTATTATTTTCTTCTTCTTATTATTATTATTAATTTTGTACAAGAAATATTTTTTATATGTGTGACTATGAGTGAGAGCAAATGAGAGTGCTTTGTTTATTTTATTTTATTATTCTTATTTTTATTTTATTCATGTGTTTATGAAGGGAGGAGGACATGTGTGCGTAGGTAGTGTGTGTGTGTTGCATTATGCGTTAAGTGTCTGTTTAATGTTAATGGTGTTTAGTTTTAATGGGTATGGGTGTGTGCGATATAACGTGGTTTTTTTTATATTCAAAATGTTAATAGATGTCTGCATATGAATGGGTGGTTGTTTCCTTTTCCCTTTTTTTTATTACCAACGACATATAATGCATGAGTGTATGAAATGCATGTGGGTGCATATGACTTGTTTCATTGGTGTTTCATGGGTGTGGTGCATCCAACGTGTTTGAGTGTGTGTTATCTTGTTTTTTTTATACATAACCAAATGAAAAAAGGGGGAATGGGTGGCACCGATGGCACCCAGTGGAATGCAATCGGCGGCACCTCCGCCCCCTCTCTTCTCGACGCACCATTTGTTCTGTTTTTTTCTTTTTTCTTTTTTTTTATGAATAGGGTCCCACTAAATTGGCGCGAGGTGCCATTCGGCGGCAACTACGCCACCCACGCCGAGTTTTCTTTATTTGTTTTGTATTGTTTTGTTTTGTTTGTTGTTGTTGTTATTTTTTATTATCATTTCTTTTGTTTTTACTTTATTTTATTTTATTAGCAGTACTATGATTAGTCTACGAGTCTGGCAAAAATCCGGCAGCATCTCCCCAGTACTCGGAATATGCCAAGGGGTATATAGGAAACCGTCCACGGAGTGTCGGGACGGAGTCCGCAATAAACGGACATATCAGAGCCCGAGAGCCGAATGAGCCTAGAAATAATGGGACAATGTCCACCATAAGGTGATTTATTTAGCATTCCCATGGTGGGACTATGCACGTATATTATTCATCACCCACAGGCACGTACAAAAATAAATGAGTGGATATGTTTGAAGGATACATATATCATTTATATCTATGTATCGCCGTATTTATTCACTTATATACATACATATGTATGAGGAGACACTATCGGCATGGCCAAAGTGCCAATCAGCATGGCTATTGGGGAAGCCACTTCATCGGCTGCTAAACACATTTGGTAGAAAAACGGCATGGCCGTGTGCAGCATGGAGTCGGCGCGCTGAGGGAATCGGCATAAAGAATCAGCAGGCGTGGCGACGGGGTCGACGCGCCTTATAATTGAAAACACACTTTTGGCGCCGAGGGGCCGTTTTGGCGTTGAAATGGCAAAACAGGCGTCGAAGGCACAGAGGCCGACTGGGGGTTTCAGGCGTCGAGAGGGTTCTCTAAGAAAATAGAGTAAAAGTGCAAAAACAGAGTAACGGATTAAGGCAAAATCGAAGGAGATTGTGCAATCGTCGAGTAAAAATCACGAGGCAATATCATGTTCCCATTTAAAGCGGACGAAGGGCCATGAGATGGACTGTCTCAGGTCTCCGTTATGCACAGCAGGGACTATCGCCGCAATTTCTAAATAGCAAGAACAACTAAAAGAAAGATGTGAGGATGTGGCCCCACGACATCGAAACGGAGGATGCAAACAATGAGGGCTCCAGTAGAAATGAATACATATTCACAACATCTAATGTTCGGCAAAGTAGAGGTCTGTTGGTAGGGAAGATCTTTCTCACAGAAGCAAACATATGGAGGGTTTTAATGATCGAGAATCACAGGTTTCACCCCACTATGAGTCAATGAGATTCACACAAAGAGACAAACGCACAACAGATTTATGACGAGGGATAATTAGATAAGAGAATACACAACAAACTTATATGCAGATGCACTAGAGCAAGGTGTTTTCATTGCGAAGTACAGCAATCGTATACATTTCATGGGCCGAAAAAGGCCATGGAGGCTACATCCGTGAATAACGTCGGGAAAATAAAGAAAAAACAATCAAATACATGGAAAATAAAGAATTGGGGATGGGAATAATATAGCCCCATTGGGGCGATGGCCACAGACGGCAGGGACACCCACCTGAGGTGCAGATGGCTAACCCTTCCCCTCCTTTTCTTCTTCTCTTAGCTACCCTCGCTATTCACTCTTTTGCTACTCGCTCTCTCCACTCTCTCTTGCTCGGGGAGGCTCTCTTTCTCTTTTTCTTTCGTCACCACTGGCTTCTTTCACTCTTGGTGCTACTCTCTCTATTGCTCGCCGCGGGGGGGGGGGGGGGCTTCTAGTGCTCGAAGCAAGGTTTTATAGGGGATGGCAAGGGCGTTCGGATCTCATGGAGCCGCCGAATCCCACTAGGTCGCCGGACCCCATTGGGCCGTCGGGCCACACACATGTGATGGCCCATGTCTTTCTCTTGAGCCCACTTGAACATTCTCCTTCTTTTCCTTCTTCTTTTCTTTCCTTTTCATTTCCTCGCAAATAAAAGAGAGCAGAAATAAGATGTTTCCGCAAGAACAAAATATTGTAGTCTTATTATTATTATGTTATCATTTTTTTGTTTCTTTTTTGTTATTATTATTTTTGTTGTTATTTTTTTATTATTATATATTTTTATTTATATTATAATTATCTTACTTATTATTTCTTTTTCTTCTTTTATTATATTTTTATGTATATATGTTTTAATTTATTATTATTATTATTATTATTATTACTTTTAATGTGTCAACAAATGTCCCCCACCCGTAGGTGGCGCGAATGAGAGACGAGTGAGCGGGACCTATGGGTGTAGCCCTATCTAATTTTTTTTTAAATCCTTTGTTCTTTATTCATGCAAGCATGCAGCCATACATCGATCGCATGCATAAAGCTAGATGTTTATAGAATAGCTCACCTACATTAGGGATAGGATAAGGACAACGCCCATAATTCACGGTTGGAGTGCAGCTCACGCAACTAAGGGAGATGTGCATACGTAAAGGGGACGCCGCGTAGAACATATGCATAGCATAAATCACAATCCACACCCAGGACTATTCTTTCATAGTGTGAAAGTGCAATTATATAGATAGTGAACCTTAGACATAGGGGCGTGCAGACGTTCAAAATAACATTGGAGGATTGCTTCATTGCCTACAAATACGTTCGGGACTCTCGATTTTGGGTAGTTTCGCATAACCCCCTTCATTTATTTCTCATCTTGCACTTCATCGTTCAGCGCGAGTTTCCTCATGTATCTCAATGGGGATTCTCGGCTACTTGGCATCATCTTTTATAATAATTTCATTACAGACTTCACCGTTCGACGCGAGTCTCCTCATGTGTCTCAATGGGGATTCTCGACTACTAGGATTAATCCTCTATGGTAATTTTATTATGGACTTCACCGTTCGGCGCGAGTCTCCTCATGTGTCTCAATGGGGATTTCCGGCTACTAGGATTAATCCTCCGCGGTAATTTTATTATGGACTTCACCGTTCGGCATGAGTCTCCTCATGTGTCTCAATGGGGATTCTCGGCTACTAGGATTAATCCTCTGTGGTAATTTTATTATGGACTTCACCGTTCGGCGAGAGTCTCCTCATGTGTCTCAATGGGGATCCCCGGCTACTTGGATTCATATTTCACTTTTCATTATTATCATGATCATTTCTTTTTTAAGGAGGGCAGACAATCTTTTCCTCATGATTACCCCTCACGCGAGTGTAGGGATTTAAGCTTCCATGAAGTGTTAAGAAGAATTTACAACGTCCTTATGGCTAGGGGCCACTGCTCATATTGTGTGCGAGGTGTGAGAGTTTTGTCTAGGGTGTATCATGCGAGTTGTGCTAGCAACATAGCTACGACTCTTCCCCTGGCCATATGCACTCACTGAGAATTGATTTTTTTTCATCTCTCAGTGTGTGACGTGATGCACACATATCCTGAATCAGGACAGCATTATTTAGCAAGGAAATACGGTCCTAAAAATTTGAAGGAAGTGTATTAATACTATATTACAAGCAAGCATGGATGCGAGACAAGCAGGCAAGCAAAACATATTATGATCATTTTTCTTCTTTCTTCTTCTTTTTTTTCTTTTTTCTTCCTTTTTTTCTTTTTACTTTTTTTCCTTTCTTTTTTTTCCTTTCTTTTTTCCCCTTCTTTCTCTTTTCTTTCTTTTTTTTGCTTCTTCTTTTTTTTTATAGGTCTTAGTAAGTACATCCTCAGGCCTGCTATTTTGTAGGTTGGTAGCTGATGCCATGGCAATGGGGAGAAGATGTCACATGTTGTGGTGAATCCCTGGAGGGATCAAAGGTTGGTGTGGAACCAAGGGGGGGGTCTTTTGTTCATTGGTTCGGACAGTAATTCCGGGCCAAGGGTAAGAGGTTTGCCGGCTTAGACTGAAGGTCATGACGTCGAATGACTTTACTTGGACGTAAAGTCATGACGCCAAGGGAGGATATTTAACGGCTTAGACATAAAGTCATGACGCCGTACAACTTAGCTTAGGCGGAAGGCCATGACGCCAAGACAGAATATTTACCGGCTTAGGCGAATTGCCATGACGTCGTACAGCTTGGTTTAGGCAGAAGGCCATGACGTTAAGATAGAATTTTTAAATGGCTTAGGCGAATTGCCATGACGCCGTATAGCTTGGCTTAGGTAGATAGAAGGCCATGACGCCAGGGTAGAATTTTTAAATGGCTTAGGCGAATTGCCATGACGACGTACAGCTTAGCTTAGGTAGATAGAAGGTAATGACGCCAAGGTAGAATTTTAGATGGCTTAGGCGAATTACCATGACGCCGTACAGTTTGGCTTAGGCGGAAGGCCATGACGCCAAAGTAGAATTTTTAAACGGCTTAGGTGAATTGTCATGACGCCGTACAACTTGGCTTAGGCGGAAGGCCATGACGCCAAGGTAGAATTTTAAATGGCTTAGGTGAATTGCCATGACGCCGTACAACTTGGCTTAGGTAGAAGGCCATGACGCCAAGGTAGAATTTTTAAACGGCTTAGGTGAATTGCCATGACGCCGTACAGCTTGGCTTAGGCGGAAGGCCATGATGTCAAGGTAGAATTTTTAAACGGCTTAAGCGAATTGCCATGATGCCGTACAGCTTGGCTTAGGCAGAAGGCCATGACGGCTTAGGCAGAAGGCCATGACACCAAGGTAGAATTTTTTAAATGGCTTAGGCGAATTGCCATGACGCCGTATAGCTTGGCTTAGGCAGAAGGCCATGACCCTAAGGTAGAATTTTAAATGGCTTAGGCGGATTGCCATGACGCCGTTCAGCTTGGCTTAGGCAGAAGGTCATGACGCCAAGGTAGAATTTTTAAGTGGCTTAGGCGAATTGCCATGACGCCGTACAACTTGGAGGTTTTTATTGGTTTGTTTGTTTAGATTGGTTGGGGTTTATTGAATTTGATGAGTTTATTGAGTTGACAAATTTTATTGGGGTTTATTTGGTTTGTTGAGTTCTGTTGGGTTTATTGAGCTTGTTGAATCTGGCGACCTTGCCAGGTTTATTTGGTTTATTGAGTACATTGGGTTGACTGAATTTATCAGGGTGTATTTGGTTTGTTGAGTTTATTGGGATTTGTTGGATTTTTTTTGTTGGTTTTGTTGAGTTTATTAGGTTTATTTGGTTTATCGAGTTCATTAGTTGATTGAATTTATTAAGGTTTATTTGGTTTGATTTTTTTTATTTTTTTATTTTTTTAGATCATCATTTTCATTTCATCATTCATTTTTTTATTCTTCCATTTCATTTTTTTTGTGTTTATTATTATTATTATTATTATTATTATTATTATTATTAGCCCCCTAGTGCAGACTCATTTGCAATGCAGGGTCTTTTATTCGGTGGGATAATTGATGAATTTGATTGCTTATTGTACCGGTGGGGCTGGGGGTAATTTTGGAGCTTGGCAAGGGCGGAGTGCCTCATGCCAAGGGGCAAGAGTTTTTTTTTTTTGAACTTGGCCCAGTGGGACAAAGGGTACTTTACAGAGCTCGGCAAGGGCGGAGTACCTCATGCCAAAGACAATATTTTATGGACACGGATCGGTAGGACAAAGGGTAGTTTTCAGAGCTCAGCAAGGGCGGAGTGCCCATGCCGAAGAAAAGATTTTATAGACCCGGACCGGTGGGACAAAGGGTAATTTTAGCTTGGCTAGGGCGGAGTGCCTCAAGCCAATGAAAGGGCTTTATGGACACAACCCGGCGGGACTGGTGGGAAAGATTCTCGAGCCCGGCGAGGGCGGAGTGCTCATGCCAGGGAAAAGGGAGATTTATGGGCCAGTGTTGGGCAAGAAGTCCGAAACAGCAACGGTGGGAGAGCCCCATTGGACAAATGTGGGATGTATTGGCATATTTAGTGTAATTGTTGGCTGAACGCCAGAAGGTAATGGGAATGCATTGGCCGGGGCACAAGACCCATACCAAGGGTAGAGGGTCAATCTTGGTGGGACAAATGGAGAATATCCCCGTAGGATGGGAAGACGGTAAGGCACCATGCATCCCAGTGGGCCATTTTATGTTGATATTTGCAATAACGAAGTCTCCCGATCTTCCATAAACGGGACGGTGATTTTATTCTCCCTCCTTGCCTCAGGATTTATCTTTTTCTTCTTCTTCTCTTTTTTTGCTCCCTTTTTTTTCTTCTTTTTTTTTGCTATCTTTTTTTTGAGCTGCCAACTCGGGTGGCCCTAACAATGAAATGCCGTGCGGGTGTATCACCCTTCATTGATTTTCTTTCTCTCTCTCTCTCTCTCTCTTTTTTGAACTGACCAAGGTGGGGTGTAGGAGAGCGCTTACCTCCTTAGGGAGGGGATGAGTAGTTCACTCCGCCACACAAATCTTATGATGGTAGTTTTATCTAGTACAAATCAGGATATAAGGGAAGTGTCCATTCCCTCAACGGATAGGGCCATCAGGATCTTTTCATCTTCTTCTTTTCTTTTCTTTTTTGCTTATTAGTGCCTACCCCCAGAACAAGCTCTCTATTTTTTTCTTCTTCTTCTTTTTCCCCTTTTTTTTCTTTTTGCAAATATCTATACTCAAGCTGCGGGATGATGCTTAGATGTTGGCTGTAGCCACGTTTGTGAGGGATAGCAGGGACAGTGATGTCGCGCGGGGCTGCTTGGCTTAAGACCGGCATTTGGTGTGGGCGTGGCGGATCCACCTTGTATTCGCCCATTTACAATTCACCTTTCTTGATCAGGCCTTCGAAGATGTCCTTGAACACGGAGCAATCCTCGACAGGATGTCCCGCTACTTGGTGATAAGGGCAAAAATGCGGATCATCTTTTCTTGTAGAGTCGCCTGGTTTCTTCGGCTCCGGGAGCACCACTTTGCCACCTTCGAGGGCCCACTCGAAGAGAGCTGGGGTCTTATCTTTTGGGAATGAATAGGGTTTCATCATTTTACCCCTTAATGAGGACCCGTGTGTTGCCGGCTTGGCAGAAGCGATGCTAGCTGCCTCTTCTTTTTCCTTCTTTCGTCGCTCGAAGGCTTCAAAATTTGAAATGCAAACTTCTTGTGCCAGTTGTTTGCCGGCTGGGTTGTTCTTTTGGCCTGAGCTCGTGGAGGTTGGGCAAGGCCTTGCAAGGACTGCTTTGGCTTCAGTTGCGATGTCACTTTGACGTTCAAAGGTCGTGACTTCAAAGTCAGTGACCCATCGTAGAATTTCTAACTTCAGATTCTCTTTGCAGATTTGAACAGAGTCTCTGTAACTTGGCGGATGCCTACATCTTTCACGAAGGTTCCTCCATATGCTTATGTAGACCTTGACGGACTCGTTATTTTTCTATTTAGTTGCTTGTAATTTGGCCTCGGTGACTTCTTCTTCGTCCGTCTTCAAATTCATTGTATGTTCTACTTTTGGCTTGTCCATTATGGCCAGACCCGCTGAGCTCGGATGTAGGGCATTTGGCTGCATATGTGGCCTCATCGATGCCTTTGTTGGATATGCTTTAGTTGCTCCCTGACTTGCATAGGGGACTGTGGGTTGGAATGGCTGAGGGAAGATGCCCCCTGAATGATCATGTACTGTTCGGGGCATTGCTGATCGCATTGAAGCTTCGGATGAGCTAGCACTGTCTTGGGCTATCTCATATAGATGTCTCGTCAATTGTGGCATAGATGGCTTTATGTTCATTTCACTTAGTTGCCTTCGTAGCATTTCAATCTCCTGTTGCTTCTGGCATAATAGTGCCATCATGGCAGGGTCTTGTAAGAAGGGGCAGGGAGTACTATTACCTTCCGCCTCTGGTTTGCATGAGATGAATGGCCTCCTGCCATCATTGCCGGCAGCCAGCTCCTCCGAGACAAACCCCTTGTGTTTCATGTGATGAGGGCATCTCGCATCACTCCCTCTGGCTACGGTCGCCCGCACATCCTTGAGGAAGCTCGACGGCGTTCGTCTCATGTTATCTTTATTTTCATGTCTTATTTATGTAATTTTTCTTTATTGAGTCATGTGGTCATGAGTCTAATTTCCCTTGTTTTGTATTAATTGGGCCTTCGTATCCTAGTTTGGGCCCATATTGGTTGTTTAGGATAGCTTTGGTCTTTTGTATAAATGCCAAGGGCATTTCGGTCATGTAAAGAGTTGGGTGCCTATAAATAGGACCCAACCCCCTTCCATTTGGAGGATTGATGCTTGAGAGATACAAATCACATTTGAGTGAATTCTCCTCCCCCCTCCTAGTGGAGTGTGACTCTCCCACTCTCTCTCTCTCTCTCTCTCTCTCTCCAAGAGAAGGCCCCCCCATCTCTCTAATCCCCCTCCCCAATTCAAATTCGAATTCCATCCCCCGCTTCCCAAGACAACTCCCTCCCTCTTCCCAAGGTCTCCTCCACCCTTCCCTAGGCACCCCTCCTACTTCCCAAGGCCTCCTCCACCCTTCCCTAGGCACCCATTAACTCCCCACCCCCTCCCCAATCCAAAATTCAAATTTCATCTCCCGCTTCCCAAGGGAACCCCCCCTCTTCCCAAGGTCTCCTCCACCCTTCCCTAGGCACCCACTAACTCCCCACCCCCTCCCCAATTCAAAATTGAAATTTGTATCTTCCTCCATTCCCGCACCCCAAGACCCCTCCCCACTTCCCAAGAGAACCCTCCCTCTTCCCAAGGCATCCCCACCCTTCCCTAGACACCAATTAAATCCCCTTTCTATCTCCAATTCAAATTTTGAATTTCATCTTCCACCCTTCCCTAGACACCCATTATATCCCCTTCCCATCCCCAATTCAAATTGGGGTTTTCATCTTACCCCCCTCCATTTGTTGGGACTCCTCTGGGTTGATAAACAGTTCGTGCACTTCTTTGTGATGTAATGGGTTGATGATTGACAATAGTTGTTTTGATGATTAGCAACAGTGGTGTGTAACTTAGTCGACTTTATTTCTATATATGATGGTGTAAGTATTTTGATGCATTCATATGTCAGATAATCACATCAATGGTGTGTGCATCTTAGTCTGTGCATTGAATAGAGTCGGTGCAACACATGGTTAATTTTGCATTGAGTTTGTGCAATCTTCACTGATGCACACGACTAAGTCGGTGCAATTCTTCTCGATGCACGCCACCGAGTTGGTGCAACCTCTACACCAGGCACTTAGAGTATGTGCAATATGTCTTAGGTAACTCGGTGCATAGAAGTTCATGCATTCGCCGTTTACACATTAAGTCTGTGCAAGTCAAGCATTCTGTGTGAATAAGTCCGTGCAAGCTCAGGCACGGGGCATGCTAAGTCAGTACAACGTCTTCAGTGGCAAGTCATCAGGTCAGTGCAATACTTGCCCATTGCACACACCCAGCTGATGTATCTGTAGGATTTGTGTTGAAACCATGTCTGTGTATCTACTTTTTAAGAGATGATTGAGTCTGTGCATGTGTATGTGAACACCACAATTGAGTCCGTGCATCAAAATCTCTACTCTGTGCAATCTCCTTTTTATATCGTATAATTGTCTAAATATGACCTATATCTAATGCCTTGACAGGTGCCTTTTCGTAAAGACTAAGAAGGGCACGTGATCCAAGATTGAAGAAAGTGCCAGGATCGTGACACGTGGAAAGCAGCTATGCTGTGATGCCGCCACGTGACGAAGGTGTTTGGGCGGGAATTGTGGTGACCACACGCCCTTTCCTTCTACTGCTCTATAAATAAGAAGCTTCTTCCTAAGGAGAAAAGTGATCGTGAACATACTACGAAAGAGCAGAAGCAGAGAGAGCTTGCACGATCCAGAGAGAAGAGAACAAGAAGAAAGAGAGAAGAAGAGAAGGAGAAAGTTGAAAGAGAGGTGTCTGAGAGAATACTGTGAGTGCTTGTTCCTCAGTATCTCGGTTCAGAACCGGAGCTGAAATTGCTCAGTGTTGAGCTACATTCCCCTAGTGGGTTCGTTTGTTTCTTCGGTTGTTTTCTTGTTCGTTTCTGAAAATGTGTTTCCAAGCTGTGTGTCAGTGGAGCAAGCTGTAAAGCTCAGCGGTTTGCAGATGAAGATTCCTGTGGATGGGTAAAGCTGTAAGTCCCCAGCGGTTTGCAGAGGAGGATTCCCTTGGACGGCATAAGCTGTAACGCCCAGCGATCTGTAGGGTTTTGACCCCCAAGCTGTGGATCAGCGAAGCTATGTATCAGCAGTAGAATCCACATTCCAGTTTGGAGTGTGGGGTGGACATAGATCTCGAGTTTGAGATCAAACCACCTTAAAAATCTCTGACTACTGTGCGATTGCTGTGTGCATTGTGTGCATCCTGTTTATTTCTTTGATCCGTAGTAGATGAATGCTTAGGATCGTCTTGATTTAGATCTGTTAGGTCGGCTTTCATTGATAGTGTTGTTTATCCTTCTGTCGTCCAACATCAGCTTGTTTTAATTCCGCACTTGGAGCTGTTGTTGTTGGTTTTAATTGGGTGACTGATCTATTCACCCCCTCTAGATCGTATATCGCATCCTAACACTTGGTATGAGAGCCTAACTCTTCTATAGGGATCAACGTCCTGAAGAGAAACGGCCATGGATGCAAGAGGGATGACGGCTGAAGGACATTCCACCATGAAGCCCCCATACTTTGACGGGTCGAACTACACATACTGGAAGAACCGTATGCAAGTTTTTATGAGGGTGAAAGACTATGAAATTTGGAAGGTGGTCAGTAAAGGACCATTCGAGTTGCATCCTAATGAGGATATATGGACGAGAGAGGAGATCAAAAAATCTACTCTCAACTGGAGTGCCATCAATGGCATACAGTGTGCTCTACATCCCACTGAATTTGCAAGAGTCTCTTCGTGTGCCACAGTGAAAGAGATGTGGGATAAGCTGGAGGTTATCTATGAGGGAACCTCTCAGGTGAGAGAGACCAAGGCTAATTTACTAGTTTCAGAGTATGAAGCCTTCAGGATGAAGCCCAGCGAGACCATCACTGAGATGTACGCGCGTCTTACCCTCATAACTAATGGGCTCAGAAATCTGGGGAAAAACTATTCTGATTATGAAATCGTGAGAAAGATACTGCGATCCCTGACTCCAGTATGGCATACAAAAGCGATAGTTATTGAGGAGTCGAGGGATCTCCAGAACACCAAAGTGGATGAGTTGATAGGTTCATTGATGACTTATGAAATGAATCTGCCAAAGACAGAGGAGCTCGAGAAAAAGAAGCAGCCTATCGCTCTGAAGGCAAGCACCAGTCGTTCCAGTCGATCCTACCACAATGGATCGTCTAGTGATCAGAGTCTCTCTGGAACAGAAATTGAAGGAGATCAGATAGCAATACTGACCAGAGAGTTCAGAAGATTTCTCAGGAAGGAAGGAAGAAATTTCAGCCGAAGACAATATGGCGGCAGGAGATACAACAGGTACAAATCTAATTCTGCCAAGAAAATTGACACTAATGTCTGTTACCATTGCAGGAAGGCCGGTCATATGAAGGCCGACTGTCGAGAGCTCCAGAAGCTGAAAGAGAAAGCCAAGAAGAAAGCTCCCAAAGGAAGAGCAATGGTGAGCACATGGAGCGACGAGGACGAGGACACTTTGAGTAGCACATCAGAAAGTGAAGATGAAGAAAAGCCCATCTGTCTGATGGCCAGAAATGATGAAAAAGAAGTGGAAGACTCCGACGAGGTATCATCTCCTTTTGAGCATTACACTATTTCAGATTGGGAAGATGCTTACGAAGATTTGCTAGATAAGGTAGATGATATCAGAAAAGAGAACAGGCATTTGGAGAAGAAAGTAAATTCTCTTATGAATGACAAAACTATGTCAGATAAATTTGCCTGCTTGCAATCGGAAAATGACATGTTAAAAATTTCATTTGCTGAAGTTGATAATGTTAAGCATACATTGATAGATTCTAGAAGAGAAAATGATAATATGAAAAATGTGATTGATGAATTAAAATTGAAATTGCAAAATTATGAAAATGAAATGAAAATTGTTAATGAGAAATATGAAGTTGTACTAGGTGTTAACCATGAACTAAAAAATTCAATTGATCACTTAGAAAAAGAGAATGAAGAAAAAAAGAAAACTATCGAAAACATGACCCAAGGATCTAATAATTTGAATGCACTCTTAGGGTCAAAAGTAAATTTCAGAAGAGAAGGCGTCGGGTATAACCCCACAGCTAAAGGGAGTTTTGCTTTGAAAATAATTTCATTTGTTGCTGAGAAAGAAAAGGGGTCCCTCATCAAGATGAGCAATATAAAGTCTGCTGTTAAAGTTGTTGATTCCAAATTGCCCAGTGCTAAGGACAAGGGCAAGCAGAAAATGGGTGAGTCTAGCCATGATAGTACACACTGTCCTACTTCTCAGGGTAGAGTTCATATTAGGGGTCAACCTTCGCGCACACCAAAACCCCAGGCTAGGGTTAACAAGTCACCGCCAGCAGTTCAAAGGAAGACTCAACCCTTACCCATGAAGAAGTCAAGTGAGTCTAGGGTGCAAGGTAGAAACACTTCTGCCAGAAGTCAATCGAGCCACTTTCACCAGCCCAGAGTCGAGATCTACCATCATGTGGAGCCACAACAATTCTATAAGTCTGGATGGGATAGAGCTCAAGGGAGGTCTAGATATCAGTCATGTACCACACAGACATACAGACCTTAGGCTAAAAACTGGGTTGGGCAGTCTAGAATATGGGCTTCTAGGAAACAAACCATCTACAGTCAGCCAAGGACCAATGTTGGCCACTATTTCCTGAATGCTAATTGGCCTAGGCACTGGTACAAAAACAATCAAATTGCAAGGAACAATGGTGGCAGGACAAATAACAAGTCAAAAAAAATTCAGCGTGCTAATGCTGAGAAGAAGAGAGACAATAGAAAAAATGTCGAAAAATCCTCCAACCAACCAGCTCTCAAACAAGCGTGGATCCCAAAAATCTTGTTGTCATATATGAATTGTTCTATTTCTACTTCGGAGCCCAAACAGTTTTGGGTTCCAAAATTTTCTCCGTGACTATGATTGCAGGTATGCCTGGCAACAAGCACAACATGTGGTACCTGGATAGTGGCTGCTCCAGGCATATGACAGGGGACAAGGATAAATTTTGCTTGCTGACAGAGAAGAATGAAGGCCTTGTCACCTTCGGAGGAAACACTAAGGGTAAAATCATCGGATCAGGTAAAGTAGGTAAGTGCACTACCTGTTGCATTGATGAAGTCTTGCTGGTGAATAGATTAGCATATAATCTTCTAAGTATCAGCCAGCTTTGTGATAAAGGACACAAGGTAGTATTTGATGCACTTTGCTGTAAAATTTTTGAACCTGATTCTGATGTGGTTAAATTCTTTGGAAAAAAAATGAATAATATTTACATGGTAAATCTAGATGATATTGCACACTCTAACCTATGCCTCACTGCTAACAAAGAGGACTTAGCTTTTCTGTGGCATCGTAGGTTAGGACATGCTAGCTACACTATCCTGCACAAATTGAATAAACACAGCATGGTTAGAGGACTCCCTAAAATATCTTTTAAGAAGGAAAATAAGGTGTGCGATGCTTGTACACAGTCAAAGCAGACTAGAAAGTCATTTAAATCGAGAACTAAAAACACGTCCCTCAAACCTTATGAGCTGTTACATATGGATCTATTTGGACCCACACGATCAGTCAGCTTGTCAGGGAGGAGATATGGATATGTCCTAGTTAATGACTTCTCTAGGTATACTTGGGTCTTTTTCATCACTCACAAGAATGATGCTTTTTCTGAATTTCAGGAGTTCTATTTAAATATCAAACAGAAAAATGAACATTTGATTAAAAATATTCTGTCTGAACATGGAGGTGAGTTTGAAAACTTACAATTTGAAAACTTCTGCAGGGACAATGGGATTACTCATCGATTCTCCTCCCCAAGAACACCTGAGCAGAATGGAATAGTAGAGAGGAGGAACCGGACACTTGTAGAGATGGCCCGTACACTGCTTGTTGAAGGTGGCTTACCAAGAAAATTTTGGGCAGAGGCAGTTAATACTGCATGCCATGTAATCAACAGAGCCATGGTAAGGCCTTTCACTCAGAAAACTCCTTATGAGATTCTGAAAGGTAAGAAGCCTTCAATTGCTTATTTCAAGGTCTTTGGCTGTAAATGTTTCATTCATGTTAATGATAAAAGAGATCTTGATAAATTTAAACCTAAAAGTGGTCCAGGAATCTTTCTTGGATATTCTAAATACACTAGAGCATATAGAGTGTACAACCTTAATTCTAAAACTGTTGAGGAATCTCCACATATTGTCTTTGATGAGTCCCTAAATAACTTTGAGGTTGGTCAATGCAGGAAAGAAGATGACGGAGAAATTCTTAAGAAAGAAAAACCTGAAGATCAATCAGACCAAGAAGAAGAAGCTGAAGAAGTCAATGCAGAGGAGCCTATTATTCAGAGGGAGGTAAATGAAGGTCAAGGTAACCAAGTTATAAATGTCATATTTTTAAGAGATCATCCTATTGAAAATATCATTGGTGACTTACATGAACCCCCTAGGACTAGAAGCTTCATTAGAGCTCAAAATGAATTAAATGCATATGCATTGGTTTCTCATGTTGAACCCAAAACCATTGATAGTGCTCTCAAAGATGTGCATTGGATCAATGCCATGCACGAAGAGCTTAATCAGTTTGACAGGAACAAGGTGTGGCGTCTGGTCCCACCTCCTGATCATGGGACTGTCATTGGAACAAAATGGGTTTTTAGGAATAAAACTGATGAGCTAGGTAATGTAGTTAAAAATAAAGCTAGACTTGTTGCTCAGGGGTACAATCAAGAATTTGAAATTGACTTTGAAGAGTAATTTGCCTCTGTAGCCAGGTTAGAAGCAATTAGAATACTTTTGCCTATGCATGCTCATTAGGAATAACTCTCCAGCAGATGGACGTTAAATCTGCTTTTCTCAATGGGGAAATAAAAGAGGATGTCTTTGTGAGACAACCTCCTGGCTTTGAATGCTTAGATTTTCCTAATCATGTTTATAAGTTAAATAAAGCTCTTTATGGCTTGAAGCAAGCCCCTAGAGCTTGGTATGACAGGCTCAACAAATTCCTTACCAAGAAGAAGTTCACCAGAGGTGAGGTTGACCAAACGTTGTTCACCAAGGTAAGTCATCCAGACATTCTCCTTGTTCAGATTTATGTGGATGATATTGTGTTTGGGTCAACTAACCCCAAATTGTGTATGAAATTTTCCGAACTAATGACAAGAATTTGAGATGAGCTCAATGGGTGAGCTAAAATTGTTTCTTGGACTACAGGTGACTCAAACAAAAGATAGAACATTTATCACCCAGTCTAAGTACATAAGGGATATGCTGAAGAAGTTCGAATTTGAAAACCTCAAGGAAATTGCCGCACAATGGGTACTTCAACAAGTCTTGATGAAGACTCCAAAGGTAATACAGTGGACCAAAAGCTGTATCGAGGTATGATCAGATCCCTTTTATATCTTACTGCATGTAGGCCTGATATACAGTTTGTAGTGTGTTTATGTGCCAGATTTCAGGCTAGTCCTAAGGAGTCTCACCTTAGAGCAGTGAAAAGGATCTTTACGTATTTATCAGGCACTCAAGAACTTGGACTTTGGTACCCTGCTAGGTGTATGCTAGAGCTTCTGGCATACACTGATGCAGACTATGCTGGGTGTCGGATAGATAGGAAAAGCACTAGTGGGCATTGCCAATTTCTAGGTGGCTGCCTAGTATCCTGGGCTTCTAAGAAGCAACACACAGTTGCGCTGTCCACTGCAGAGGTAGAATATGTTGTTGCAGGAAATTGTACAGCTCAGGCACTATGGATAAAGCACTAGCTTTCAGATTATCAGATAAAATTGGGATGCATTCCAATTTTATGTGATAATACTAGTGCTATTTGCCTAACTAAAAATCTAGTTCATCACTCTAGGACTAAGCACATTGAAATAAAACACCACTTTCTTAGAGATGCTGTAAGTAAAAATGAAATTGAATTAATATTTGTTGAAACTAAAAAACAAACTACTGACATTTTTACTAAACCCCTTGGAAATGAAAGATTTAAATATCTAAGATGAGAATTGGGGCTGTGTAAATTTCAGCAAGAAAATGATGAATAAAATTCATTCTTGAGCTGTGTGTTGATATGTTCTGAGGTGATTGTGTTAGCCTGTTCCTTAAAAAGTTGAATAAAGAAGATTCTTGAGTATTCGGTTGTTTGATGTCTTGCATAGACGTTTTTTGATGGTTCTGTATGAGTTGCACAGAGTCTTGATGCACGTATTGCACCTAGCCTATGCAATGTGTCAGCACTCAGGTCATTGCATACTTTGCATGAAGCATAAGTCATTGTATGTCTTTAGGTTGGTGCATATTGCATTCTAGCCACATGTAGGTTGGTGCATATCCATACCGCACATACATATAAGTCCATGCATTGTCTACATTTTGCACGCTAATGTCGATGAATGTCTTGCATATTGTCGATGCGTAATGTAAGTTTGTAGCATGAAGGTCGGTGCATCTTTTATCCAAACCGCATGATAAGGTCGGTGCAAAGTTTGTCTGTTGCATATCTAAGTTAATGCATATTGATGTCAGGGGGAGGATAGCAATATCTGAACTAAGTTCAACCCCTTCTCTCTCTCTGAAAACTCTTGAGTTGATTCTGCTCCTTAATGTCCACTCCTTTTACACAGAATGAATAACAGTCTAGTAATTGGTTCATTGTCGTGAGCTGCAATTTTTACAACTCTTCTGCTATAAGAATCACATGTGCTCATTGAATGAAGTGAAGGTTTAACTTTAATAGGCTGTAGTGTTCAAAAGACTGTCTTCAGAAAATAAGGTGATAGAAAATATTTATAGCTCTTAACCTCTATCTCTTGGCTATAATAGAACAGGTCTTCACAGTATCTGAACATGACAAATTTAGTGAAGTCTAAGGTTTAAAAACTAAAGTCTGTGTTGTTCTTAAACAAGGCACCCCTAAAAGTTATAAGGGCAGCAACAATAAGATCATTAAAGAAAAATAAATGAACAAAGTGGCAGAGCAATGACTAAGTTACACTGAGAAACTAAGGTCTCCATCAAAGAAATGGAGAGTACCTTAAGTCATGAAGTGACTCAGGTTAACTCTATTCATGTGGTCAACTTTATAGGAGAGGTTTCACTGAGTAACTAGGGGTACTGGCCTCTGATCAATGTGTACCCTTAATGTCAAAAGTGTAAACTATCCCTGTAGCTTTTGATCAGAGACAGATATAGTAGTTTATGCTTAGTAACTGGGGGTATTAGCCTCTAATCAAGGTATACACCTAATGTCAACGGCATAAATGACACGTGTCTGTTCAATAAGTTCAAATTTTTGAAACTCATGAAAGAAAATTGCTGTAACCCTTGGAAAAACAAAAGTCATTGAGTGTCAATTGTTTAACCTCAATACAAATTCAAGTGACTTTCCTTGCTATTCACTCTCTCTGAAATAAGTAGGGTGTTGTCTCGACCTAGACTTTTATGGTTATGTGACTCAGGTTCATTGCTATAAATGGAGTATATAACCCTATTTCAGAAATTCAGTGAATTCACTTTACCTTCTATAACTGTTAAACCTGACTTTAATCAAGAAAGCCCATTGCTCGATTCATATGAATTAAGGGTTGCCCCATAATTTGCTCACATTCTGAACTGTTACATAGAATGTTGTTCCGACGGCATCATTCCTCCTCCTTCCTCCTTATTTGCTGATGTCAAAGGGGGAGAATGTGTGTTTGCATTCAGATATTCAAGGGGAGAGTCTATGTTCAAGGGGTAGAAGTCAGATATTCAAAGGGAAAAGTCAAAGGACTCACTCAGGGAGTAAGTCTGTGCATAACTTGTGTAGTTGCATGCGTGACACTTGATTATCATTCATGTCTCATCAAAATACATCATCTCATTGTATTCATTCTATGGGTTGCCATCATCAAAAAGGGGGAGATTGTTGGGACTCCTCTGGGTTGATAAGCAGTTCGTGCACTGCTTTGTGATGTAATGGGTTGATGATTGACAATAGTTGTTTTGATGATTAGCAACAGTGGTGTGTGACTTAGTTGACTTTATTTCTATATATAATGGTGTAAGTATTTTAATGCATTAATATGTCAGATAATCACATCAATGGTGTGTGCATTGAATAGAGTCGGTGCAACACATGGTTAATTTTGCAATGAGTCTGTGCAATCCTCGCTGATGCACACGACTAAGTCGGTGCAATTCTTCTCGATGCACGCCACCGAGTCTGTGCAACCTCTGCACTAGGCACTTAGAGTCTGTGCAATATGTCTTAGGTAACTCGGTGCATAGAAGTTCATGCATTCGCCGTTTACACATTAAGTCTGTGCAAGTCAAGCATTCTGTGTGAATAAGTCCGTGCAAGCTCAGGCACGGGGCATGCTAAGTCAGTACAACGTCTTCAGTTGCAAGTCATCAGGTCAGTGCAATACTTGCCCATTGCACACACCCAGCCGATGTATCTGTAGGATTTGTGTTGAAACCATGTCTGTGCATCTACTTTTGAAGAGATGATTGAGTCTGTGCATGTGTATGTGAACACCACAATTGAGTCCGTGCATCAAAATTTCTACTCTGTGCAATCTCCTTTTTATATCGTATAATTGTCTGAATATGACCTTTATCTAATGCCTTGACAGGTGCCTTTTCGTAAAGACTACGAAGGGCACGTGATCCAAGATTGAAGAAAGTGCCAGATCATGACACGTGGAAAGCAGTTATACTGTGATGTCGCCACGTGACGAAGGTGTTTGGGCGAGAATTGTGGTGACCACACGCCCTATCCTTCTACTGCTCTATAAATAAGAAGCTTCTTCCTCAGGAGAAAGTGATCGTGAACATACTTCGAAAGAGTAGAAGCAGAGAGAGCTTGCACGATCCAGAGAGAAGAGAACAAGAAGAAAGAGAGAAAAAGAGAAGGAGAAAGTTGAAAGAGAGGTGTCTGAGAGAATACTGTGAGTGCTTGTTCCTCAGTCTCTCGGTTCAGAACCGGAGCTAAAATTGCTCAGTGTTGAGCTACATTCCCCTAGTGGGTTCGTTTGTTTCTTCGGTTGTTTTCTTTTTCGTTTCTAAAAATACGTTTCCAAGCTGTGTGTCAGCGGAGCAAGCTGTGAAGCTCAACGATTTGCAGAGGAGGCTTCCTCTGGACGGGTAAAGCTATAAGTCCCCAGCGGTTTGCAGAGGAGGATTCCTCTGGACGGCATAAGCTGTAACGCCCAGCGGTCTGTAGGGTTTTGACCCCAAAGCTATGGATCAGCGAAGCTGTGTATCAGCAGTAGAAGCCACATTCCGGTTTGGAGTGTGGGGTGGACGTAGATCTCGGGTTTGAGATCGAACCACCTTTAAAATCTCTGACTACTGTGCGATTGCTATGTGGATTGTGTGCATCCTGTTTATTTCTTCGATCCGTAGTAGATGAATTCTTAGGACCGTCTTGATTTAGCTCTGTTAGGTCGGCTTTCATTGATAGTGTTGTTTATCCTTCTGTCGTCCAACAGCAGCTTGTTTTAATTCCGCACTTGGAGCTGTTGTTGTTGGTTTTAATTGGGTGACTGATCTATTCACCCCCTCTAGATCGTATATCGCATCCTAACACCATTGACACCTTGTCCCCCACTCCTACTCTCACAACCCATCACCCTGCCCTGCACCAGTTCATAGGCAGCAGTCAGGGGACGGTTTGCAGAACCTACCACATTGTCATCATGCATCTTCTGGTAGCGTATCTTATATTGTTGGAAAGCTCTTCGAAGCAGCTTTGTAGGCAAGGTGGTCTCGCGTCCATTCGACATCTGTGCTGCCCGGGAGAGCCATTCTCCCTCGACTGCGCAGAGGTGCTCAGGCATGGAACCAGAGGCCAAGAGGAGAAGCAACCACGGTCACTCCAGGGAGAACATGGATGTGATTTTTGGCTGAGGTCTTTTCCTCCAAGCTCTCTATCAGCACCAACAAGGAGCGAGCCGTTTGGATCCCGGAGCATGGAGTTCCAAATTTTCTCCCCGGAGTGCGCAGGTCAGTTCCCCGCAAGTCAGATACGACCCCCTCCCACCCTTCTGGTTCCTGCCATCTGCTCTGACCTCCTCTGGTGACCCCGTTGGTCTCTGATCGAAGAAGAATTATCCACGATCGCAACGGCTCTGGTCCCTCCCTCATCGGACCTCGGGAGTGATCGTGGCGGCCACTTCTTCCAGAAGTAACTATTTTGGGACAGCCAGAGCTAGGTCCGACCAGCCCTAGTCCCGACTCTGCCTCGGCCACCGTAGGCATCAGAATAATTTCCAAAAATTTGGGCGTCTTCCTAGCCAACCCAGGACATTTTGGCTCTAGTCCCATCATCACCTGAAGTCGGGGGACTCTGTGGCGGCGCCGTCAACGACTTCCTACTCTGCTGTTCCAGAAGTGGATAGAACCGGCTTAGCTCGCCAGTTCGACTTTTAGCTTAGTTTCCCCCACCCTGCCTGGCTTGCTTAAAGCCCCTCCCTACGGGAGGTAGTATTTTCATGTAACCATTCTATCCCCCACCCCTAGTCCAACCCCCTTGCAAGGAGAGTAGTGATTGTAAATTGTTAATTCAAGTTGAAGCTTCAGCGGCGCGGCGTGCGGGTAAGCCCATGCTTTCTCGCTCACCCTCGTCTCTGGCCCGGATCGGTTTCTTCAAACCGATCAAGTGAGTGCTTGGTTACCCTTCCTGGTATTTCATTTGCTTGCATCGTATCATATCTTACTGGCCGTTGGACGGTGAGTGAGTGCCCGTTCTCCATTCCACTCAAGTGTGCAGCCCACCGCGGAGAGAGTTGTGAGTGCCACCCACTAGCCCACGCCCTCGGCGTGCTGGCCGCCCATGAACGTGGGGGTCCCAACCCCTCAAGGGGGGTCAGCCCTGGCATAGCCAAGCCCTCGTCATAGCAAGGTCCTTCCCTGGACCCTCATGATCATCTCGAGTCGCCTTCGGGAAAGAGTGCGCCGATATATCGAGTCTGCTACTACTCCTTGTGTGTTTGCGAATATAGGTCCTAGGTGCATCGTGTCATCCCATGGTATACTTGGTTGTTCCACATCAAGTGGTATCAGAGCGGTCATAGGCTTGTTCCTACAAGTCTAGTCCTTGGGCACTTTCACTTTAGGTCGCACATAGGTTCACACCCGTGCATAGCCAACTGGTTGTTTCATGAGCACGCATAGTGGGACCCATTACCAGCCCAACCTATCTTCTTCAAACCCTCCCATGGATCCCAATCCCCAAGGGAACCCTGCTGCCAATGAGCGTGAGCTCTCCGACCAAGTCGCCTTCCTCTTGGAGGCCATTACCAATGTCTTAGGGCAGCTTGATGACATAACCGTCTGACTCAACCACATGGAGGAGAATAGGCCCGTCCCAAGGGTGGATGATAGAAGGGCACTTCCACGACATGAGGAACTAGCCATAGGAGAGTTAAACCTCGACCATCCACCCGAGCATGGAAGGGATCCACCCCCTAGGGGAAATGATAGGCACCCCCGGGACAACCCGAATGATCACCTCTTGAGGCTTGTAAAAGTCGATGCCCCCACCTTTGATGGATCCAACAACCCAAGTGTATACTTAGATTGGGAGGCTTCAATGGATTACTACTTTGATTGGTATCCTATGCCCGAGGATAGGAGGGTTTGACTTGCCAAGATGCAACTTACCAAATTGGCCAAGACACAATGGTTGAACATTGAAGGGTTTAGGATGGTTAGAAGGCAAGCTCCCATCACCACATGCGGGGGCATGAAAGAGCAACTTAGGCTCAAATACGTTCTCCCCTTTTACCACCAAACCCTCCTTGATGAATGGCAGGCTCTAACCCAAGAGGGGAGGTCTGTGACGGAGTATATTGAGAAATTTGACTATTACCTCCTCAAGTGCGGAGTCCAAGAGGACCATGCGGTCACCTTATCCTGATTTAGGAATGGGCTTCAATTCCACATAAAAAAAGAGCTCTTCATGTGTCATGTGACCACCCTAGAACAAGCCTATCAAATAGCTCAGGACGTCGAGTGTTTTGTATGTGATTTTGATGATTACAAAATGACTTTGTTGCTTGGCCTTACTTGGCCTTGTGCTTGAATGATACTTCATGGTCTCATGTGCTTGAATCATACTTGTTCTCTTGCTATGGAGTCATGTTCTAGAATGAGAATGAATTTGTTAAATAATGTTTCATGAATGCCATCAACATGAATGAGTCTTTATGCTCATTTGAATGCAAGTGTGCTAATCTTCTTGCATTACAGGATCGAGTGATGATGGACATCAAATGAAACTCAAGAGAATACTTAAATAAGTCATCTTGTTGTCCACCATTCAGAACATGTGTTAATTTTATCTCCATTCTTCAAAGAACCATTGGTAAGGCTTTACAATTAACATATCTCAAGTTAAGTGAACTTTGGGTAAGAGAGCTGTAGTGTGTTGACCCAGAATACTTGTGCATAGATATACATATGGTTTCATACACCTTTTTCATGGGTCATTATGGTTTGAAGATGTATGCCTCATGCATTTTCTATATGAGGTTTTGAGGGACATACATGTTATTCAAATGCATGGGTTATGATGTTGATTTTTGGTTGAGACGCCTTGGGCTTTCATGCATATTCTTCTAAGTTGCCAAAGACATGAATGTGGTTCATGCACTTTCTACTTGAAGCTTTTAAGCTTGTGATGTGCTTGAAATATCCATACAAGACTTCTGAGAGTTGGTTTTATATTGCTCATGCATTGCATGAATGCTTGGTCTTGTGAGTTATGCACTAAAAGCTTGATTTATTAACTTGATGTGTGAAAGAATTGCATGAAGTTGGCTCTTATGAAGATGGCTTCAATTAGGTCTCAATCAATGAGATTGTGTTCATTGAACACACCTTTCTATTTGAATGACAGTGTCATATCATTCATGAGGTTATTGTGATTTCAATGTATGGATAATTAAAAAGATCCCTTGTTTATATCAATGCTCCTCGTGATATCAATGCTTCATGAATGTTAGTTTTTGTCAACAAGAATGCCATTTGAATGAATGTGTGTTTGAATGGTTAGCATGTTATAAACTTTCATGAGGCATGAATGTTTACAATTTGAATGTTGAAAGAAAGCCTTGCAATTGAATGATAATGTAATTGTGGAAACATCTTTACAAATATGCATAGCTACTTATGTGTATGAGATCATGGTGATGCATAATGAAAATGCATATTTGCATATGTTTGCATATGTGTGTGTTTATGTGTTCGCACTTTGTCAAATTGAGTTTCATGATATGTAAGTGTATCTTAGCAATGTTATTTGAATGATTGAGCTCCCATATCATTGTATATGTCTTGGATGCAATGGAAGATTCAAAGTTCCCCAAATGTCATAGCTCGTGACTTATGTCTTTATGGAAACATTTATTTATGCAATGAGCATTTGGATGGTTGACAAGTTATGGAGGTTCTTTTGGAAGAATCTAGTTTATGAGCTCTTAACTTTCACACCTATGGTAACTTGATAGTCTTGTGTTTTTGCAGGTCCAAGGATGATTTTTATACCCTCTCATATCAAGTGGATCATGGTAATATCTAACCACCTTGTATGCTTGAAATGGAGGTAGTTGAGGTTGAGCTTTCATGCCTTTGTATTTGGACAATTGAGAGATTCAATTTCATTACAACAAACACTTGTCATATGGTGGAATATGTTTTTGTTGGTTGTAAATGGAAAGCCAAACACATGTTTGAATGTGTTGTATGATACATTTTTATGTGAAGAAGTTGAAATTGTTAATGCTTGATTCATGAACTTTGATTATGATCTAACCTCTTGTTTTATCATGTGTTTCAGGGTTAATATTCATGGTTGATCATCATGAGTTTATGGTAACATTAATTCATTTATTTACCCATGAAATCTTGGTGGTTTAGCGGTGTTTTCCAACCCCTACTGGCAGGGGTCGACCCATAGGGTCGACTGCCAGATAGCAGATTTGCTGCTGGCTGCCCTCTGGTTGCTCAGGGGTCGACCCATGGGGTCGACCCATTCAGGCAGGGGATTTTCGGGAGCGTCCGAAACCCAATGAAAACCCTTCTAAACTTTACCAAACTACCCCCCATAGGTTCCTAAACATATTAGGATGTTTCTAACATGTATGGGAAGAGTCTTATGTGTCTTTTGGGCTCTCTACCTTGCATATAAATATGAGTTACGAATTTGTGGAGGATGAACCCTAATGTGCTATCTTTCTATCTTGTAGGGTAAGGAAAGGGGGAAAAGGAAGAGGAGCTCTTGCAAGGTGGTTTTCATCTACTTCCATGGAGATTTGAAGCTCGTAGTAGAAGAAGAAAAGAAGCGTCTCGAAGAGAGGAACGTGAGGAAACCGAAATCACGGCCATCCGACAATGAGCCAAGAAGAGCCGGAGACTTTCTTGAAGGGGGAGCTTCATACATGCTTTATCTTCTTTGATTCAGTCTCTAGAGTTTGTTTAGGGGTCAATGCATCTATTTGCCTTCGCTTCTTAAATTTCTGAAAGGATATATTGTGTGGGGGTTCAAAGAAAGGGTTCTCCGAGTGTTTATGTTGACGTGTGTGCGTCGTTTTGTGCGGAGCATATCCGCGTGTGTGCTTGGACATATCTTGGGGTGTGTTCCCCGTGTGTGGTTGGGAGTTTACTCCCGTGTGATAGTGTAGGCTTCGCCCTATGTATGTGTGTTGGAGATTGGCTCCGTGTGTGTGTGGGGATTTATCCCCAGGCTGTTTTATACAGCAGTGAAGCCTCACCGGTTTGGTGAGGGGTGGACGTAGGGAGCCCGTCGTGGTCCCGAACCACCTTAAAAATCCCCGTGCATTGTAGTTTGTGCTGTGGTGGTTTGCTTTATTGTTCATATCTAGTTATCCGTTCGAGTGAGTATGGTTAGATTGAGAGAATCTAGTCTATTCTAATTAGTTTAAATTCCTCAATCTTGCTAATCTTGCTAATTCTGCTGCGAGCTAGTTTAAAGTTTTAATTGTACATTATTTTAGTAGAGAGTTCTATTCACCCCCCCTCTAGAACTGTGTTCCCACACTACGAGACCCAACAATTGGTATCAGAGCAAGGCTCTGTTGTCCCTAGATCTAGCGATCTACAGAGTGATCCCAGTGAATTCTACAATCATGAATTTTTCTATTGAGCATGTATCAATGAATTGCTTGCCTATTTTTAATGGTTCTAATTTTACTTATGGTTAGGTAAAATGTGGGGAATGATTAATTCTATTAATCCTAATCTTTAGAAGTTGATTTATGATGGTCCTCACATATTACCTCTAGATGAGACCCAGTGATCTAATCATGATAAATTGAAGAATCATGAAAATCTCACTGTCTTGAGTTTATTGAAAGCTTCCATGAGTACTAACAAGTATCCTTTTGTATCTTCTTGTAGGTCGGCAAAGGAGCTTATGGATGAGTTGATAAAAGCTCAAGAGAAGGAAAGATAAAAAATGTCTCATGGCCGATGATGTTGATGAACAAAGTGAAGAAAATGCGGAAGAGGTAAATTCTGATTCTGAAGATTTTACTCTTGATGAACTTATTGATGCTTATGATGAATTGGAAAAGCAATATAAGAAAATCAAGTCGAAAAATAGAAAATTGAAAAAGAAACTTAATGAGAATGTGCATGATAATCCTTAATGTGAAAACTATAAAACATTAGAGTCAAAGATTGAGAACCTAGAATATGAAAATGAACTTTTAGAATCTAAAGTAGAATTATTTTCGGATGAGATGTCTTGCATGAATGAATAGCTAGAGATGTTTAGAAAATCTAATATTGCTCTTGAAAATGAGAATGTTTGCCATGAATTGAGTGATCAAAACAAACTCTTGTTATCCAAGATTTTATTACTTGAAGAAACTGAAAAATGTGTTAGAAACAAGTTGGATTCCTTATCTGACGATGATAAAATGTTTGAAAAACTTCTTGATTCTAAAATTGATAGCAAGAGCATCATGTTTGAAAATGAGGAACTTAAAAAGAAAAATGGTGCCATGTTAATTGAGAATGATTTGCTTGAAGGTAGGTTGAACAGTTTTGATAAAAGTAAAAAAAAATGCGTTGTTGAAATCTGAAAATGAAAAGTTTTAACAATTAAACAACACCATGTCTGAAAGACTGCTCGTTCTTGAAAAAGGAAAATCCGTTAATATCAAATTGCATGAAGGTAAATGTGAAAAGGTGCACGTGCTAGAACAAAAAATTGAGAGCTATAAAATTACAAATATAGTATTGAATGAGAGCATTGTTTGCAGTGAACAGGAGATAGCTAGCTATGAATTACACATTGCATCTCTTGAATATGAAATTATAGACTTAAATGCACCATTATCTAAATTTGTCAAAGGGAAGGAGAACTTAGACAAAATGTTAGGTGTTAAGGTCAACTTTCAAAAAGAGGGTCTTGGATATTCTCCAATCAACAAAAAGTCTTTTGAATCAAAACTAAAAATCTCTTTTGTTCATGCTTCTGATATCCCTAGCATTTCAAAAGCTCCTCCTCCTATTACACAAACAAAAAATTCTGAAAAATATTTTGAGAAAAAGAAAAATATTCACACAAAACCCACCATGGAAAAAGGATTTCAAAAAGTTCAAGGTGGGCGAAAAATGAAATCAAATGTTGAATGTTTCTATTGTGGATTGAATGAACATGTGATGGATGATTGTGTTGTCATGAAAGAGGATGACAAACATGCATGCCAAGATAAATATGTTTTCAAATCAAAAGGAAATATTTCTTGCTTTCATTATGGTAAGCTAGGCCACAGGATGAAAAATTATTTTTTAAAGCAGAAAAGTGAACAAAATGCTTTTAATAGAAAAAGAAGTGTTTCTTGTTTCTATTGTCATAAACTTGTACATGTCATGGATAATTGCTTCGTGAAACAAAATGATGATTATTATGCCATGAATGCTAAGTTTGATCTTCAAAGAAAATTCAGTGACAAACATGCCTTTCGTGCTCAAAAGTTTTCATCTAACAAGGAAAATTTTTTAGAAAAACTTATGCTAATAATGGAAAATCATTTGTTAGAACTACTTCTCCTTGTTGCTATCATTGTGGGAAGTACGGGCATGTTATGAAAAACTGTTGGTTTTTGAAAAATCATGATTCTAATGCTTCTAGAATGAATGCTAGGTTTAATTTTGTTAGACTTAGATCTTATGTAAATAGGAGATGGAAAACTTTTAAAAATGCCTTTTCTCTTAAAAGGAAATCCTTTGCTAGAAATGCCATCCCTCAATGCTTTTATTGTGGAAACCATGGGCATGCCATTGAGGATTGCAGGATCATGAAGGATGATGATATAGTGGCAATGAAAAAGTCAAAGAAAATATTTGGAAGAGATGCTACTAACATCCAAGGACCCAAGAAGGCTTGGGTGCCAAGATCCGATAAATGAGTCGGTTGTTATGAAGGTGTGTCTTGAGGTAAATAAAGAATGAAAGGGGTTCCAATAAAATGGAACAAGGCACACTCATAAGGTAAAACCCTAACTTTGCCTTTTCATTGTTAAACTTGATGATTTTGATGTTTGGTATGTTATTCTGTTATGGTTTTCATATGATGTTTGAATTGCATTTCCTCACAAGTCATACAAGTCTTCAATGGATGAATATTTGGTATATCAAATAATGATATGGGAAATGATAGATCAAGTCTGTCAGGAAGCTATCACTATGTGTGAGGTGATCTTATGATCAATGTTCTCTACCTTGTACCAAAATTCAGAAATTAAATTGTTTGGCTTATGAGGAACCATGTGTTTTGAATGAAATTAATTTACCTTGATTTGCAATGATCTTAATTTACAATTGGTTTCAATTGAAAATATTTCTTGTTTCAAGAAGGCAAATTTTCTGAACTATGGACTTACTTGATCAAATGCAACAATTGATATTGAATGTTGACCATAGCTCAGTTTAAGGCTCATTGGCCAGGTGTGATTGCTTTACAAAATTGATAAGTTGTTTGACATGTTTAAAAAATCTTCTCTTGTTAAAAGATGTTCAAACACTTGTCTTGCTCATTGCCAAATTATGTGTGAAATCTGTAAGACACTTGATTATATGCATCAAAATGCATCTTGCATATTCACACCTGTAGGGCTTAACATATTCAAACTGAAGCTTATGTCTCTTGCAATGTTGTTTCTGAATGATCATTGTTGAACTTTTGAGTTCTAAGGAAAACGACCTTCCATGATGAAATCTGAAATAAAATGCTCATGGTTTAGTGCAATTTTCATTGAAAATCCATCTCATACATTTAGTAACTTCATGCTTGCTTGAATATTCAAGAATGCATAAAAACTGAAAACTTGCATAAAAAGAATGCATTAGCATCTTTGCATATCATTCACATACTATGCATATAAAATGACAAAAGGATGCATATTGCATATTCATGCATATAGAGCATATACATATATTTCATGATAATTGCATATCTTGACTCATGAATGCTTGCATGAATGTTTCATGAATCCTTGCATGCTTGTAAGTATTTACACTATGAAACCATTTCTTGATCTTTCTAAGGCCTTACCTCCTTCCTAAACAGCAATGCAGTGACTTTATTCATATGTGATAAATGTCATATATTATGGGGAAGGATTTGACTCCGACCGTGCATACATTTAGGGGGAGTCATAGCCGTGTCTTGTCGAATTCATTTTATACATGCAAAACAAAAATCTACCCTCGCACTCTTGCACACAATGAATTTAATAACTTTACTTGATAAGGATTTAAGAAATTTCTTCCAACACTTTAAAGGGAACTTGAATCTCTACATGGACATTAAAGAGTAATCGTGAGGAAAAAGCTGCCTACCCCACAAAATTAATAAGTGGTACATGGAACTGAGTAGCCGGGAATCCCCACTGAAATAAATGAGGAAACTCACGTCGAAAGGTAAAACAAAAATCCACATGTGTGACGAATCCAAGTAGCCGGGAATCTGTTGGGTCCCGCGAGGTGTAAATGGATCTAGAAGGGGGGGTTGAATAGATCCTATCAAAAGTTTTGGCCTATTTAAAACTCTTAGCTAACAGAAACTTAAACCACTCTTATAAAGTGAATGAATCACTTAGGCACAATGCACAGCGGAATTAAGTAGAGTGGCTCAAATGAAAAGACTTGGATTACAAGCTATGAAACGTCCACACTTCTTTAAGCACATTTGTGAACTTGAAAGAAATAAGCCTTGTATTGCAGGGATCATAAAGCATAACACTAGAGCATGCAATAGCTTGCAACAACCGTGCGTGTGTGTATGTGCTATGTTGATCACTCAAAGTGCATATGTGTGTAAACAATCTAACCAAGTATGGAAGCACACGAACCTGCGAATGGGGTTAGAAGATATAGATCAATCACACACGATAAACAACTCACAACACAGGGATTTTTAAGGTGGTTCGGTTGCAACCCCGCAACCTACGTCCACCCCTCACCAAAACCCGGTGAGGCTTCCTTACTGACTCACAGCTTGACCGGGGACGCGCCCCAACCACAGAACAGAGAAAGCCCTCTTTCTGTCTTCCTACACACAAAGCCGACAGGGACGGCTACACCGTAAATCGGAGAACTCCCGATTGCCTTCCTACTAACCACCGGTAGGGACGTCAACACCGCAAATCGGACAACCTCCGATTTCCTTCCTACTAACTACCGGTAGGGACGATTCTCAAGTTCAAGTGTTTGAAAGAAATGGAATAAGAACAACTTATGAAAAACACTCAACAAGATATAGAATATGCTTAAGAGAAAGGATCTTGTTTGATGTTTGTTGGAGCTTGAATCTCTTGAGGATTTGATGAAGAACTTCTTCCCGGAGTACTGTTCACAGCTATAGTACTCGAACTCCTCTCCCTTGAATACACCCTTGTAGCCTCCTTTGATCTCCCTTATTAGCCTTGCTTGCTTCTACTCTTCCTTGGAGGTTGATGGATTGAGATATGAGCTTGAATCACCTTGAGTTGATGGAGAGATTGTTGGATGTAGCTTTGATCTTCCCTTGAGCTGACGAAGAGGTTTGAATGAAGATTTGATCACCTTTGTGAGCTTGCTTGCTTCTCTTCTTCCTTGGAGATTGAAGGCTTCAGATGTAGGCTTGAATCCCTTGGATTAGATATAGAACTTCTGCACGAAGTACTGTTCACGGCTACAGTACCTCTTCTTCCAATCTCCTCTCTAGCCTCTCTTGATCTCTCTTTGCTCCAAATGATCAACTAGGGTTTCTAACCCTCTTGTGTTGGTTTTATAGACTTTGAATGGTCTATAGACAAGCCCCAGACCAGATCCACAAATCATGGGTGATTAGGTGACTTTTGGATTAAACAAATCCATGTTGAATGGCCCTTTTCAAAATGGAAAACAAAGTCAACATTGGTTGGCTCGGGGCTGGCGGTCGACCTACAGCTTCTGGCGGTCGACCTCTACTGAGAAATCTGCAAACGGGCGGTCCCTGGGATTTTCGGTCGACCGCTACTGGCTGGCAGTCGACCTGCAGCTGACAGAACTACAGACGGGAGTCTACTGGCTGGGGCGGTCGACCGCCCCTGTGCTGGCGGTCGATCGCCAGCTGGGCAGCCCCCGGTCCAGCCCGGGTCGGTCCGTTAGCCGCTTCAGCTCCGCCGCTTGACTTCTTTAGCGGCCCGTTCATGTCCGTGGCATCTCCCTTGATAGTCTAAAAGGTATCAGCTGAGTCTCTAGCCTTGGATTCTCTTGGCTATACTTCTTTGTGCATTGACCTTGGATGTGTGACGAGCCGAATGTGAAATGCCGACTTTTGCTTGTAAAAGAGATTTGCATCTTTGCTTGGGCACGATCAATGAGCTTTCACCTTTGCCAACACCACTCCATTTCTTGGATTATCTTGTAGCATGCTATCCAGAAGTTGCACCGACCTTGAACCATCCATAAGGCAAGATATGCATTGATCATATAAGGAATACGCAATGACCTTATGTGTGATGCTATTCAACTTGATTTCTATGCTTGAAACATGCTAGATTTTTGTGCCTCCAATATTATCATATGCCTTGATATCTGTGTATCTAGTTGTCTAGATTTGTGTGTCATCCTTGATCTTTTGCGCTGGAAGTATAATGACCTGAAATGAATGAATATTAACCCTATCAATTGCAGGTATAGTTCATTAATGATTACAGAGGCAGACATCATCAAAACCATAAAATTAATCATGTTGCACATATGTTCAACATTCTCCCCCTTTTTGATGATGGCAACTATGAGTCATTCTGAACTATGAGTCATTATAAGTTCACATGCAGTAGTAATTCACATGGCAATTATGAGTCAAAAACATTCTTAAGAAGAAGATGATGATGATTCTCTCCCTATCCTCTTTTGACAAAGACTCACATGGTTCTCACCCCTTTTGACACACAGAGTGGATTCTTGGATTAATGACTCACATAAACTTACCACATTCTTTGATTGATGACTCACATAAACTTCTCCCCGTTTGACAACATCAAAAGATCCAGAAAAGAGACAGAGAGACTCGCATTAATGACGCACACAAAATGACTTACAAGAAGCTCTGGCATCTCCTATGTGACATCATTACAAGCAACCATAATGTGGAGAAACATGTCATTGCAGGCAACATTCCAGAAGATGATGTGAAAATACATGCCAATGGTTGTACACTTATTATGTTTGACAAAATAACCAAAGAGAACAACCAATTGTGGAAAGCCAGTTATGGGACTGATACCAATGAATGATATGGATGTATCGAACATGGTGGTGTCCCGTGACTTGGCAAAGACAATGTATGTGGGAGAGGTGGAGCCACAGCAGCATGATTCAATTTCTCAAATAGGAGATGGATAGAGCAGCCAAGGAGCAATTTTTGATTTCAAATTTTGCAAGATTTTTAGTGGTTTTTTAGTTTTCAGATTTTTTGGATTTTCTATGCAGTGCATGGAAATGATAAATGCAAGCTACAATTGTATGAAGTAAGACGTGCATGCCACCCTATTGCATGAAAGAATGATGCTAATGATGCTAGGACTTATGCCACATGCCAAAGAATGAGAAAGCAATGTGATATCACTTGACAGAAGACACCAATGATTTTGGATACGACTTGAAAGGAGCATCAAGATGATACCACTTGTTGGATTATACCAAGGTGATGTAATCCTGACAGCCTGAATGATTTATGTAGATATGACAGATGAAGACAAACAAGAAGGAGCATCAAGATATGACTTCTCAAGAAAGAATGGAGGTTCTTTAATCTAAAACCAACTTCATAAATCAGAGTTATGGATTTTTCAGAATTTTCAGTTATAGAACCCAAATGAACCAGCTCTTACATTCAGATTGGTTTAATGCTAATGAGTTCTGGCCTACTCAGTAGAATCACATGAAGATATTTGCATGCAAGTTTAATAGTAGTGAACCACAAATTCATGTCAAAACCAGATTAACCTTCTCTTATCTTACTCATTCAGTTTCATTGGTTCCCTTGAGAATGACCACAATAAGTATTGAGGCTAAACACTTAGATGACTTAGATTTGATTCATAAGTGCTACACATTCAGATTTTTCTTTTTGAAATCATTTGAAAGATGATTGTCATCATTTTACGAGCAGTTAAGTGTAGCAACCACCTTTTGATGTGAGTGTGCACGTTTACCAGACGCAAGCACCCCCAGTTACTTAGTGTAGCTCACGATTTTGCTTCACTTAGAACAGAGATAGCATAGTCACCTCATGACATATCAAACCTCATTTTCTTTGATGAGGAGATATATTTCTCAACAATAGTGCCATTGCTCTGCCTTGAGCTTACTTTAAGTATAGCCACTTTTTGAAATAAACAGATTCAACAAATGTTTAAAAACAATACTTAGCTGAAGTTTCTCGATCAAGGATGCCTTTGTACTCAAAATTTTTTCAGATTCAAGATGGCATAACAAGTCAAAACATGAGAAACTAGTTTAAGTCTATTAAACTCGATCACAAACATGTTCAAGACCATCAAACTTCAAGACTCAAGAAATCATTAATGTTAAATCAAAATCATTCATGTTCAAGGCAATCACAAGACTATATAAGAGAAAATTCTTCTTGAAGATTTACTCTGATAAACAACCTCAATAATAGATAGGGAATCTTCCAAGAAGTTCAAGGTACTTTGAATCCAAATTGAACCACACAAGGATTAAGCAATATCATGCAGTGGCTTGGTTTAAGAAGAGAGTGTTGCATAACTGATAGTCAAGAATAGATGAAGAACACTCCCCCTGAGGTTATGCACTGAGCTCAGACAAAAGTAATTTTTAGACAAAAAGAAATGTGGGGTCGACCTGTCAAAGGAGTGAGGTCGACCGGCAGAATTTTGACTGGATTTTCATGATGAGCAAGCTCCCCCTGAGAAGATGCATTCTATGCCATGATGTCAACAGAATGAAGATGAAACATATGCATGAATGCTGTAAAGAGACAACTCCCCCTTACTATATAGCCTATATGCGACATTGACACATGGTACGTGGCAGAGGTGAAACCTCACGCATATTGAGTACTTCTAGGTAAGCATAACCTACCTTTTTACACATCAACATTTGATATACCATGGCCGTGCAAGAGTGAGATGATGTTAAATGATTCAAAGTAGATTGATGTTGACTCCCCCTGAGTACATGCATGGGTTGACAATGAATTATGCAGCCTAAGACTTATGTGAATACACAATGCAATGAAGATGCTGTAAAATGATTGTGCATTTTTGTCTTCTAAACATGATGTGCATTAAGGTATGTGTGATCACAATATGATGCAAACACAAATCATTCATAATTGATTTTGAACTGAATACAACATGATGATGTCAATTGCTAGACTCCCCCTTTTGAATAATGCTAACATGAATAACGAGTTGAAAATGCAGCCATGGCATGCATCATCAAAACCAAAGTCCAAGAATTTTAAGTGGCTGATAGCAAGACTTAAGCAACTCATCATCACATCAACTTCATCAGCATAATAAGTTTTTCATGAATTAAACAGCTGAAATCAAGCATGGTGTGAGCAAGTTATCAAGCTCAAAAGTTCATCTCACACCTTGGGGGTTTTGCATTTCTAAGAGCAATTCAGTTTGCAGAATCTAATGACATTGGGCAGACGTATGATGCACTATCTACATGTCAAGATTAAACATGCAAGATGACTGAACTTAAAGGTTTATGTACATAGCTGTGCCTTGAGCTTTTATTTACCTTATGATCCTTTGTTCAGCTCCAAGGCATCCTACACCCAAAATTCTCATTTGAAATTTTTAGGTACCCAAGCTTGCTTGGGTCCTTGTGGGTTAGCAACATGTTTAGCATCTTGGCCCATCTTTTTCAAGGCAATCACATCATCCTCCCTCATTGTGAGGCAATCATATATCTCATGCCCATTTTTCCCACAATAGAAACAACACACAAAAGATTGATTTTTCTTTTTATGTTCATGTGCGTGTGCATGTGGACTATGCTTTTGTGGGCGAGTATAATTTTTACCTTTCATGGTATGAGGGTGATGTCTTTCTTTCAAATACCAGGATTTCTGGTCAGTGCGACCAGTCTTACCACAATGAGAGCAGCAAAGAGAGGCATTTCTATTAAAGGCCATGGGGAGTGTCGACCTGTCTGGATAGGAATGTCGACACTTCTGATTCTCCATGTGATTCTGTACAGAATTCTGTTGAGCAAGCCCTCTGCCAGTGTTGACATGTTTCTTTTCTTGCCCTTTCACTTGATCTCCTGCTCTAAGCTCATCATTTCTCAAGATAAAACAATCATGCACAGTGTGACCATGTTTACCACAATAATAACAATGGACATTCATTTTGTGGAAAGCATGATATTTAGCATTGGACATGTTATGGTGCATATTTTGACGAGCATGCTGAGTTTTGCTTTTCTTTCGAGCAGTATGCCCTTTTTGGTGACCACTGGAAGTGGTGACTTCTGGTGAACCAGAATCTTAGATTTGGGCAAACATTGACAGGAAATCATTCAAACCTTGAATTTCATTTTCAAGTGAGGAAATGTGCTGTTTAGATTCAACAAGGCCCTCTTCGCATGCTGCCAATTACTCATTGAGCATGGCGTTTACTGCTTTAAGATTTTGATTTTGTTGTTCTAAATCATGCAAAGTTTCAGAGTGATCTTCAATGACAGATTTACCTTTTTCATGTGCAGCCAGTTTTTCATGCAATTCTTCTTCAGCTTGTTCAAGTTCAATTTTCTTTTCCAACAACTCTCTATTCTCTTCTTTCAAAGAATCAATCAGTTTTTGTTGCCATTCAAGATCATCATGGAGACCAACATTTATGTTTCTCAAGAATGAATATTTTTCACATACAAAATTAGCAGAGCATAAAACAGAATTTTTGTTTCCTTCAATCAACTTCTCATGATAGATTAGCCCATCGGCCATAGTTTGATCATTAGAGATTGACTTAAGTTGGTTTTGAAGTTTTATTACAATTTCTTCCAACCTAGTGATTTCATCATGAAGATTTTTATTTTCTTCCCTTAGACATGCAATGCTTTGTTTATGCGTATCTAGATCAACTGAGAGAGTGTTGTTAAGCTCTTTAAAAATAGAACACTTTTTACAAATCGAGCATTCATTTTGGTTATTTTTCTTGAGATCCTTTTTCAAATTTTTGTTTTCTATTTTTACCTTTTTGTATTGTGTGATCAATTCATCATAGGCTTCCATAAGCTCTTCAAAAGTGAATTCCTCGGAGTTAGAGTTTACCTGTGATGAGGATGCATTGCTGGACTGTTCTGCACGATCGGCCATGAAGCATTCTTGTTCTTGTTCCTTCCCTTCATGGATTTTCACCAACTTGTCTAATACTTGCTTGGCTGTGCTGCAAGAGGACACAAGATGAGTTAGTCTTAGATCAACTGCAGCTGTAATTAAGTTATATGCAAGATGATTATCATTGTGTTTTGTCTCATGTTCGGCTAACCAATCAATTGAATTTGATGGCAGCTCATGAGGACCATTGTATATAAGAGTCCACAATTGTGGATCTATGGAGCTAACATAGATGAACATTCTTCCAACCCATGTAGAAAAATCTGAACCATCATAAATAGGTGGAGAAGTCATCGAAGCAAGTGTAGCATGTGAAGCCATCTAAATAACAAACACCGGGATCTTTCCCTGTAGATCGTTGGATCTGGGAATGACAGAGCCTCGCTCTGATACCACTTGTTAGGTCCCGCGAGGTGTAAACGGATCTAGAAGGGGGGGTTGAATAGATCCTATCAAAAGCTTTGGCCTATTTAAAACTCTTAGCTAACAGAAACTTAAACCACTCTTATAAAGTGAATGAATCACTTAGGCACAATGCAGAGCAGAATTAAGTAGAGTGGCTCAAATGAAAAGACTTGGATTACAAGCTATGAAACGTCCACACTTCTTTAAGCACATTTGTGAACTTGAAAGAAATAAGCCTTGTAGTGTAGGGATCATAAAGCATAACACTAGAGCATGTAATAGCTTGCAACAACCGTGCGTGTGTGTATGTGCTATGTTGATCACTCAAAGTGCATATGTGTGTGAACAATCTAACCAAGTATGGAAGCACACGAACCTGCGAATGGGGTTAGAAGATATAGATCAATCACACACGATAAACAACTCACAACATAGGGATTTTTAAGGTGGTTCGGTTGCAACCCCGCAACCTACGTCCACCCCTCACCAAAACCCGGTGAGGCTTCCTTGCTGACTCACAGCTTGACCGGGGACGCGCCCCAACCACAGAACAGAGAAAGCCCTCTTTCTGTCTTCCTACACACAAAGCCGACAGGGACGGCTACACCGTAAATCGGAGAACTCCCGATTACCTTCCTACTAACCACCGGTAGGGACGTCAACACCGCAAATCGGACAACCTCCGATTTCCTTCCTACTAACTACCGGTAGGGACGATTCTCAAGTTCAAGTGTTTGAAAGAAATGGAATAAGAACAACTTATGAAAAACACTCAACAAGATATAGAATATGCTTAAGAGAAAGGATCTTGTCTGAGGTTTGCTGGAGCTTGAATCTCTTGAGGATTTGATGAAGAACTTCTTCCTGGAGTACTGTTCACAGCTATAGTACTCGAACTCCTCTCCCTTGAACACACCCTTGCAACCTCCTTTGATCTCCCTTATTAGCCTTGCTTGCTTCTACTCTTCCTTGGAGGTTGATGGATTGAGATATGAGCTTGAATCACCTTGAGTTGATGGAGAGATTGTTGGATGTAGCTTTGATCTTTTCTTGAGTTGACGAAGAGGTTTGAATGAAGATTTGATCACCTTTGTGAGCTTGCTTTCTTCTCTTCTTCCTTGGAGATTGAAGGCTTCAGATGTAGGTTTGAATCCCTTGGATTGGATGTAGAACTTCTGCACGAAGTACTGTTCACGGCTACAGTACCTCTTCTTCCAATCTCCTCTCTAGCCTCTCTTGATCTCTCTTTGCTCCAAATGATCAACTAGGGTTTCTAACCCTCTTGTGTTGGTTTTATAGACTTTGAATGGTCTATAGACAAGCCCCATACCAGATCCACAAATCATGGGTGATTAGGTGACTTTTGGATTAAACAAATCCATCTTGAATGGCCCTTTTCGAAGTGGAAAACAAAGTCAACATTGGTTGGCTCGGGGCTGGCGGTCGACCTACAGCTTCTAGCGGTCGACCTCTACTGAGAAATCTGTAAACGGGCGGTCCCTGGGATTTTCGGTCGACTGCTACTGGCTGGCGGTCGACCTGCAGCTGACAGAACTGCAGATGGGAGTCTACTGGCTGGGGCGGTCGACCGCCCCTGTGCTGGCGGTCGACCGCCAGCTGGGCAGCCCCCGGTCCAGCCCGGGTCGGTCCGTTAGCCGCTTCATCTCTGCCGCTTGACTTCTTTAGCAGCCCGTTCATGTCCGTGGCATCTCCCTTGATAGTCTAAAAGGTATCAGCTGAGTCTCTAGCCTTGGATTCTCTTAGCTATACTTCTTTGTGCATTGACCTTGGATGTGTGACGAGCCGAATGTGAAATGCCGACTTTTGCTTGTAAAAGAGATTTGCATCTTTGCTTGGGCACGATCAATGAGCTTTCACCTTTGCCAACACCACTCCATTTCTTGGATTATCTTGTAGCATGCTATCTAGAAGTTGCACCGACCTTGAACCATCCATAAGGCAAGATATGCATTGATCATATAAGGAATACGCAATGACCTTATGTGTGATGCTATTCAACTTGATTTCTATGCTTGAAACATGCTAGATTTTTGTGCCTCCAATATTATCATATGCCTTGATATCTGTGTATCTAGTTGTCTAGATTTGTGTGTCATCCTTGATCTTTTGCGCTGGAAGTATAATGACCTGAAATGAATGAATATTAACCCTATCAATTGCAGGTATAGTTCATTAATGATTACAGAGGCTGACATCATCAAAACCATAAAGTTAATCATGTTGCACACATGTTCAACAGAATCCCCATTGAGACATAAGAGGAAACTCGTGCCGAACGGTGAAGTCCCTTAAAAGAAACAAAATCGGGGTTGTGCGAAGCTGTCGAAAGTCGAGAATCTAAAGTGAAAGTTTAGAGAGGAGATTACCTTCTAGTGTTCTTTAAAAAATCTAAAAATCCATATATTTTGAAGCTCATTATTCATTGCATCACTTTTCACATGGGCATTTTTGTGATGTATGTATTCTATGAAATTTGTTTCGATTCATGGTTTATGTAGTACTGCTAGTTGTGTATGCACAAATCTCTTAGTTATGCCTCATGTCTTACATCTTGAATTTGAATCACATGCTCTTTTGTTAACCCGTGCCTCTTTTAAGGGGAGTTACTATGTGTAAAATTTGTGTGCATGACAATTGTGCTTGTGTGCTTGCATGTTCATGCATTCCCCTTTGGTCTAATTCTGAGTTTTACTCTTGCATTTGAAGGATAGAAGTCATCATGTGCATAGTTGCATATCTTGCATATTTATCATTCACATAGTCCACATTCATTGCATTTGTAAGATGAAGCTCATCGTGTGCATATTTACATATTTGGCATTCTTAACGTGCATATAGTTCATGCATGATATCATCTTGAATAATTCATTCTTTTTAACAATTGGTATAGTTCATTTTGAAATGCATCATTTTGAACATATCTTATTTTGCTTGACCGTTCTCATTTTGCCATAAGGGGAGAAAACTTGCTGGCTTTAGTTTTGATGCTATCTTGAACTCCCCATGTTGATCCCCATTTCTGATTATGTCAACGGGGGAGAGAGCATTAATGCATAACATTTTATCATCATCAAAATGGGAGAGATTGTTGTGTATGTGATTTTGATGATTACAAATGACTTTGTTGCTTGGCCTTACTTGGCCTTGTGCTTGAATGATACTTCATATTCTCATGTGCTTGAATGATACTTGTTCTCTTGCTATGGAGTCATGTTCTAGAATGAGAAGGAATTTGTAAAACAATGCTTCATGAATGCCATCAACATGAATGAGTCTTTATGCTCATTTGAATGCAAGTGTGCTAATCTTCTTGTATTGCAGGATCGAGTCATGATGGACATCAAATGGAACTCAAGAGAATGCTTAAACAAGTCATCTTGCTGTCCACCATTCAGAACATGTGTTGATTTTATCTCCATTCTTCAAAGAATCAATGCTAAGGCTTTGCAATTCACATATCTTAAGTTAAGTGAACTTTGGGTAAGAGAGATGCAGTGTGTTGACCGAGAATACTTATACATAGATATACATGTGGTTTCGTGTACCTTTTTCATGGGTCATTATGGTTTGAATATGTATGTCTCATGCATATTCTATATGAGGTTTTGAGGGACATACATGTTATTCAAATGCATGGGTTATGATGTTGATTTTTGGTTGAGACGCCTTGGACTTTCATGCATATTCTTCTAAGTTGCCAAAGACATGAATGTGGTTCATGCACTTTCTACTTGAAGCTTTTAAACTTGTGATGTGCTTGAAATATTCATACAAGACCTCTAAGAGTTGGTTCTATATTGCTCATGCATTGCATGAATGCTTGGTCTTGTGAGCTATGCACTAAAAGCTTGATTTATTAACTTGATGTGTGAAGGAATTGCATAAAGTTGGCTCTTATAAAGATGGCTTCAATTAGGTCTCAATCAATGAGATTGTGTTCATTGAACACACCTTTCTATTTGAATGACAGTGTCATATCATTCATGAGGTTATTGTGATTTCAATGTATGGATGATTAAAAAGATCTCTTGTTTATATCAATGCTCCTCGTGATATCAATGCTTCATGAATGTTAGTTTTTGTCAACATGAATGCCATTTGAATGAATGTGTGTTTGAATGATTAGCATGTTATAAACTTTCATGAGGCATGAATGTTTGTAATTTGAATGTTGAAACAAAGCATTGCAATTGAATGATAATGTAATTGTGGAAACATCTTTACAAATATGCATAGCTACATATGTATATGAGATCATGGTGATGCATAATGAAAATACATATTTGCATATGTTTGCATATGTGTGTGTTTAGGTGTTCGCACTTTGTCAATATGAGTTTCATGATATGTAAGCGTATCTTGACAATGTTATTTGAATGATTGAGCTCTCATATCATTGCATATGCCTTGGATGCAATGGAAGATTCAAAGTTCCTCAAATGCCATAGCTCGTGACTTATGTCTTTATGGAAACATTTATTTATGCAATGAGCATTTGGATGGTTGACAAGTTATGGAGGTTCTTTTGGAAGAATCTAGTTTATGAGCTCTTAACTTTCACACTTATGGTAACTTGATACTCTTGTGTTTTTGCAGGTCCAAGGATGGTTTTTATACCCTCCCATATCAAGTGGATCATGGTAATATCTAACCACCTTGTGTGCTTGAAATGGAGGTAGTTGAGGTTGAGCTTTCATACCTTTGTATTTGGACAATTGAGAGATTCAATTTCATTACAACAAACACTTGTCATATGGTGGAATGTGTTTTTGTTGGTTGTAAATGGAAAGCCAAACACATGTTTGAATGGGTTGTATGATACATTTTTATGTGAACAAGTTGAAATTGTTAATGCTTGATTCATGAACTTTGATTATGATCTAACCTCTTGTTTTATCATGTGTTTCAGGGTTAATATTCATTGTTGATCATCATGGGTTTATGGTAATATTTATTCATTTATTTACCCATGAAATCTTGGTGGTTTAGCGGTGTTTTCCAACCCCTACTGGCAGGGGTCGAGCCATAGGGTCGACCCCCCATAGGGTCGACCCTTAGGGGAACTGGGCTGGACAGAAGCTGTAATATGCAGCATGTCTGCAGGGGTCGACCCCTGGGGTCGACCCCTGACTGCCAGACAACAGATTTACTACTGGCCTCCCTCTGGTTGCCCAGGGGTCAACCTATGGGGTCGACACATTCCGGCACGAGATTTTTGGGAGCGTCCGAAACCCAATGAAAATCCTTCTAAACATTACCAAACTACCCCCCATAGATTCCTAAACATATTAGGATGTTTCTAACATGTATGGGAAGGGTTTTATGTGTCTTTTGGGCTCTCTACCTTGCATATAAATATGAGTTACGAATTTGTGGAGGATGAACCCTAATGTGCTATCTTTCTATCTTGTAGAGCAAGGAAAGGGGGAAAAGGAAGAGGAGCTCTTGCAAGGTGGTTTTCATCTACTTCCATGGAGATTTGGAGCTCATAGTAGAAGAAGAAAAGAAGCGTCTCGAAGAGAGGAACGTGAGGACACTGAAATCGTGGCCATCCGACAACGAGCCAAGAAGAGCCGGAGTCTTTCTTGAAGGTGGAGCTTCATATATGCTTTATCTTTTTTGATTCAATCTCTAGAGTTTGTTTAGGGGTCAATGCATCTATTTGCCTTCGCTTCTTAAATTTCTGAAATGATATATTATGTGGGGGTTCGGAAAAAGGGTTCTCTGAGTGTTTATGTTGATGCGTGTGTGTCGTTTTGTGCGGAGCATATCTGCGTGTGTGCTTGGAGATATCTTGGGGTGTGTTCCCTGTGTGTGGTTGGGAGTTTACTCCCGTGTGATAGTGTAGGCTTCGCCCTACGTGTGTGTGTTGGAGCTTGGCTCCATGTGTGTGTGGGGATTTATCCCCGGGCTATTTTATACAGCAGTGAAGTCTCACCGATTTGGTGAGGGGTGGACGTAGGGAGCCCGTCGTGGTCCCGAACCACCTTAAAAATCTCCGTGCATTGTGGTTTGTGCTGTGGTGGTTTGCTTTATTGTTCATATCTAGTTATCCGTTCGAGTGAGTACGGTTAGATTGAGAGAATCTAGTCTATTCTAATTAGTTTAAATTCCTCAATCTTGCTAATATTGCTAATTCCGCTGCGAGATAGTTTAAAATTTTAATTGGACATAATTTTAGTAGAGGGTTCTATTCACCCCCCATCTAGAACCGTGTTCCTGCACTACGGGACCCAACACCGAGAAATTTTCTCGATATCCCCAAATGGCTCCTCCTCGTATGTCGGATCCCAAGTCGATGATGCCTTGAACCAACATACCACCCCCTCAACAAGGCATCCTTCCCACTCCCATGGGAACTCCTCCCGTTCGAGTAGCACCTCCTAGTGGGACCCTTCCCTCTCGGCCCACAAATGGCCCTCCCAACCCCACTCCCAATCGTCCCAACCCGGGACCCGCTCACCCTCCCACTAGAGCTACCCCTAACCACCATAGCGGGCAGCAATGCTTTAGGTGCCTTGGGTATGGGCACTTCGTCAACCAATGCCCCACCAAGGGAGCATCCAATTTGCTCATTGGAGAGACTATTCTCCTACCCCAAGTTGGGGTTGAAGAAGAGGTTGAGGTTCACGAGGCTTCTCCTGATTGGGAGGAAGAGTATGAAGCCTACTACATCGAGTCCAACCAAGAGCAACCATCCAAATCCATCGACCCTCACCTTGGATCTATGCAAAGAACCACTATCTTCCACACCTTCATCCGGATAGGAGGCCATGCCCGGAAGGTCATCTTGGATAATGGGAGTAGTGTAAATGTGGAATCCCCCGACACTGTCAAGCTTCTAGGCCTAACCATCTCCTCACACCTGAGCCCATATCGGGTAGCTTGGATTGATACCAGAACCATACCCGTTAACACTCGTTGCCATGTCCCCATCACCTTCCAATCATACCATAGCCAAGTTTGGTGTGACATTCTACCCATGGAAGTAGGGAGCATACTTCTAGGATGGCCCTGGATATATGATGTAGATGCCACCTTCCTTGGGAGGACAAATGCTTGCATTTTCACCAATGAAGGGAAGAGAATCCAACTCAACCCGTCACCTCCCCGTTCCCTTCCCAAAAGGGGACCACCCTCCCTAGAAGGGCCCACCGGCCCCACCTCCATCCCAAACCCCACCCCCTCGAGTCCTAGCCCAAACTTGACCCTTGGGACTACTAGGAGCCTACACCTCATCACCCAGCGAGAGCTAGAGGAAGAAATCAATCAAGGGTCCCAAGTATGCGCCATTGTCATTTGTATCGAGGAGTCCACCCCAACGGACCAACACTCGGTGGAAATCCAACACCTCCTTGAAGAGTTCCACGATGTGTTCCCCGATGAGCTCCCGGATAGACTACCACCCATGCGCGATGTGAAACATTCCATCGACCTTGTCCCCGGAGCCACCCTACCCAACCTCTCTCACTATCGCCTCAACCCCACCGAGCATGCCGAACTTAGGAGGCAAATTGAGGAACTCATCAAGAAAGGTTTCCTCCGAATCAGTAAGAGCTCATGTGCCATCCCGGCCCTCCTCACACCCAAAAAGGATGGAACTTGGCACATGTGTGTGGATAGTCGGGCCATCAATAAAATCACTATCAAATATAGGTTTCCCATCCCCCGACTAGATGATATTCTAGATATGCTTACTGGAGCCACAATCTTCTCCAAGATTGACCTCAAAAGTGGCTACCATCAAGTTCGGATTAGGCCCTGGGACGAGTGGAAGACCACTTTTAAGACCAAGGATGGTCTCTATGAGTGGCTGGTCATGCCTTTTGGGCTTTCCAATGCACCAAACACTTTCATGCGCCTCATGACCGAGGTCCTCCACCCCTTCATCGGCATATTCCTTGTCATCTACTTTGACGACATCCTCATCTATAGCCAATCCGAGGAAGCCCACCTTGATCACCTCAGACAAGTTTGCACCACTCTTAGGAAAGAAAGCCTTTATGCCAATCCCGGGAAGTGTCACTTCATGACCAACCAACTTGCCTTCCTAGGATTCATTGTCTCAGCCCAAGGGGTATCCATAGACCCTGAGAAGGTCCAAGCCATCCTTGATTGGCCCGAGCCCAAGACCCTCCATGATGCCCAAAGCTTTCATGGGCTAGCCACCTTTTATAGAAGGTTCATCCATGGGTTTAGCACCGTGACCGCCCCTATCACGGATTGCCTCAAGAAGGGGACCTTTGTTTGGACTAGGGTAGCCTCCAAAGCAATTCATGAACTCAAAGAAAAGATGACCCAAGACCCAGTCCTTTGCCTCCCCGACTTCTCCAAAGTCTTTGAGGTCACTTGTGACACCTGCGGGGTTGGGATTGGATGCATCCTTAGCCAAGAAGGCCATCCCGTAGCCTACTTTAGTGAAAAGCTTTGCGAGGCTAGAACGAGGTACTCAACCTACGATAAGGAATTCTATGCTGTGGTGCAATCCCTTCGACATTGGAGACACTACCTATTGCCCAAGGAGTTTGTGATCTTTTCGGACCACGAGGCATTGAAGTACCTCAACTCCCAATAAAAACTTAATGCCCGTCATGCCCGCTGGGTTGAGTACATCCAGGCCTACACTTTTGTTTTAAAGTACAAAGCGGGTAGTGAGAATCGTGCTATCGATGCGTTAAGTAGACGGGTAACTCTACTCTCCACTGTCCAAGTAGAAGTCACAGGGTTTGAGCGAATCAAAGAGGAGTACCCTAGTTGCCCCGACTTTGGGAGTCACTTCACCATTCTCTCCACCCAGCCCAACAAGGAGCGTGAGGGATTTTTACTCCAGGATGGGTATCTCTTCAAAGGGACTAGGCTGTGTATACCCCAGACTTCCATTCGGGACTTCTTAGTTTGGGAATTACATGGAGGTGGCCTTCCTGGTCACTTTGGGGTCCAAAAGACCATTGAGTTAGTCGAGAGGCAGTTCTATTGGCCAAACCTTAAGAGGGATGTCACCAAAATTGTGGGTCAGTGTTGCACTTGCGCCTCGGCCAAGCAGGTGAAGCAAAACACCGGTCTCTACACACCCCTCCCCATCCCAGACCGACCTTGGCAAGACTTGAGCACGGACTTTATCCTGGGCCTCCCTAGGACCCTTTGCAAACATGATTCTATCTTTGTGGTGGTCGATAGGTTCTCTAAAATGGCTCACTTTATCCCATGTTCCAAGACCACAGATGCTTCTAGGGTTGCTTGCTTATTCTTTGATGAGATAGTCCGACTCCATAGTCTACCTAAAACCATCGTGTCCGACAGGGATGTGAAATTCACTAGCTACTTTTGGAAGACCCTCTAGCACTTAATGGGCACCCTCCTCAAGTTTTCCACGGCCTACCATCCTCAAACCGATAGCCAAACTGAGGTCGTCAACCGAAGCCTTGGGAATCTACTTCGTTGCTTAGTTGGGGACCATCCCGGGAATTGGGATCTTCTCTTACCCCAAGCCAAATTTGCCTACAATGATTCAATCAATAGGTCAATAGGCAAGAGTTCATTTGAAGTCATCCATGGTTATAGACCTAAGAAGCCCTCTGACCTTATTCCCCTTCCCCCGCATGCTAGAGTGTCTATCTCTGCTGAGTCCTTCGCACAACACATCAAAGAGTTGCATGATAACATTCACAAGCACCTAGGGAAGAGTAACAAGGCTTACAAAAAGCGGGCAGATGCTCACAGGTGCCACTTAGAATTCCAAGAAGGTGACTCCGTGATGGTGAGAACGGAGCGGCTCTTCCCCGGGGCCGCCTCCAAGCTAAGGGCACGAGGGTCTGGACCTTTCCAAGTTCTGAGACGATTTGGCAACAATGCTTATGAGCTGGACCTATAGTAGGGCTATGGGGTGCATCCCACTTTCAAAGTAGCAGATCTAACACCCTATAAGGGCCCCGCGGTGGAACCTAGTGATAATCTTGAGCCTATATGTGACGACCCGGATCCCGAATACCGGATATACCCGATAGGACTATCGAAAACACATGATACCGCTTGGAACCCGTGAAGCCTCCCAAGAGATGTAAAGCTCCGAAGGGATGTGGACATCAAAAAAATGATGAGGATCATACGACATGCACGTCTCAGCACTCGAGAGCGAGTCAAAGATGGAAAGGCCGAATAAACCCCATGCCTCCTCCAAGCAGGACGAATATATACCTGGTGCTCCGCCACCCAACAAAGAAGCCCCTCGGGCAGAAGAGACAGCCCAGGTTCCCCAGTCGGCGGTGCCAAAGGCCGAATCAAAAGAAACTCAAGAATTCAAACACATGTTCGACATGCGCCGGAAATCACTCAAAGTTTCAAATCAGGATTCAGAGGCCCTGAACTAAACACCTCAGAGCAGGAGCATTGCAGCTGAAGTTCTTTGGGAGCATAACTGTTTGCCTGAATGGCCACAAAGCCGAGACGAAGTCTAAATCGGCACGGCCTGCACTTAAACCGGCGCGGCCTGCAATTAAGCCGACGCGCCCTTGGTAGGGCCTTAAACCGGCGCGCCCTTGGTTGGGCCTTAAATCGGCGTGCCCTTGCATGGTCCTTAAATCGGCGTGCCCCCTCTTCCTTTGTTGATCTGGAGCGCCCCTATTCACTTGGTGATACGGCGGGCTAATTGCATTTGGGTTTAATCCGGCGCGCTCAGCCCCCCTCGCCGGTTTAACCCCATCCTGTCCCGTCGGCACACCGATGCTCTGTTTAATGATGTGCAGAGAACATTGAATGCCCGACGCTCTGTCTCTACCTCCATTCGACAGCACAGAAGTGACAACGGCGAAGCAGGCTCTGTCAAATCTGTGAACATCCCATCCACGGATGAGCAGCAGTGTACGGCACGAATCAGCAGCATCCAGCGCAGTATGTTGAGTTCATAGCTCGTCGCGTATGAGGTGGAAGTGGCGGGAACTCTCTTTCATGCCCATTCGATAAAAGGGCAAGTCTGGAGAAAGAAATAGAGGGGGGGCTTTTTTCTTTCAGAGGGATCTTCCTCTCCAGAGGTCTTCTCGAGAGGTCTCTAGCATCTAAAGAGAAATAGAAGTTCCATCCGTTCACGCCTGCAAGGTGAAGAAAAGAGAGAGAGAGAGGGTCCGTGAGAGGAGGGAGGTGAGCCTCGAGAGGAAGAGCTTGTGCTCTATTTCCCCCGCCTAAGTTTCAAGTCCTCTTTCTCGGCTGTATCTTTCTTTCTCTGCTCTGGGGTAAATCCCCTCCTGTATCCCTTTTCCCCTTTCCCACAGGAATGAATAAAAGAGTGACTTTTGCAGGCTTAAATAGCATTCTATTGCTCTGATCCCTTCCCCTTTTCTTCCGTTTTCTTTCTCCCAGTTTTCTACATTACCTGGGGTCCTCGGAAGCTTGCCCTTCTGTGGCATGAACTCTGAGGGAACCCGTTAGAAGGGTGAACATTCATGGCCACCTATGGCCTACATCTGTCCCGTTCCACGAAATCATCACCCGTGAGTTGTGAGAGCTCTTGAAGGCTAGTCCTCGAGCTTTTCAACACTCACATCTGGGTTATTAGACCGCCATGAGGTCTGGATTTGAGGTTCACCCCAGAGTTATCCGTTTGGTGTTCCTTATTTTCTCTGGCAACTTCTAGTCCGGAGGAGATGCTGCCCAAATTTTGCCAGGACAAGAACACTTAAGAACAAATGAATAGACCAAGTTCTCTGAGCATAAGAACAACGTGTGTCCGAAGCCTCTGAATCAAAACTGAATTCATGAGTCCCTGCATAGCAAAACCTTCCAGTAAAACATTCAATCATACGTGCTCATTCACATCAACAAGTGATAAGAAGCACTCCATTGATTTAACGTGTCGATTAAACGAACAATCCAACCATTCAACCAATCTGCAGATCAAAGAAACAAGAAAAGAATCAAGAAGAATGAAGCAAGCTCTGAAGAACTAACCCGGTGTGATCTTGATCCGGCGTGGGTTAATCCGGCGCGCACTCCTTCTCTTGGACCTACTAGACCGGGGCGCCCCCGTTTCAATCCCTATTCCGACGCGCCCTCATGGGATCCACATTACCCGGCGCGCTCCTTTTCTCCCCTTATATGATCCCTATTCCGGCGCCCCCCCCTTCTCCTTTGGCATCTCCTTAATCCGACGTGCTTCGTAAGAAATCCATTAACCAAATAAAAGAAATAATAGAAAATTTAAGGCCAATAAAAAGAAAAGGAAGCATATAAACCATTCATAAGAAGTCAATTTTCTTCCGGGGGCGCTGCCCCCGGAAACCCCCGTAAGGGGTGCTGCCCCCTTGACCCCCGCGACCTGAACGGGCAGGTCGAACCCCACGACCTGACCGCGCAGGTCGATCCGCATGCGAGGGCGCATGTTGGCGAGTTCGGGCTTCACATTTAACAACCTGCTCCCCCGGACTGTGCGTGAAGAGAAAAGCAACGATGCCCCGTGGTATAAGACGTGGACCTCGGAACTCCCGACATGGTCATGGTCCGAAACCATCTTGGGCCAATAGTTCGTCAAACTTGACCCGTCCCTATTGGGATCCAATCCCGCATTCTCATTAAACTCGCCATGTTCACGGCAAACATCTACGCGGTTTTGTCACCGTCTTTTACGCTACAAACACGGACTTCTGTCCGGAGATGAAATGGTCCATGGGCGACCGACATATATGTATCTATGAACATTTACGCCCTAACGCGGGGTTTGTTTAAACGCAATCTGAGATTTTGCTCTCACTTTATTACTATGAATTTCAGGCCATCGGGCCCCTTTTCCTGGCAATCAATCAAGGGTTTTCCCCTCTCCGAGGGGATGTAATTAACATCGTAGCCTTTATGGTACGGCGGGTTCTCAGTCCCAACATGAACCACACAATCGTCTGATTAGTCAGATCGAGCGCACCATGGGCTTCCTTGAAGCCCGAATAAATCGTCACTTTGTGACTGGCACGTCCATGCACTTAAAAAATCCAATAAACATAGATCTTAATTAATTAATAAAAAGTGCGTCCACAAGTCTGGCACGCCCGGTGGGACTGGACTTTCCTTCATCTCCTTGCCAGGATTCGGGGCCCAATGGCCTCTTCTTAAAATTCTAACTGTGTGATTGTTATCCCACAGGCTACTTTACTACAACTAGGATGGCCGTGTCGTTCGGACCCCTTGTTGTCGCTGGCAATGCCACCCATGGATATTTGGCGGTGCTGATCCAGTTTGGCACCTTACCGCCATTCGTCGGCTTCCCCAACTTCTTGGGGGTCGCATTTGTGGAACTCTTGCATATCCAGGAGATGGAATTTGTAGCAACCCTGATAAAATATTAATAACAATAAAGATTTTAAAATAAATCAAATAAATAGATAAATAAAACAATATAAAATAATGCCTCGGATAAAGGTGCTATTCAAATTAGAAACGCCTCTAGATAAGGCGTTATTCAATAAGTGACGCCCTAACCACACGGCGTCAAATTCCAACGTCAAAAACGGTAAGGCCAAGAAACGCCCCTATCTTGGGCGTGTTTTAAACAAAGGAACGCCCTAACGAAAGGCGCTTCTTAAGAAACGACCTGCACCAGGTCGTCAATTCAAGAATCGACGACCTGACCAAGGTCGTTAATTCCATTCATGAACCGTTCGAACCCAGAGCTTATCCAGGGAAGGATTATGTTAATCTAGTAAGTGTTTACTAGGGCAAGGACTCTATTAGGGATATATTACTCCCAATAAAACTCTAGCCCTAATAGGATTCCCAAAAATCCCTATAAATAACCTACTGATCGAACCTTAAACGCTATTTGGCGTTTGGAAAACTACAAGGTACGTGAGAGGAATATTTCTTCTTATTTCCTTAATTCCCTACGTCTGTTACATGAAGAACTAACAGTTCTTCATCTTCTTCTGTTATAGGTTAGGAAAAAGCACCTACGTACGTGAAGAACAAAGGTGATGTTCTTCTTTCTTTTACCTTCGGTCAGGAAGTATGAAGAAATACTAATATTTCTTCTTCTGTTCTCGTAGGAATTACAGGACCGAAGAACAAGAGCTCCTCTTCTCACGGTTCAAATCATCAAATTATCATAAGGTAGGATTTTCTCAAGTATGTAGCCCAAAGTATATAAGAATCGTAGTGAAATCATATGAGCATACACCTGCATATAGTTTTCCTAAGTTTTAAACGTTTCTGTTGAATTTTTGAAAGGAACGTCCTTACCAAATGCGTGATTTTGAAATACGCGACCCAAACAAGGGCGCTACTTGTAAAGAAACGACCTTGATCAGGTCGTCAATTTTAGATTTGACGCCCTGTACACAGGCGTTAATTTCATTTAATCATTAATCATCCATGTTAAGAATTGATTATCTATGAAATCATGATTCTACAATAATGCATGATCATATGTCTTCAAACCTGTTAATTTTATTGTCATGACCATACATTCGTTCTCCATGAATTCTATTATCCTGAAATTATTACTGCCCATGAAAATTCATGATATTTCTTGAAGTCACGACCGTGGCTAGGTCGTCTTTCACTGGACTAACGCCCGATACTAGGGCGTGAATTGAAAAGTAACGCCCCTTCATAGGGCGCGTTTCTGTTAGAATCCCGAACAATATATTCTGTAAAAATAAGAATTTAATGATTAACGCCCCTGCCAAGGGCGCGTTCTTGATAATTTCTGAAAATAAATATGTTCTGTAAAATATTATAAATAAAAAGACGCCTGCTACTGTAGTCGTCTCCTTGCAAAGAAACGCCCCTGACCAGGGCGCGTTTTAGATAAATTAATGAAATATTGAAATTCTGAAAAATGGAAACATGTGTAAACGCCCTTCTGTTAGGCGTTAATTACTTGATAAACGACTCTGCTTAAGTCGTTACTTTACTGTAAAACTGATTTTCCACTGTTTCTATTAACCGATGGTTTCATATGTTATATAATATATATATATCGGCACTATTCTCCACTCCGTGAGTATAGTCCCACGTTTCACGATTGTTTCATCGATCACACTCAACTCTCATTGACATACAAGCTCTCCATTGGACATTCCGTTCCTTTGGACTAGCGAGTTAGTCATAGAGACCTCCGTAAGACTCCTCGTACCTTGGATTCCCTCAAGGTCGACTGAGCTGGTTGTACCCTAAAAACCCATTACACGATCTTTGCCATGTCAATCTAAAGAAACATGGTATACCGGCCCTTATGATTATACAAAGAGTATATCATAAGAAATTCTTAATAGGATGATGATATCATGCCATATCATGTCATTCTTGTAAACCTCAATTCTATGATAAGAATGAGGGTATCTTATCTTTGATATACTGTTCATGTGGACCTCAATTCTATATAAAGAATGTCCATATTGATTTGTCATGGTACCCAAGTTAAGGGAATCATATTCTACCTAGTTTTATCGATATCGTGATTATACCGTTATTATCGCCATTCTATGTCCTTTATCATATTTTTGGACTCCATTCTGTCAAAGTTGTCATACATGTCTACAAGCTTGATTATTGAAATTCAAAAATTGGCTATATATATAAGAGTGGATGTCAAAACACATGATAAATGCCTGCGCATATAGGGCCCGATCTGGTCCTGGGAGGAGCACCCGAAAGTACTTGTGCCCATGGGAGTTAAAATGATAAGGTATCTGGCATTATACCGAGTACTTTACTTTCTAGATTGGACATTCCACATAAATCTTGTACTTGAATCGTACTTGACTTGACATGAAATGCGTGGCCCAAGAAAGGGTAATTACTTGCTTGCTTGATACATGATAGCCAAAAAAAATTCTTGACATGACTTGTTAAATGTACTCGCTTGAATATCTTGAGTATCTTGTTGAAAGTTCATGATTAGTTCATCTTATTCTTGATATTACATTCTCTCTATCTTGTCGTTTTATGCGAGCATGCATAGCTTTATTGCATTCATGAAAGATGTAATTACTTAAACCCCTTGCTAGTACTTGAGATATAATTTCCTACTGAGCGTTCGCTCATTTCCGTTTGTCCCTTTTTACTTTTCAGGTAAGTCCGACGACGATGGAAGTCAATCGGATGGGAATGGTCAAGAGTGAAAGTGATAGAGCTGCTCAAGTGTCATCTAGTCTTTTCTATAGTTTCTTGAGTCAAATATGTATTCTTTTCCTTTTTATTAAACAGAGTATTGGATTTGTAATAGTCTATCCATTATGAAATAAAGGATTGGGTTATCTTGCTATTTTGCGCATCTCTGTCTTTGTGTCGAATACACGACCACTCTGATTGACATGATTGATATAAACTCGTCGCGCATATCCGAGTATCTTCCGCGCTCGGGGCATGACAGTTTTTGTGGTATCAGAGCCTAAGGTATTCAATTCCTAGGAAAAACCCAAGTCCAGGGATAAGTTGAACGTTTAACCAAGTGAGATTGGGTAGAACCAAGGGTTAAGAGTCAATGAGTCTTTTAATAAGATCACAGTGATATAATACTAACGTAGCTATTGTAATTGTAGGATAATGGCTGCCGAACGTGCTCAATGGCGCAACATGCAGCGTACCCTCCAAGGGATGACTCAAGTGCTACAACAGGTAGCACAAGGTGGTGCTCCACGAGCTGGAAGCTTACACCAAGCATTTAAGAGTATGAATCCCCCGAAGTTCATAGGATCGACCGATCTGGACGATGCCGAGCATTGGGTTCGAGAAACCGAACGCATATTCCGTGTCATGCAATGCACGGATCAGGACAAAGTTCTATTAGCTACATTCCAGTTAGACAAAGATGCTAGATGCTGGTGGGAGTCTATTGAAGCAACCATAGATCTGAATCAAGTAACATGGGAAGAATTCGTAGAGTACTTCAATGCTAAATATTTCTCGGACCGAGTCCAAGAAAAGAAGGCTGCAGAATTCGCTGCATTAAAGCAACGAACTTTGTCATTAGCAGATTATGAAGCTCAGTTCTCCAGGTTGTCTAGATATGCTAAACATTTGATTAGCACGGAGAAGATGAAAGCCCGAAGGTTCCTTAATGGGCTTAGGCCCCAATATATCACTCAGCTGGCGCCTATGGATATTTAAGTTTATTCTGAAATAGTGCGCCGAGCTCAATTACTTGAAGATGCCACGGAACTATCTGATAGGATCCGTGGGAAAGACAAGAAGGAACAAGTCACGGGTTCGGGTTCTTTCAAACCCAATTTCAAGAAGAGGCCCAATAATGGAGGTTCTTCCTCTCAAGACCATAAGTTCAAAAAGACCAAGCCTTTCTCTATCACAACTACCCCTTCTAATACAGTATGCAAGCATTGTGACAAGGCTGGTCACAAGACCGAAGAATGCTGGAGGAAATTAGGAGCTTGTCTCCGTTGTGGGAGTTGCGAACATCGGATTCCCGATTGTCCATTAATGAATGACCAAGCCGGTGATGGTAAATGCCCGGTGACAAAGAACGCTCGACTTCATGCAATAAAGGAGACCGAGCAAGAAGAAGGTGGACTGGTAGAAGGTACATTAACAGTTTGTTCCAAAAGTGCTTGTGTCTTATTTGATACGGGTGCATCGCATTCCATTATTTCTAAGAAGTTTGTCGACCCGTTACCGTTAGAACCAGAATGGATAAAAATAGTTCTAACTACTCCTCTTGGAAGTGAAAATGATATTACTCATCACTACCAAAACTGTGAGGTAATGGTTCAAGGTAGGAATTTACCTATATATCTCATATGCCTCGATCTAAAAGAGTATGATGTTATACTAGGAGCGGACTGGTTATCCAAATACCAGGCAACGGTTGATTGCCGCAATAGCCAAATTGCTTTCAAAGATTTTCCAGAATTAGTCTTTACTCGCCCCAAGAGTCGGAGCAATTCCCCTCTTATTTCGGCTCTCCGAGCTAGCAAGCTCGTCAGGAAAGGATGTGTATCCTTCCTTGCATTTGTCACAGTTAAGGAAACAAAGGACACTAAGATAGAAGACATTCAGGTCGTGCAAGAATTTCCAGACGTATTTCCGAAAGATTTACCGGGATTACCCCCTCAAAGAGAAGTGGCCTTCACCATTGACTTAGTCCCTGGTGCTGGTCCAGTTTCAAAGGCACCCTATAGAATGTCCCCTACGGAACTCAAAGAGTTGAAGGAGCAGTTGATGGAACTAATTCGAAAAGGGTTTATTAGACCAAGTACTTCCCCGTGGGGAGCACCTGTACTGTTTGTAAAGAAGAAAGATGGATCCATGAGGCTATGCATCGACTATCGACAGTTGAATCATCTCACTATCAAGAACAAGTATCCACTGCCGAGAATCGATGAATTAATTGATCAAATTTCTGGATCCAAATATTTTTCCAAGATTGATCTCAGGTCGGGATATCATCAGTTAAGAATCAAGGATGATGACATTCATAAGACTGCATTCAGAAGCAGGTATGGCCATTACGAATTTGTTGTTATGCCTTTTGGACTAACAAATGCCCCTGCTGCCTTTATGCAGTTAATGAATAGTATATACAGGCCTTACTTGGATCAATTCATAGTAGTCTTCATTGATGATATATTGATATATTCCAAGACTAAGGAAGAACATGAAAAGCATTTGAGGATTGCATTGCAAGTCTTGAGGACAAGTCAATTATATGCAAAACTCAGCAAGTGTGAATTCTGGCTTGAAGAAGTGGCTTTTCTAGGACATGTGATTTCAAAAGATGGATTATCAGTTGATCCATCAAAGGTTGAAGCTGTAAGAAACTGGGAAAGACCTACTAATGCAAGCGAGATCAGAAGTTTCTTAGGTCTTGCAGGATATTATCGGTGATTCATCAAAGACTTCTCCAAGATCGCCGTGCCCTTTACAAGGTTAACTCACAAGGAGATCCGATATGAATGGAGTGAGGAATGTGAAAGAAGTTTCCAAACTCTCAAAGATCATCTCACTACAGCTCCGGTGTTAGCTCTACCAATAGAAGGAGAGAAATTTGAGGTTTACACCGATGCTTCTGGCATTGGCCTCGGGTGTGTCTTAATGCAACAAGGAAAGGTCATAGCATACTCTTCTCGTCAGCTGAAGAAGCATGAGGAGAATTACCCCGTCCATGACTTAGAACTGGCCGCGGTGGTATTTGCCCTAAAGATATGAAGACACTACTTATATGGAGTGCAGTTTACTGTATACTCCGATCACAAAAGTCTCAAATATCTATTTTCACAAAAGGAGCTAAACATGAGACAAAGACGCTGGCTGGAATATCTCATTCAATATACAATATCATCCCGGAAAGGGTAATTATGTTGCTGATGCCCTTAGTCGAAAGTCGAGAGTGATGATAGCCAATTGTATGATACAAGAATGGAAGTTACTAGAACAGTTCTCCGAGCTCAATATAAGCATGGACACGAAAGCTAGGTATGTCACATTATCTCATGTAAGCATACAGTCAGATTTATTATCTGAGATACAGGCACTTCAGGATGATGATTCTATATTAGTAGAAATCCAGGGCAGATTAGAAGGACAATCTGATTTTCAATTAGCTTCTGATGGAAGATTAATGTTTAAAGATAGAACTTGTATACCAGATTGCCCAGAATTAAAGAAGAAGATCTTAGATGAAGCTCACCGATCAAGGTACACTATTCATCCAGGATCAACCAAAATGTATCAAGATGTAAAGAGGAACTTTTGGTGGCCTAATATGAAAAGAGAAATAGCAGATTATGTATCACGCTGTCTCACATGCCAACAGGTCAAGGCAGAACAACAAAAGCCTGCTGGAAAGCTACATCCTCTAGATATTCCAAAGTGGAAGTGGGAGGATATTGGTATGGATTTCATCATGGGTTTATCTAAATCAAAAGGAGGACATGATGGAATATGGGTTATTATTGACCGCTTGACTAAATCGGCGCATTTCTTACCAATAAAGAGCCGGTGGTCAGTAGATGTATTGGCTGCACTATACATCAAGGAAGTAGTCAGGTTACATGGAATTCCTGTCTCGATCGTGTCTGACAGAGATCCCCGTTTCACTTCTCATTTTTGGAAAGGATTACAACATTCGTTGGGAACAAGGCTTAACTTTAGTACTGCTTTTCACCCGCAAACGGATGGTCAGACAGAAAGAACAAACCAAGTAGTGGAAGATATGCTAAGAGCTTGCATCATTGACTTTGGTGGAAGCTGGCATGAACATTTGCCACTAGTGGAATTTGCATATAATAATAGCTACCAAGCTAGTATCCAAATGGCACCTTTCGAAGCTTTATATGGAAGGAGTTGCCGATCACCCTTATGCTGGAACGAAGTTGGAGAGAAACAACTGTTAGGTCCAGACATGGTAAGGGATACAACTGAAAAGATACAAGTAATCAGAGAAAGATTACAAGTTGCTCAGACAAGGTAAAAGGCTTATGCTGACACAAGAAGGAGAGATCTTGAATTCCAAATCGAAGATCATGTATTTCTCAAGATATCACCTGGACGTGGCATACGAAGATTTGGTGTTAAGGGCAAGCTTACGCCAAGATTCATCGGACCATTTGAGGTACTTGAAAGAGTTGGCGAGGTTGCTTATCGCATCGCGTTACCTCCTCAATTATCCGAGGTACATAATGTATTTCATATATCTATGTTGAAGAAGTATGTGCACGATCCATCACATATTATTGAACATGGAGATCTGGTGATCAAGAAAGATCTCACATATGAACAGAAGCCTATGAAGATCTTAGATCGTGAAATACGAGCACTAAGGAATAAGGTTATTCCCATGCTTAAGGTGCAATGGAATAAGAATTCTGAACACGAAGCAACATGGGAGACCGAGGAATATATGAAGAAACGATTTCCCGAATTATTCTAAGAGGTATATATTCTACGCTCTCCACATATATGTTTATATATTATGGAATTTGGGGACCAAATTCTTTTAAGTGGGGGAGGGTGTAGCAACCCTGATAAAATATTAATAATAATAAAGATTTTAAAATAAATCAAATAAATAGATAAATAAAATAATATAAAATAACGCCTCGGATAGAGGCGCTATTCAAATTAGAAACGCCTCTAGATAAGGCGTTATTCAATAAGTGACGCCCTGACCACACGGCGTCAAATTCCAACGTCAAAAACGGTAAGGCCAAGAAACGCCCCTATCTTGGGCGTGTTTTAAACAAAGGAACGCCCTAACGAAAGGCGCTTCTTAAGAAACGACCTGCACCAGGTCGTCAATTCAAGAATCGACGACCTGACCAAGGTCGTTAATTCCATTCGTGAACCGTTCGAACCCAGAGCTTATCCAGGGAAGGATTATGTTAATCTAGTAAGTGTTTACTAGGGCAAGGACTCTATTAGGTATATATTACTCCCAATAAAACTCTAGCCCTAATAGGATTCCCAAAAATCCCTATAAATAACCTACTGATCGAACCTTAAACGCTATTTGGCGTTTGGAAAACTACAAGGTACGTGAGAGGAATATTTCTTCTTATTTCCTTAATTCCCTACGTCTGTTACATGAAGAACTAACAGTTCTTCATCTTCTTCTGTTACAGGTTAGGAAAAAGCACCTACGTACGTGAAGAACAAAGGTGATGTTCTTCTTTCTTTTACCTTCGGTCAGGAAGTATGAAGAAATACTAATATTTCTTCTTCTGTTCTCGTAGGAATTACAGGACCGAAGAACAAGAGCTCCTCTTCTCACGGTTCAAATCATCAAATTATCATAAGGTAGGATTTTCTCAAGTATGTAGCCCAAAGTATATAAGAATCGTAGTGAAATCATATGAGCATACACCTGCATATAGTTTTCCTAAGTTTTAAACGTTTCTGTTGAATTTTTGAAAGGAACGTCCTTACCAAGGGCGTGATTTTGAAATACGCGACCCAAACAAGGGCGCTACTTGTAAAGAAACGACCTTGATCAGGTCGTCAATTTTAGATTTGACGCCCTGTACACAGGCGTTAATTTCATTTAATCATTAATCACCCATGTTAAGAATTGATTATCTATGAAATCATGATTCTACAATAATGCATGATCATATGTCTTCAAACCTGTTAATTTTATTGTCATGACCATACATTCGTTCTCCATGAATTCTATTATCCTGAAATTATTACTGCCCATGAAAATTCATGGTATTTCTTGAAGTCACGACCGTGGCTAGGTCGTCTTTCACTGGACTAACGCCCGATACTAGGGCGTGAATTGAAAAGTAACGCCCCTTCATAGGGCGCGTTTCTGTTAGAATCCCGAACAATATATTCTATAAAAATAAGAATTTAATGATTAATGCCCCTGCCAAGGGCGCGTTCTTGATAATTTCTGAAAATAAATATGTTCTGTAAAATATTGTAAATAAAAAGACGCCTGCTACTGTAGTCGTCTCCTTGCAAAGAAACGCCCCTGACCAGGGCGCGTTTTAGATAAATTAATGAAATATTGAAATTCTGAAAAATGGAAACATGTGTAAACGCCCTTCTGTTAAGCGTTAATTACTTGATAAACGACTCTGCTTAAGTCGTTACTTTACTGTAAAACTGATTTTCCACTGTTTCTGTTAATCGATGGTTTCATATGTTATATAATATATATATCGGCAGTATTCTCCACTCCGTGAGTATAGTCCCATGTTTCACGATTGTTTCATCGATCACACTCAACTCTCATTGACATACAAGCTCTCCATTGGACATTCCGTTCCTTTGGACTAGCGAGTTAGTCATAGAGACCTCCGTAAGACTCCTCGTACCTTGGATTCCCTCAAGGTCGACTGAGCTGGTTGTACCCTAAAAACCCATTACACGATCTTTGCCATGTCAATCTAAAGAAACATGGTATACCGGCCCTTATGATTATACAAAGAGTATATCATAAGAAATTCTTAATGGGATGATGATATCATGCCATATCATGTCATTCTTGTAAACCTCAATTCTATGATAAGAATGAGGGTATCTTATCTTTGATATACTGTTCATGTGGACTTCAATTCTATATAAAGAATGTCCATATTGATTTGTCATGGTACCCAAGTTAAGGGAACCATATTCTACCTAGTTTTATCGATATCGTGATTATACCATTATTATCGCCATTCTATGTCCTTTATCATATTTTTGGACTCCATTCTGTCAAAGTTGTCATACATGTCTACAAGCTTGATTATTGAAATTCAAAAATTGGCTATATATATAAGAGTGGATGTCAAAACACATGATAAATGCCTGCGCACATAGGGCCCGATCTGGTCCTGGGAGGAGCACCCGAAAGTACTTGTGCCCATGGGAGTTAAAATGATAAGGTATCTGGCATTATACCGAGTACTTTACTTTCTAGATTGGACATTCCACATAAATCTTGTACTTGAATCGTACTTGACTTGACATGAAATGCGTGGCCCGAGAAAGGGTAATTACTTGCTTGCTTGATACATGATAGCCAAAAAAAATTCTTGACATGACTTGTTAAATGTACTCGCTTGAATATCTTGAGTATCTTGTTGAAAGTTCATGATTAGTTCATCTTATTCTTGATATTACATTCTCTCTATCTTGTCGTTTTATGCGAGCACGCATAGTTTTATTGCATTCATGAAAGATGTAATTACTTAAACCCCTTACTAGTACTTGAGATATAATTTCCTACTGAGCGTTCGTTCATTTCCGTTTATCCCTTTTTACTTTTTAGGTAAGTCCGACGACGATGGAAGTCAATCGGATGGGAATGGTCAAGAGTGAAAGTGATAGAGCTGCTCAAGTGTCATCTAGTCTTTTCTATAGTTTCTTGAGTCAAATATGTATTCTTTTCCTTTTTATTAAACAGAGTATTGGATTTGTAATAGTATATCCATTATGAAATAAAGGATTGGGTTATCTTGCTATTTTGCGCATCTCTGTCTTTGTGTCGAATACACGACTACTCTGATTGACATGATTGATATAAACTCGTCGCGCATATCCGAGTATCTTCTGCGCTCGGGGCGTGACAGAATTGGTCGACGTCGCAGAGGCAACCCCGACTGAAGCTACTGTAGTTGGCTGCCATGCTCGCCATGTTGATTCTCGCGCCTCCGCCAACGAGAAGTTTGCACCAGCCGCTAGGAGGGTGGCAAAGAAGAACCCCGGCACACTACAAAGCCGGCAATCTACCTCGGGTAAATCCGTGCTCATCGGAGGTGTCTGGGTCTTCCTAAATGGCCGGCAAGCCAGAATCATGCCCGATGGGGTAACCCCAACAGTGCCGGTACACAATACCTTCCAAGTGCTGGCCCAAGAAAAGCTGGCTCACTTCGAAGCCAAATCAAAAGGGGGGCTGGCCCCGAAGCCAACCACATTCAAACATATCAGGGTGTCTGAGCGATCATGGCCCCGAACTCCAGTGCAAACTGGCGAGGCGTTGCGGACCCTTGCAGAAGAAACCAGCCAGGACAAGACTGTGACGGTCATCACCGTCAATGCAGTTGTGACTGAAGGCAATGACGGGAGACCATCCATGTCGTTTGAAGAGAATCTAGCTGGGGAAGGAGGTGTCACTCTCAACCCCACCATGCATGACCCCGCAATGCTAATGTTGTTGCAAGAATATCGGCAGGAGGTTGAAATATTGAAAAAGCAGCTAAATGAAAAGAACGCGCAAGCATCTACCTCCAGACAGGTGGAAGTCCCTCCTGAGATCCTTGGAAATGAGGGCCAAACCCTTGAAGCTTCACTACAGGTGGCCGCATCTCAGCCGGCACCTGATTACACAGGGGGCATTCCTCCCCCGTAGCAACCTACGACCTCAGCACAACTCCAGGTTATTCCACACCAGGGGATTGCAGCAGCACCTCAAGCAACATCGGTGGCACCGCAAATGCAGCAGGCCCACTTCTGCCCAAACCCGACCGACAAGGTTGTGGCGAATAAAATAATCATAGAACAGATGAACGAAAAGAAGCTGGCCGATAGAGGCAATGTTGATTATGCTACTTTCGATGTGTACAAGGTACCCTACCCTGTCCATCATGCGGCCAAGAGGCTACCTCCCGGCATCAAAAAACCGCCGAAGTTCGAAAAGTTCTGCGGATAAGGCTCGCCGAAAGAACACATAGCTTACTACGTCAGCACAATGGGTGACCTGGCAGCTGATGAATCCTACCTACTCAAGTTTTTCGGGTCCTCCCTCACTGGATTCGCTTTTGAGTGGTATTCTAACTTACCAGCTGGGTCTATCAACGACTGGCTGGATATGCAAAGGAAGTTCCAGGAGCGGTTTCACGTTACCGAAAGAGAAATAACCATGGCCGAATTATATACTTCCAAGCAAAAAGATGATGAAACTCCTCTCGAATATATTAAGAGATGGCGCAATCTCAGCATGAGGTGCAGGTGACAGCTACATCAAGAAGAGGCAGTGCAAATCTGTAAACAAAATTTGAATAGAAGGATCCTCGAAAAGATGATCGGGATCAAAATTAGGTCATTTGACTGATTAAATAATGTGGTGGCGGAAATTGAGGCCTTCCTCTCCTCTGCCCCAATGGCCTCAAGACAAGAGGTCAAATTAGCAAATAAACGGCCCGCGCCCGAAGAAGTTCATACAGTCGACCTTGGGACGTTCGAGCGGCGAAGAAATAAAGATAAAGGTATTGCTAACCCTCCTTCGACCAGATGTGTCGAACAACAAGAAGGGCCTCCCTTGCGGGCCAAAATGATGAAGTCCTACTCCATCCCGAAGGACAAGACCCGACTCTTGTTTGAATGGGCCACATGATACAATAAGGTCACCCTTCCATAGCCGAAGAGGCCAGGCGATCTTAGAAGAAAAGATGACCCCCGCTTTTTCCAATATCACCGAATGCTTGGGCACTCCATTGAAGACTGCTATGTTTTTAAAGACATGGCTGAAGGCATGATCGGGAGGGGAGAACTCCAGATGGGCGAATCCAGAGTCGCCCTCACGAGCTTCCCAATTTTAAGAAAGCTGTCAACACGGTGTCTATACACCGGCAATCACAAGATAACCCATCGTGGGGGCACATGCCGACTGCGGATGGGAAGAAGAAAAAGAAGTCAAGAAATAAGAGGAGGGGCATCGTTCTCTCCTGCAATACATCGTCGGCATCATCCGACGCAAGCTGGATGGCGAAAGAAGAAGAAAATGAAGAAATATGCTTTACGCCGACAAGGCTGAATCAACCCAAGGCTTCTACCTCCAACTCTGGCTCCTGCCAACCTACGCTCGCCCTAATGATGGAGCTGCGCTAGGAAATTGAAACAATGAAGAAAAAGATGAGTGGAATGGGTCTGGGCTCAGCCGACCCGCACCTGAATTTAACAGCTCTGTCGGCAACAAATGAGCCAAGTATGGAGCAGACAGCTGGAGCAGAACCAGCCGAAGAAGAAACCACCAGGGTAAAATTATATGAGACCAAGCCAAGAGACGATGGGTCCACCCCGGACTATCTGAGAAAAGCAAGAGATTCCCATGAGAGATGCAGGAGCCCCCCGAGCTACGAGGACATCATTCGAAAATGTGAAAGAAATCTGAAGGATGAAATCCTGCAAAGGGTGATGGGCATCGAAGTCAGAACCTTCGAACAGCTAAGCGAGCTGGCGGCTGATGCTGAGGCCTTCTTGGCAAAATATTCCCCGGCTATTACTGCACTAAGACGGGAGAACAAACCAGCCAGTGAGCACCGAGCGCAAAAGGGAATATGCGCCCCAAATTCCAGGGATTTTGAGCTACAGCGAAAGCGAACAAAAGAGGCAGTCGGAGTTCCGCCCATTCAGCCTGCCGAACAAGCACCCTCGCTGAGGGACAAGATGAAGAAACCTTATTCCTTCCCTAAGGAGAAGACTCGAATGTTGTTCGAATGGGCTCGTGCATGTGGCAGGGTTGTCCTCCCGGAGCCCAAAAGGCCGAATGAGGTCAAATGGAAAGATGACCCTCAATTTTGTCCTTATCACCAACAGAGGGGGGCATCCTATTGAGGATTGTTATGTATCCAAAGATATTCTCGAAGGCCTGATCCAAAAAGGTGAACTACAAATGGGCGAGCACATGGTCAATCCGCCACAGCCCCATCAAATGCCCGACCTTGGGAGGTCGGTGAACGTAGCATCACCCCACCAGCTGAAGAATAATACACTTCGAGGGACATCTCAAACCCCTTGAATCATGGTAGAAGCCGAAGAAAAAAAACAACATGCAAATGGTGCCCGACTCTGGGGGCATATGATGAAGCAAACCGACAGTTGGGCCGACAACATCTCAACCATCAGTGCTTAAACCGACAGCTTCTCAAGCATTAGCATCTACGCCAGCAGGTAAATCTAAAAATACCCAAAGGTACTCAAGGTACCCAACCACTGGCACCGCCGCCAGCAGCTATCTAGTGACGTTCCAAAAAAAAAATCAATCAAATTGTTCAACCATCGACGCCTAAGTCGATAGCTTTTCAACCACCGACATCCTAGTTGGCAGCTTTTCAATGAATATTCATTATCGGCTTTCATGCCGACAGCTCTTTAATCATCGGCTTTCATGCCGACAGCTTCTTAATTATCGGCTTTCGGGCCGACAGCTCCTCAACCATCGGTATCCAGGCCGGTAGCTGTTCAAAGATGTTAAAAAAAAGGGAATAAACAAACAAACAAAATTATTGGCGTCGAGCCAACAGCTTTCCAATTATCAGCCTTTGAGCCGATAGCTCTTTAATCATCGGTGTTTGAGCCGACAGCTTCTTAATTATCGGTATTTAAAGCCGACAACTCTCTAACCATCGGTGTTTAAGCCGACAACAATCCATCCATTGGCACTTAAGCCAACATCATCTCATCGTTGGCATCCGAGCCAATAGCAATTCACAAGATATTCAACACCACCCGAGCATACTCAACCACTGGCATTCGTGCCAGCATGTGCTTACAGATATTCAAACCAAAAAAAAGAAGAAACAAAAAAGAGAGAAAGATCACAAACTAAAAGAAGGGAAGAATAAAAAATTAAAATAATAATAATAATAATAATAAACAAACAACAAAAGAAAAAAGAAAACAAAAAAAACAACAACAACAAAATGACAAACGAAACAAAAAACACAACAATAAACGCTGCATGAGTTGAACTTTGAATGCGTGCTCGCCTTGCTTGCATGATTGTTTATATTATATTTAATAGACCTCCTTTGGACCTCCTAGGACCGCATCTCCTTGAATAAATAATGCCGCCCCGATCATAGACTTGTGTGCGCCATGGCATATGCTAAGGAAGAAAAGCCCATCGTGGCAAGTACATACGTCGAGAGGAAGAGTCATAGCTATGCTATTAGCGTAACTCATAAAATACGCTCGAAATGATGTTCCCACACTTTACGCACAATGCGATCAGTGGTTTATAACTGTAGGGATCGCAGAATTTCTTCCCAACACTATGTGGATGCTTGAATTTCTTACGCTCGCATGAACGGTAATCGTGAGGAAAAAGCTGCCTGCCTCCTTAAAAAAATGTGTAAAAAAAAATGATGGAGAAATGAAATATGAATCCAAGTAGTCGGGAATCCTCACTGAAATAAATGAGGAGACTCGCACGAAAATGGTGAAGCAAATTACGGCCAAGGACGAATCCTAGTAGCCGGGAATCCCCACTGAAACAAATGAGAAACTCGCGCCGAACGGTGAAGCCTGGAAGTCCAAAATAAATAAGGGGGCTGTGTGAAGCTACCGAAAGTCGAAAGCCCGAAATGTACACGTAGGCAGTAGAGCAATCCTTTAGTGTTGCTTAGAACGTCTGCACATCCCTGTGTTTTGGGGTCACAGCTCACATGCATGCACTCTCACACCACGAAACATTTGTTTTGGGTGGAAATCGTGATTTAAACTATACGCCGAGGCGATGCGATGCCTTTTCGGCGAATGCACAGCTCTTTTAGTTATGACTCGTGAGCCGCACGTGGTCTGTGAATTCGGGGCTTCATCCCTACCCTTGATATAGGGGATATACTATGTATCTATTTGATGCTTGATGTTAGCGAATGCTTGCGTGCTTAAAAACACAAAGAAATATATAAATGAACAAAAACACAAACAAAAAGAAACAAAAAAACAAAAAAAAAACAAACAAACAAATAACAAAGAAAAAGGAAGAGCGAACCAATAATAAAGAAAAAAGAAGAACAAACAAACAACAAAAGAGAAACAAAGAAACAAACAAATAACAAACAAAAGAAGAACAAACAAACAGTAAAAGAGAAACAAACAAACAATCAAATAACAAACAAACAGTAAAAGAGAAACAAACAAACAAACAAATAACAAACAAAAGAAGAACAAACAAACAGTAAAAGAGAAACAAACAAACAAACAAACAATAAACAAAAGAAGAACAAACAAACAGCACAAGAGAAACAAACAAACAAATAAATAATAAACAAAAAGAAGAAGAATAAACAAATAGCAAAAGATAAACAAACAAACGAAAAAATGAACAAATAAACAAACAAACAATCAACACAAACCAAAAAACCAACAAACAAACAAAAAATAACAAACAAACAAAAAGCACAAACAAAAGGAAACTAACAAAAAGAAACAAAAAAGAACAAACACACAACAAACAAGAAAGGAACAAACTAAAAACAA